>OY728165.1:999515019-1000115019 GCA_963277665.1 Viscum album | reverse complement strand
TTTAAATGTATAGTTCTTCCTATATGTTCTCTTACAAGTGATAGTGTTCATCATAGAACAGTATGAATGAGTATCCGGCTACTCTTTCTAGGAAATAGAAACAATTTCTCTTGGTTGGGTGTTATATGAAAAAAGTAAAAAATGTGATAAAATGGATCAAATGCTTAAGTAGTAAGTAATTTATATATTCTTAACATAATAACTATGATGTTCACTTTCATTATAGAAAAAAATAATTTCATAGTAAAATGACTTCAACAAATCTATTGAAATCTCACATATTAGTCATGATAATCCAATGAGAGACTGAAATTTATCCCCTTTCGACATTCCTATTAAGATAATATAAGGAGTTAATAATCAAATTGAAGTTCCTTGGGATATTTCCTATCATGCTTAAATTAGGAGAATGAATCTTGAACATTATATTGTATGTGTTTTCACTATCTCTCAAAGATTAAGTTCTCTTATTCAAGGTTTTTAGGACCAAACTAGTGTAGTTTTCAATCACACAATATTGAGTTGTCACTCCTATACCACCCTTTCAATGCGATACAGTTATATACTCTATGTGTGTAGTGTAAGGTTTCACATTCACTAAATCACTCACACTCATATTTCACTATCATGTTACCATACAAAAAGTCTCAAATCTTTATGTAACCTTCCACATTTTCTCCATCACTCACACACAATGAGAACCTATAAAACATATAAAAAATATAGGCATTATGATCAGGTTGTAGAATCAATGCCTAAACACTAATAGGAAGTGAAATAATGGGGAAAATTGTTAACATTTCAATTCCCATACTAACATTACTATACATATCGAGATTCACATAATATCAATCTTAAAAAAAGTGAACATAAAATAAGGATCATAAATCTTTATGATGATTAGAAACAATTTCCAAAAAATGGTGTATGTTTTATTTGTTACTAATTGATGGTGTATATTTTGGACGCGATGTTTTGAAATTAATAAGTATACGAATAGTTTATGTTGGATAATTTAAACATGATCAAAGTGATGAGTAAAAAAACATCAAATGGGAGATGAAAATTCACCCAAATTTGATATGATGGAAAGTGGATACTATTGAAAAATATCACATTGAAACATGTGGATGAGTAAGGAATATCAAGAGAGGAATCTCAAAAGTCACTATATTATTATAGTTACTGCATCTTGTATATGTAAAGGATAAATTTAGTGAGGATAAAGTGAATTTTATAAGTTTTTAAAGGCCAAGGAAACCTTTAAAACATGTAACTTGGTTGAATAATTCTTAATTGATCCTGTATTAAGAAGATTTTAAATGAGGTAAACTTTTTTTAATCTAAAATGTTATATAATTGAAAGTATTACAATCATGAAAGGTTTAATTTAGATTTTTTAGAGGATGTTTAATAAATTATGATTCCATCATGACATGGTGGTGGCGTGGCCACATCATAGGTAGGGAAAAATGGGGAACATATTATAGCTAAAATATTTTTGGAACATGTGGTGTGATGTTTAAATTCTTATTCAAAATTGGAATTGAATTTATGTCACAGTGGAAACAATTGTGTAGAATGAAATAGGTATGTTATAATATTAATGAATGAATAGATCATGGTCCTTATGTATGTGTATATGAAATGGTATGATCGATTCTAACATGACATAGGGGTGGGAATGGTGTAGGGAAATATAAGAGAAATTGACACAAGATTTCAGTTGTAGTACAAGGTGTAATGAAGATCTTTATACTTAATGGATGAATTTAAATTGGTAGTCAATAATTTCCACACCAGAGAACTTTTCATGGCTCATTGTAAGTTTCAATGTGTGTCAAGTGAAGTCCCATAACTAATGTTGTGGAAGTTATGGTAATAACATTTGATTAACTAAAATATGGATTTGGAGATCAACTATATTGTGAGTTCCATGTACCATTCTTATAAAAGTGAATTTAAAATGGGAATCATGTCACAAGATTATCCATGGTGAAATTCATTTATCTTGTAGACTAGTTGTGTCATGATTTGGAGATAATTATGTTATGGTTAGTCAAGCTATGGTAAATTTTTGAAATTTAAAATGCCAACATTTATAGGTTATGGATTTAAACATGTTATGGGCTTTTAATGTTGAGGATAAGTTAGAGATATTTACTTAATCGTGAATAAGTTACCACACTATTTGGTTTTATATCTATAAAAATAAAAAAAATTGTTTTCAATTAAAATAAAAAATAAGTCGATCGAGTTTATGGAGGTTAAATCATCTTAAATGGATGTATTTTACGAAAATAACTTATGTGGGACACACTGAATGACTTAAAAATGAGATGTATGAGGATTTATCCTAACCAAAAAATTAAGTACATAGTGATTTATGTTTATATATAAGATCAATTTTTGAAAAAGAGAATGATATTGAAAAATCGGGTTTACAAAGTGAAATAGAGACAAGAAAATGTGTTTTTGATCAAATATTGTTTTTTGGAATAAGAGGATTTTGTATATAATGGTTCATTGAAATTTTTTTTAAATAATAATATGGAGCATAAATATAATAATTCCAATATATAATTGTTATTCATCTAGAGGTGTTGTTTCTATTGATATTGTGTGAAGGAAATTAATCTAAATCACTCATTGAGTAGTAGATATCGTATTTATTTATAGAATAATAAGAATAAAAATGGTGGATTTAATTGGAGAATAAAATATATAGTAAGGTATGAAAAAAAAATTTAATTCTATATGATTATATGTAAGAGATCTAGAAGCCTAGAAACTAATTCATTCCTTGGAGCAGTATTTGGAGAAGGAGACAAATTGAGTATCCCTTGGGTGTTAGTACACCATACTTAATCACTTTTTAATGGTAGTGATCCATATCTTGTATTGGCTATGATTGCAACATGTATCCTTTGAAATAGTGATTTGATAGTGGATTTTGGTACACCATCATATTACCTTTTGTATTCTCCTTATACATAGCCTAGTGTGGGTGAACTAAGTAAAATCACATATATTCATGTTCTTTAAAATTATATATTTTTGTTTCATATTCAATGAGAGTGAAATTCATGGATAATGATAGATATAATATGTTCTTTCTCATATAAGAATTGGATCATACAATGGGTGAGGGTCAAAAGTGAAACAAAAAAGTTTTATTTGGTGTACACCAAGATTCACCCCCACCTCTTATGGTGACTTGAGATGATTTTCATAGACCACTGATCCCAATAAGAATTTTTTTACCAATTTGGTTTTAATTTGTAGGTTTTTTAACATATGGATTTCTATATTAATTCTCGTATTTTTAATTGAACAATGTTTGATGGTTATAAAAAATGGATGAGTGTAATTTATAATATTTTTTGTGTTCATGTTGTGTAATACATATATCATGATACTTAATTGATAAATCATAATTAAAGAGTTTGTGATACATAGATTAAAAATATATTGGTTCAAATAATCACCAATTAAGTATACAATAAGTCTATTAAATGTGATACTACATTTGAGATATAAATAATTTCAAAGAAAATTTACGGAAACCCCATGGAATCTAAGGAGTGTGTGATGTAATTTTAAAAAATTTATGAATATTACCTTTTTTCAAAGGGAAAGAAGATGAATAATAACAAAAATAGATCCCCAAATAATAAGTACATATCTTAAATGGTGTGTGAATTTGATTATGTTGATATATTTTATACTAATTTAATTATAGAAACATTTTTAAAATATAGAGAGATGGATTCCCCCAAGGATTTCAAATGAAGTGATGATTTTAGAAGAGAAGGGGAAAAGACATCAAGTTATAGATTTGAAGAATATTATTATATCAATCAAGATAATATTTGATTAATAAATAATAAGTATGATCAACTAGTGATTATTCAAAAGGTGGGTTATGTGTTAAAAGAAAAATTAGTTATGAAGAATAAAATGTTGAAGAATAAATAGATGGACTTGAATGAATCCCTTACTAGAATGGGAGTGAATATGAAAGGGAAAATGTCCTACTCAAAGAAATTTCACATGAGTAGGAAGATTAAATGGCCAATGAGAAGAAATTTAATGTTTAATTTGTCACACAAAAAAAACACATCCCAAATAGAGGTGTTTTCAATATAGGATTGATGTAGTTAAGATGATAAAGAGGTGAATCAGAGTTATAAACAATTTACCAATTAAAAATATTTCCTTTTACCTTTTCACATATTATAATGAATTGATCTCAAACTCTTATATCATATTCATCAATAATTAATATAATAAAGAAACAAACACCAAATAATGAAACTCATGGATAATTTTTAGGTTCACTCATAATGTATAAGTTATTCCTTGATGTATAGTGTATTTTTTCTCATATAAATATTGCTGGTAATTTCATATTAAGAACAGACAAGGGAAAGGTAATGGACTTAAAACCTTATAACTAGTAAAAACTAAATTATAATGCATGACACTAAACAACTTCTATAAACATCCACGTGTATCTCTTCACATGGATCGACACCAACTAGTTCCTTCATTCATAGTTAGATTATGCTAGGTCCTCCTAAATTGACATCAATAGTACAATCAGGAGTCTCTTATGACTAACTAAAAATTAAATTTTTATTTCAAAAATATTTTTTTATAGAAGTGGGAAACCTCACAAGTTTAAAGAAAAAAATTGTTAAAAATATAAAGAAATCACAAAATCTTTAAAGGTGATAATAATATTAGTGGAAACACTCACCCTATAAAACCCCCATTTAAGTGAATTTACCTTCGTTACCAAATCATCCTTGATAAGATCATAAAAATGATTGTCCATCCTGTCCCAAGTCTGGATATATTTCTCTAAATTTATCTTCCTTTTATTGAATCATCGTGTTAAAATTCAGTCTTATTTGTTAATCCATGTCCTTGGGTCCCCATTAAGATCAAGTTGAATCATTTTCTCATAATTTTTTTTAAATTTATTCTACGGGGCATTGATCCAGAAAAATCTTCTAGTATTTATTCTTTAGAGTGGAGAATGAGCTCCAAACATTTTTATTTGTCTGCATCCACCTTTCCTTCTGTTGTCTTCAAATATTCAGTAGGCTATGATTCCTGAAATGGGGATTCTATTTTTTCACCAACTAGATCTTATTCAGAATTCCACATTCATCCATTTTATTTTCACCTTGATTCTTAATAATATTATTATAAAATTAGTCATGTATAGATTATCCACATTCAAGAACCTTTTTTGTCCCACCCTTTTTGGACGACCATGTCTCTAGGGGTTTAGGAAAGTGATAATAGTCCTTACAAACTTTATATTTATTCACCTTTAGAATAATTCATCAATATGAGTTTCAGGTTCCCTTCCACCCATTCTTCCTCTATGGGATGTAAATTTCTCTACCATGTGTCCCCTCTACACTATCCACTGAGAGTGGACTAAAGATATCATCATTTGACTCTACCTCATTGAAGCATCATATTTAATTGTTTCCCCCTATAGAGGAGGTTCTTGGATGCAAATATCTTCCCAACCTAAACCTTATCCTCTTGATTCAACTATATTCCATTCCCATTGATCATGAACAAGATATTTAAATACCAGACCACTAAAATAGTTTCCCAGATTTAGAGTTGTATTATTCCATCTGGAACTCATCTGATTCGATGCATTCACCAAGCCCTCATTTAAAGATGGGTTGGCCTGCATTTTGATTCCTTGGGGAATGCGGACATAATTACCTTCCCAGCTTTTTAAATTAATTAGAACTTAATATTAGAATCGACTCCAATGCACACAACCAATAAATAATATTAAGGTTTTGGGATGATAGTGCTATGGTTTGAAGAACTTGATGCAAACACCCCCTCAAACCCCCATGGACATGAAAAAAAACCAACTTGGACATTATTCTTTAGACCTGTGGTAGAAATGAAAACTAGATCCTTGTATCCATGACATTTTCTACTACCCAAATCTATTTCAATCTTATGATAGGGATTCTTGATATTGCACTGGCACACTAAAACAAAGTGTCACAGTCTCTTACATGAAGAACATAAATAAACTAATGACTCATGTAAATTGTGTAGCTTGTAATGAAAGACTTCCCTGAACCCAATACAAACATATTATGATGTAAATCTCGAAACATCAACTTCAATGAAAATTATTAGGTATATAGTATTGAAAATAGATCTTATTCTACTATTAAAACATAAATTCTGGCGAACCACATTTCCTAAAATTTTAATAGTCAGAGGATTCTTAAAGGAAGAGTGAGTTCTTGAAATATAACACATAGCACCATGATTGGAGTATCTCATTTCATGTGGAACTCATAAGACCACCTGAATAAGTAGAAGTGGGATCTGTTGTAGATACAAGGGATCTAGACCAGGCTGGGATCAAATCATTCTTAGATGAAAAATAAATCATGATATGCCTATTGTTGAGGATTCAAACAATTTTTCAATCCTATAAACCCCAAGATTTGAAAAAAACAATCAAAAGAGTCAACCAAAGGATGATGTTGTTTGAATCATTCCACCAACATCAGATTTATAAGGTATGAGGCATCTGCAAACAATGTGTATGATATTGATAGTTATAGGAAATCATCAAACAAGTCTGGAACTTTAGGGATAAATGTAATATCAGTGAAGGGATTAAAGATATTTGAGTCATAATGGGGGATATAGGATGAATTTGACCCCATTGAAATATGATGAAATTCACTCCTACTCTAGAGGAGGAGGGACCAATGTAGTGTCCATCACCAGTTGGGTTAGATAAGAAAAATTCACTTCCATCACTCATGATTCTTTTCACCAATGCATGAGTCTCTTATAGAAAAGGAGGGTTTGGTCTTATTCCTCAGTTTTATATAAATATCCCCACAGTTTCCCATATTATACTTGATTTAAGACTTTGACATCCAAAATCATATTAATAACAGAAAATTAATATTTATCTCTCATTATTTTTATTCAAACCATTAGATATTGAGAATTAATAGGATGGTATCTCTCCCTCTCTCTATTTATTCTTCTTTGATGCCCAAAATATTCATTTTTAGATGATATGCATGAGAGTATCTCTTTGTTTCTTCACTGAAACATCATTTAATTTATAGAATCATAAAATTATCATGAATAATATTCCATAATTTGAATATGTAAAGTCATTTTAGATTCCACAACATGATCTTCATTAAAAAATTCTTATTTTTTACCAATCAAATACCCTCTAAGAATAATGCCTCAGGGGTCCTATAATATTTTGAAGCATATATTCTCCTTAAAAAATCCTCCAATATCATTCAAATATTTTTTCATATCTCCAATATCTTCTCATTTAAATTATCAATAAGTCTCATCTTCTTTCTTTATTAAAATTTACAAAAAAACATACTTATTTTCTATGTATACATACTTATGTGAAATAATATTATGTTATAAATATTCATATCATAATGGAAACACCTTATTTATATCCCAATAGTAATCAAGGATTAAATTATAGTTTAATCCATTAATAATCCTAATATTTATTCATTGAATAATAGCATATTATTGTTATAATCAAATCGTCTATTTCAACTAACAGCACTCATTTAATCTTTCATATCAAACATAAGGGTCTTACGTATCCTTTAAAAATATCATGTTATTCTTTCTCATCATCAAAGATATTCTTATACAATATATATTGTATATTATGGATCCTATATAATCTCAAAATTACTTTTACATATCCCCAAAATTTACTCTTATATATACGGTGAAATGTTGAAGCTAGTATTATGTATCACATGATTAATCTTTTGTATGCTATGAGTTAATATTATGTACCTCAATGTGAACTCATAATTAATGTTATATATGTTTTGGGAGATATTATTAATAATTAAATAGAAGATAGAAATCCACTAGAAGTAAGAAAATATTAATTGAAAATAAGTAAAGAATTATGTTGGGTAAAGAAGAAAAGGATGAATCTAAAAACAACAGTCAATCAGAAGATTAAGTTCTAGAAATGTTTAGAACCTTCATGTTAATTTTTAAAGAAAGGAAGACACTTCAAAAAGTGAAGGAGGAGGAGGTGAATAATCTTAAATGAAATATGTTATGAGATTATAACTTGAGTCATATCATTAGTAAGAAAACTCAAGATAGAGTTAAAGTTAAAGAAAAAGGAGGGAGAAAAAAATAAATAAGGTGAATAATCACTCAAAAATGAAGATAAATACATTAATTAAATTAAAAAACATAATCTAAAAATTATATAAGAAGTAAAAATGGTAAGAAACCTTCATGAAACAATTATTTATAATGAATAATACTTGTATAGAACTCATTTAATATGTATTAAGGTTCAAAATAATTAAAAATATGAATGATGATTTATACAAATCTTTGGAGTAGAATGGTGAAACATCTCAATCTACCAAGAAAACTCATAAAAAATTCAAATTCAATATGATCCCATTAAACATAAAAGTTCATATTATTTTAATAACTATTCATATTCAATAAATAATAATGGGATATCCTGGGTTGGGAAAGGATGTGAGAAATAATTCACATCAATGGAAGTTAAGAGAAACTTTCAGAAGAAGGATTACTCACACCAAGGGAAATCAAATTTTGTTACATCCATTGAATATTTAAAAAAAATATCACAAGAAAAATCATAATATGGAAGATCGAGGTTAAATAGATACTATTGGAATTATGGGAATTTTCAACACAAAGTGTATAACTATTTTCAAATCATTTCAATCCTAGGAAGAAGATATAAATTTAGGGGGAGAAACAGTAGTAGAAAAGGAATAAACTTATTGAGATTAACATAAGATACAAAAGTTATGTCATCATAATTAAAAACACATTGTTAAAAAATGAATTTGTGTGTTTGGAGGAGATTTGAAGAATATGTGACCAATTAGATCATTATACATAAGAGTACATTACAAAACTTTCATGTAAATATACTTGGGGAAGAGAAGAAAAGGAAGCATGTAAATATAAGATAGAATAATAATATTTTTTTAAGATTTAACTAAATGGTAATAAAAAGGGTAAATCATCGATAAATGATAGTGGTTATTCCTCAAATATTATAGGTGATGTGAAAATATTTTAACACATTAAATAATGAGATGGATGATTAGTTACCTTTGCAAATGATAGTCCTTTAAAAATTATAGGAATTGATATAGCTAAAATTGTTGTCCAAAGTTAAGTCTAAGGAATTTATATTTTTTATTGGACTTAAACACAACTTATTAAGTGTTAGAAAACTCTATGATGATGTGAAATAGTTTACCTTCGGGAATGTTTCTCATGCTATATAATGTTATAAATAAGTAAAAAATGACAAAGGTAGAAATATCGATTGGTAATTAAATATATATTGGCAATCCTACTAACTCATTATAATTGTGTACTGGGGATAAAAACAAGTTGTACCGCTAGATACTTGTTCATATTGTCCGAAAGAGTGTAAGAAAAATTTCAAAGGAATATTTTCTAATAGATCTATCATAACTAAATAGGAAAGATGATGTTATTTTCCCAACTTTCTAAAAAGGAAATATGTTTAGTGGAATTTGTAAGAAATTTAAAATTCATTTCACTAGACTAGTTGATATCATACATTATAACCTATATGAGATAATGAGATATCAATCAACAATGTTTTATTTTTAATTTATTACTTTCATAAATTATTTAACTATGATCATTATAATGTTCATGAAAAATAAATTGGATGATGTGAAGATGTTCAAAATTTTCAAAATCAAATTTGAGAAGGAGTTAGGAGTCTTTATTTTAAAGTTGAGAATAGGAAATGGAAAGGAGTTCACAAGTAATTGTCTTTAGTACTACCTAAGGAAACATGGAATTAAACACTATAACTATGATTCCTATACTCCTGAACAAAATCAATTTATATAAATGAAAAAAATATTTTTTACATGGGAAGAAGAATTATCAATGAATATAAACATTAAAATTTATTCTTATAAACAGAATAAAAATTGAATCTCTATGATATATGGTATAATAAGAATACTATAATGAAATTCATTTAGGTTTTTGGGAGTCCTTTCATAATGAAGATTAAAATTTTGGATTTAGGTAATTTTTATGAAAAGTGGAAGAAGGTGTTTTCATTGAATATTCATCCAATAAAATATTTTCTAAGTGTATGAATAAATAAGTATATAAATTATTTTCTTATTTTAATTTAAATTCCATAAAAAATATGTCCACATTAATAGAAGTTATTCCAGATGATGTGGATGGTAAAATATAAAATTGAAAGGTATCTTATATATAATTTTATTGAAAGGAATATAATTATGATATTTACCTTATACAGGTGTATTCTGAAAAATTTAGTGATGAGGATAATAAGATTAAAATAAAAAACATAAATTTTTGAATTTAGAGAAATAATTTGAACCAGATAATATCATCAGATTTTAGGAATCTCTAGTTCAGACCAGAAAGATATTTAGTCTTGAAAATTCAATGTTACTTATTTTATAGGTGGAACCACAATCTATTTTGAAAGTAGTTGAGCATAAAAAATAGTTATATATGATGAATGAAGAGTTGGAAAAAATGAGAAAAATGATATCTAATATGTCATCCCTTGAATATAATTTAATAATAGTATAGGAACTAAATTGATTTTTAAGAATAAACAAAAAACGATAATCAATTTCAAAGAATAAATCTTAGTTAGTTTGTGAGAGATATGAATGGATAGAATGGGTTCATTTTGAATAAAAAATTTCTCCCATTTTAATACTTGAAACCATCATAATGATTTTGATTTTTTCTACACATAAAAATTAAAAATTATATCAGATGGATGTTAAGTTAGAATTGTGGAATATGGATATTGATGAAGATTTTTACATTTCTAAAATCGATGGGTTCGTACTTGATAATTATGTATCCTTGGTGTCAAAACAAAAGAAATATTTGTATGGGTTAAAAATAAATCCTTGTTCCAAGTATTCAAAAAGTAATTATTTCATGAAGTAGTTGAACTTTTATAAAGGAAAACATTATAGTAACTTATATTTCAAGGAGATGAGTATGGGTACACTGATTTTCGTTGTTATATTGATGACATGATTTTTTATGGTGATGGGGATAAATATTGTGGATAATTTATAAAACATATGAGGATTAACTTTGAGATTTAAATACTCAAGGAGTTAAATTTCATTCTATGACTACACATTCAATGGAAATAAATATATGACTTTATTGCAAAATAAAATTATGCTAAGGAATTATTAGAAAAATTATCATGGAATAATCAAATAAAGTTATCACATCCTATTACAGTTGGTGTGAAAGTGATAATAGATGAAACCTGGAAAAGTGTGAATAAAAAGTACATTCAAAAGTCAATCGGAAGTTTAATTTATCTTACTACATAAAAAATGCATTTTATATGAAGAATTTTTATGTTAAATATATCAAAATGATCTAAAGGAATAAAAAATTATAGTGGAAAAATAATTTATAGGTATTTTAAATTAAATTAAAATTATGGATTGACATATAGAAGAAGTATTTACTAGAACTTACTTGGTTTCTTTGATTCTAATTGGGGTAGAGATTGCAATGATCAAAAATCAACATCGGTGGGACCTTTCCATTTTTGATAAATTTGTGTGAGTTGGCATAGTAAATAAAAAATTATTATGGATTTAAGTACAACGAAGGTAGAATATATTACCACCAATCATTCATGTACACAGATTATGGTAATGAAAGTTCAACTCTAAAATTTAGGGGTGAATATTAAAAAGATACTAAAAATAACTTCTGGTAAACAGACTATAATTGATCTATCTAAAAATATAGTACAACATTCCAAATCTAAGAACATTGGTATTAGGTGTTAATTAATTAATTAATGAGCTTTTAATAGAGATTTAAATCTTGATTATAATTTAAAAAATGATCAAATTGTAGATGAAACGGCTAAATTTATTCTAAGAAAATATTTCTGGAATTGAGGCCGAAACTTTATGTCCAACATCCACTACTCACATAAAGAATTTTTTGAATTTACCCAACTTTTATTTAGAATATATTTTAAATTCTGAAGAATAAATATAAAACTCTATACTATATATTTTTTAATTGGAATTTGGATATTTGGATGATTCTGAAGGAAAAATACATCAATATAATATCCACAAAATTGATTTTCCCAGAGAGATGGAATTCCTTCAAAAAGTTTTCTTAATCTTGAAATTTTGTGTCATGATAACTCTCTATGAGAAAGATTTTGGTTATATGTACAGTTGAAAAAATTTTAAATAATAATTTTTTATACTGTTGTTTCCAAAAAAATCCAATGGAGGGGATTAGTGAACACTTGGTTTCAAATTCGTGATGTCTTTGTATTCTTTGTTTGTGTTTTTTTGTAAATGTGTTTGTATTTTAGGTGAAGTTGTTGGTTCTGATGATCTTATTCTATAATTTTCCTTGAATTTTATCAGTTCAATTATTCTAAAGATACGATAGTTGTAAACATTATGGTTTTCAAAGGAAATTTTTTTCTATCCTTTTTAAAACAATATATATGTTTCAATTCAAATAAGTAGATAAAGAAAACTATTGTGACAAAGAACGAGTGTGGGAAATATGTGCACAATTCTGCACATGAATGAAACAAATCTAGAGGACTATTCGAGTCAATACAAATAGAGAGACTAGACTTATTCAAACTAAGTGGAGAATTTAGTGTATAATAAGGAAGACTGTATCCCATATGAAATTCTGATGTGAGATAAATTCACTAGATATTGTTCACACTTTAAAACCATGCACTCTTATTTTTATTTAAAACAAAAACCATATAATTAATCTTCAACAACATGAAATAGGGTTTTCTTTTTATTGTCTAGATAAATTTTAAAGAAAAGTTTAGTTCATCTTTAAGAAGTAGGAGTGAGTTTCTTGTTAATTCAATGATAAAGTCCAAGATGGTGTTTCTCCTCACTAAAAATTATGTTGAGACCACGATAGTTGTGGGGATCTAATAAAAATGATGTACTAAGATACTAAGCTTTGGGAAGTATAAAACCCCAATTCATCAATATTTCCAATGTAAGTACGGGAGAGAAATGATGTAGAAATAAGCTAGAGGAGCATAGATATATCATAGAAATTTTAATAGAACCATCAGATAATAAGGAGTTAATCATCAAAAGAAGATCAATCTCATATGAAATGGTTGTGGAATATATTAGTCAATACATTATCTAGTATAGGGGATTCTCTAGGGGTATTAGTTTATAACCAAACAAATTTATGTGATAATAATCCATTAAATTCCACTTTCCTCTCAATGCAATAAGTAACATAGGTCTATAATAATTCAAGGATGAATTTTATCATAATTTATGTGTATAGATTCTAATAAATAATGTATGAATTTAGGTATCTACATAGTGTTTGTATGATAAAACCAAGGATTCTTTGTAAATATTTTCAAATAGAGATTGATAAGAAAGATCACACTATGAATAAGTAAATATTTTAAAACCAATGAAAGATGATCAGATAATGATGATTTATATATACCTATATTTTTATGTTTGAGACTGGTGGATTCATGACATCAAAAGTTTGAAAAGGGATAATATTGAATGATATTTTCATTAGAAGGATATCTATAGGTTTTTTACCAAAAAAATTCATGTTTGAAAGTATTATTGATTAAAGTTATATTGAAACATGATATGTAAGCCACACGAGAGAAGAATATCATTATTTTAAGATTAGGTTTTATCGTTTCTAGTGCACTCATAGTTTTACAGAATAGCATACCAGTTTGTGTGGAATGAAAATATAGTGAAACTTTGAGATATATCGGTATATGATTGTTTAAATATTATATAGAATAATTTATTGGGTGAAGTCCAATGCTTGGAAAAAACTAAATAAGGCATCATATGTTTTCCACCAGAATAATGATATAAATACTCAAGAATTTTTGAAGCACATAAAGTCATGTTTTATATTTTTGATTTGTAATGGAACATCATGTCTGCAAAAATTAAATCATGAAATTATTGTAAGTTACTTGTATGAATAAGTAATATTTACATAAGTTTATGATGACCTACAATTTTAATTTTTCTAGAAGATGAAGACCAAAAACACTGAAAGATTATAAGAAACATTCAATCACTAGTAAAGAAAAAAAAATTATATTTTATAAAATTTCGTTATTAAAATCTAGGAATATCATTCCTAGAATATAATTTGTAACTATTACTGACATCTTAATAATCATAGACGATCATTACTGCCAATTTGTTTGGAAGAGTTAGTGAGGTTTGTTGAATCCATAGTTTCAGGAGGCTTTAAATATGTTAAGAGAGATTTTTTTATTACAATAATTTTGAGGAATTATAATTATATATGTCTTATATTAATTCACTAAATTTGTAAGTATATATGAAACAAGTCCTTTTGAGACTTGAAGGTGTAACTTTGAGAATTCTGAGTAAAATTATAGTGGAGGTATTACTCACCATCCTTGTTCAAAGAATCAAAATAGTTGAAGAAATGATATAGTTTTTAATGTTTTATTACTGATAAAAGAGTTATAAATTATGAAATATTTTATATTTGAGAGTTAGTAAGTATATCTTCCAAAAAATAAATTTCCAGAGAATTTATTCTAGATAAAATATTGTGTGATCAGAATTCAACATTTCATTATGGTATTAGCTCAGAGAAAGAAACGTATCTTGTAACAATCAAGAACAGTCAATATTACTTATTAATAGATTTGTGGGAGTTATCTTATTTATATTTAGTTAAATTATTTCATCGATATCTATGTTACACAATAATAACTAGATACTGCAAGGACTATTTTCTCACATTGGGATTGAACTGAGTAAAAATTTGTGTACCCTGAATTTATTTTCCTTATAATTCTATGTGATCGTGGTTAAGTTTTAAAGTTTAGATAATTAAAACTTTAACAAGTTTAAAAGGTTAATTTCATAAGAAATTAAATTATAAAATATCACCATTGATTCAACCCCCCTTATTATGGTTTATATACTCCTATGATCTTCAATGTAAGAGATTCTAACATCTCGTTTATGAGTGTCAAATTAATTTTTATAATTTAGTTGATGTGATGATTGGTAATTACTTTGATTCACTTTACATTAAAGAAATAATTACATAATTTATTGGATATGAGGAATAGTGAAAGTGGAATCAACATGGAATAATGATTTAATTGAAAATATAGAAATTTTGGTAATAACAGTAAGGAAAATTTGAATAGATTAAAGGAAAGAATTTAGAAGAGTAGTGGAAGTTAAGGATTTGAAAAATATAATTTTTTTCTTATTTTTTTTATAATGTGATACATTATTTAATATAATTTATATTTTTTCTGATTGTTTTGAGACTTAATAGTTTTCATAAATATGTTGGGAATTTAAGGGTGGTGGAGTTTATGTGGTAAAGAGGTGGCGGTTTATTAGTTGGCACATGAGGTTTAGATATGATTTCTTAGAGATTATTTCCTGGGATATGTAAATGTAGTGTAAATGTTGGGATGAGTAAGTATAGGATTTATGAGGCCTTTAGGACTATTTTTTATGGTTATGGTTATTATATGGATTGTAGTAATGTGTATATTGATGTATTTATTTGATATGTTGGTGGATTACATTATTTTTATGTTATGTTGTGTAATTGTACTCACCTTGTTTGGTATGTTTTGTTATAGTTTTTAGAGTGATGTGGTATTCCCTTATATTGACATGGTGTGGGGTTTTTGTTACTCCCATTGGATGACGTATTGGAGGGATGTTGTATTCCCACCATAGGTATAGTTTTTATTTTGTTTTTGTGTCACCATGTAGTTTATGTTGTTGGATCTAGATGGTCCTCATATATGGTGGCATTTAGTTATTTTTTTATATCCATACTATCATTAGAGTTGTGGATATAGAGAGGAGGTTATTGATATGATTGATGTGTTGATGACATGTTGATGATGGGGATTAAAAGGTGTATGATATGTGATAGTTATTTTTCAATGTTTATATTATTTTACCTTATTTTTTATATTAAATTATAAATATATATGTCATTCACTGGGGATTTATTATACATATTCACTTGACATAGGAGTACTTATAGGAGTAACCTAATGAGTATACTTATATTCTTACCTTTTTTTGACCTACAGGATCATGTTAAGGGTATTTCTAAGAATCATTTATTCTGAAAGGTGATGGTCTAGTTGGAATTAGGTAGAATCAATTGTCAGTGTTTTCTCTTTTAAATCAAAGTATAGTGTTCTGGTTTGGTTTTTTTAACATACTTATATATTTTTTCGTTAATTTATGTTGTCATTAATTTTCATATTTGACATGTTTATTTTTTATTTGGGTTTTTTTATTTATATTTAAAATTTTAATTCCTAGTATATTTTTTGTTTTATACCCTTGGTGTTAGTCACCACCTCCTAGCCTATTTGAGGTGGCATTCGAGGGACAGACTTGATCTTATTTTCAACTAAGGATGAGTCTTATTATGGTAGATTCATGAAGAGACGGTCCCACTAGGGGTTCAAAATTGAAAAAAAAATATCAATCTTCAGTCTTAGGTAAAATATATTATCATAATAAATATTATATTGATGGAATTTAAATCTAATTCCATTTTTGTGATATATTTTCATTTTTCATCAGAGGTCCCTTGTTCATGAAAATATTAATTTTTTTATTTTTACTTCAAACTTTTCATGGTGATTAATTAAACCATACCAAAGAATAATGTATTAATTGTGTGCTCTAATAAATCAAATGGAAATTAAAAACATGCTAAATTAAAATCATTGAATAGGTCATCCTAAATTCAAACCTTGGAAATTATCGTTGTTCATTATTTATTAAACTAGTATAATTTGAGTGTTTTTTACACCTCTACTACCTTAGTTTTCAAAAAAATGTAAGAATTTGTGTCCATTATTTTCAAAAATTGTGGGTTTAGATTGGACCTAGGTGGTTCACCTGCTTTAGTTATAGCCACTGTTCGACTAACTATGGCCATAACAATCTTCAACCACATTTTTTCTAAACTATGGTTATATTATTTTAATTTTTCGTTATTTAAATATATTTTTATTATAATTATTAAATAATATTAAATAATTTAAAAGTAGTATAAAAATAGTGTTTAGTATTCAATGATATATATTTAATAAATATTTTGTAATAAAATTTATTAATTAATTAAATTTATTAATTTATAATAATTTTCCATTAAATAAACAATAGAAATCTATAATATATATCAAATAACTTGATTGTGAAACACTGGTTATGGTTTTTGAATATATCGTATAGGTTTTTGGCTCAAAACCACTTGGTTATTTTGTGAAATCACTATCACCATGGTTTTGAGAACCATTGAAATATCTAGTTATGGACATGGTTTTTGTAAAACTGTGGATGAAGGACTATAAGTCAATGATAATCTTATCCATTTCTAGAGAAACTATGGGAATGGGTGAAGTTTTCCTTTTTACACATTATTACTAGTAACTTCCACAGTTATGAACATGGTAATATCCTAGATTTTTTACTTGTTTTAGGTGAGTGTTCACATTCATATTTCTACCCATGTTTTTTTTTATTCAGACCTATTTTCCAATATATGGCAGTCATTAGTATATTCTAAAAAAACTTCTAATTACACATTGATTTCGATATAATGGGATATTGGCTCATACCATGAGGGTCTTATTTCCTAATTCGAGGCTCTATTATTGATTTTATAAATATTTATGAAATCCTTTTAAGTAATAATACCAGTTACCTTGGTCATTATAATGATTGATTGATACCATGAGTTCATCTGAACGTCTGTATGTATTAGTGATTCTTTGTAATCTACCTTACTAGTTAAATACACTATAGTATGTAGCTATATAGCTCGACACTTGGGAATTTATCATCATCCAAGGAGGTTGCAGTAATTGTGGAGTTAGGATCATTCCCATGAGAGGGTATTTCTACATATCCTAGTGAAGGGAATGAGAAACCATGTAGTTAGGTGCCTCTTAATGAGACATGTCATAACATTTAATGTCATGTTACAATGAACAATGGTATTCCTTTTATTATAATGCAGTAATGTCCAGCATAGTTCCTTTTAAGTTCATTTTTCTAGGACCATCATGGTTCCTCTTAAGTTCATGCATCTTGTATAGATGGTTTTCCATTTAAGGGGAAGTTCCTTTGGATTTTAAGAACTGTTCATAAGGGGTGTTGAATTAGTGATAATATTTTACAATTTCTTCCCTCCTTGAAATTAAACAATGAAACTTGTTTTAGTTTTATATCCTATTAATATTTATAAACTTAGCCTCACTTTGTATGCTATATTATGAAAGTAAAGAAAAAAAAATATTTACAAGGTTTACCTTCAATCTAGGTGATAACATCCTTGTAATGGAGACTCCCATCAACCCATGAAAATATACTAAGAAATGATGTGAATAAAGTTTTAGCCAACTCCCATTAGACTCCTTCTATATACTGATAGGAAATCATACTGAATCTAATTAGTTACAAATTTTTCTTATCAAAATAAGTAAAAAACAATATATAAAACCTTTCTTGTCAGCTCCCTCAAATTCATCCATAAATTCTCCATCTGATGTCTTTATCCAGTATCTCTAATTGGTGCACCTTCTGAATTCATTTGGTATACTCTGCTTAGTGTGTCTCACTAGACCATGCCTATGATCTATCCATTATCTATAAAATAAAACAATTTCACCTTACAAACTATTTATAATCTCTATGTGGTATAACCACTGTACGGAATCCTTGATTGATACCTATGACTAGTGTTTGTGATCAGTACCACTATCAGGTACCACTTCTCACTACACCCATGCCCATTGTACTTCTACCTCAACCAGGTGTTTCCTTGGTTATAAATTCATCCTACTCAGAATTCTTCAACAATTTACCTTTTTCACAAATGAACAGTGTATATATGAGTTGTGCATAAACCCATTTATATAGGTTCTCACCTAGAGTAAAATGGAAGGATCTCAAATGTGTTTTCCTGCTCAACCAAAACTCTAATTTTGAAACTCCCACTCAACTTCATTGGAGACCTATAAAATATTCTAGAACATTCTCAAATATTCTTATAAACTCAACACAAGGTTCATCTCTTTGAATATCCTTAAACTCTTCATTAAGAATCTTCTTAAAACTTCCTTAAACATAGAAAGAAAACAAAAGTTGAATGACCAACATAGCATCATCATTGTATTGTTATTTACAAAGTTATGTAAATATTTTATAAACTCTTTCAGGAAAAGGATATTCTGATGGATTTATTAGAAACTCTTCCATTTGAATCTACTCTATCTAAATCCCTTCTATCTCATATGCATCAACTTATTCACTTGATTTAATGGATTTAGTATTTCTTTAACTTGTGCCCTTCATGTGCTTCCTATAACCACTAAACCAACATATGTTCCTTCTACTTTGTCATCATGATGAGTTTAAATCTCTCTATTAGGTTAATTTTACCTCACCTCAAACTACATATATGATTTATAAATCACATATAGGCAAAACTTAATAGGATATTCCATATTATGGCATCATCTTTATCTGTATTATTTTAGTCTATCTGATTAATCCTTCTACATCATATGACTGGTCAACATGTTTGACCAATAGAATCCAGATTGATGTATTAAATCCAATATCATACATTCTTCAGCACCCTTCATGACTATATGATATTAAAATAAGTACATCTTGTAACAAAAATACAGCACCTTTCACTTCATCTTTTTATGTCCAATAGAACTTCAACTATTGGACTTCATACAAGTCTATTTGATAGAACTGAGAATATTTCTATATAATGGTCCTCGTGATAATCTATAAAAACTATTATTCTTATGGAATAGAAAAGCATCTGTCAAAAAAAATTCTAATGGATCTTCATCTAATGGACTCGATCGAATAACCTTCATTCAGCAACATCCTTTATGATTTTTCATAACATTGAACTTTCAACAGTGTGTATCTTAAACTTCCTAACACGTGTGACTTAAAAAAATTTCACCTTGTCCTTATGAAACATTAGCTTGATGTTTGTACTATCACTCATAATTTAACTTATCACAGTTTGTACTTATTCTCTTTTGTACTTCATTCACACTTTAAAGATGTGTAAAAACATAGAAATCTAGACTACTTGAAAACCTCTATTTAATAGAATCATCCCTAGTTTATTCAGTGACATTGGAAGACCACCAATATCACACAAAATAATCATAGATCAGTTGTCTTTTCATGATGTTTAAAACTTGAATAAATACACATCATATTCTAACTTAAGAAAACTTTCTTATCCTCCTCTAACACTTCATTAATAAAAAATTCTTAACAACTCTAGAAACTCTTTATTTTCTGAGAAAAAAATTTTACAATAAGATATGTTGAAAAAAAATGTAAAACATGTTACAAAAACATCACAAAGTATATTAAATCACCCACTTTGAATTTTTTGGAAATATTTACATAAACTTTGACATTTTTACAAAAACTCTTTTATAAAATTTTTATCTAACCATAGCATTTCTCATAAATATTTTCCTAACACCACACAGTTGGGTAAAGCTATTTCTTAAATAAATTTAATCATTCATTGAAAAAAATATAACCATGATAAGATCAACTCCCCCTAAATATTTTTCTCACCCCTTCTTATGATAACAACATCTTCAAATTCATAAATTAAAGAGTTTTACACATTCATACAAAGTTTTACATTCTCTCCACCTTTGGCAATAAAATCCAAAGAAATTTGGGGGTTCATTTCATTACAAACTTCATAAAGTCATTGATAGAGTATAAACATTTAGTTTCAACCTCAATTCCTCAGACCATTCCCTTCTAATAACTTCAATTAAAACATCAGTAATTTGATACTTTTTTTAAATATTCTCAATCATAATACCTCCACAAATATCTCTATACTAAATGAAATTATATTTAATATCAATTTTCTTTAATATGGAATGTTTTATAGGGTTTTTCGAAAGACAAATGAAACTTTTATTATCATAAAGAGTCGCCAATAGTTTATAAACATTCACTCTCAAATATTCCATCATAACTTCCATCCACAATATTTTTGTACAAGCTTGGGTGGTGGTAACATATTCTCCTTATTCTGTGCTCAAAGTAAAATAACATTGTTTCTTACTATACCATCTCACACAAAATTCTATTAGAAATAAACTTCCTTCTGATGTTTATTTTCTATCATTAAAATATCCAACCTAATAAGTATTAGTGGACCCAAGAAGGTTTACATCATTAATTATTTTATACATCATCTCATAGTTTATTTTTCCTTTAATATACCTGAGAATTGATTTCACTTCAAACATGTGTGATTCCTTTTGATAGCTTTTATATATTGTACATAATGTAATATCATATACAATTTCTAGTCTTTAAGTAGTAAAATAGAGTAATATTCATATAAAATTTCATAAATCTTTCTTATTTACACTTTTTCTAGCTTCATCTTTACTCAGCTTCATTCCAAAAAAGATAAGAGTTGAATCCTCCTTGGAATCTACCATCATAATCTTTTAAAATATCTCATTGGCTTATTTTTTAGGTGATAGAAATATAAATCTTCCCTTTGGTTGAATTTTTAATCCTTGAAATAAAGTTAACTCTCTAAGTCTAGAAATTTAAAATCTCTTCTTCATTTTATTATAAAATTATTCATAAATTCTATCCATATCACTTGTATAAATTATATCACCAATGTAAAAAATGATAATTAGGGTACCTTTAATGATATCCTTAACATATCGGTTGCTATTAACATTTACTTCATAAAATTTCAACCTCCTTAAAAAACATTCAAGTTTAATGTACTATTTATGAGGATTTTGTTTCAACACATAAAAATATTTCTTCATCTTACACACCTAGGTTATATCATTATCAAGTAAGAACCCACAAGTTTTATCAATGTAAACCTCTTCTTTAATTTCTATATTTAAGAAAGATGACTTAACAACCATTGGATAGACTTTGTAACAATAATGTATAGAAAATACCAAGAACATTCTTATAGTTTCAATTATTGAAAAAGGGGAGAAGGTTTCTTTAAATTCAATACCTTCCACCTACGAGTAACCATTTCAAACAATTAAATCTTTGTTTTTGGAAATTTCTCCAATTTTGTTGAGTATTTTTGGTAAACACCCACTTTATACCTATAACATTATTTCCTTCCGGTCTTAGAACAAATTCCCAAGTGTTGTTTTACTCAATTTGATCAAACTAAAAATTTATAACATTTAACCATACTGTATCTTAAACTATTTGTAAAACTAATTGTAGTTCTACTAAAGTCATAAGTTATGTATGATTCTCTAATATCAGTTGCCTTATGTTCTAAAATAGAACTTTCAAATTTCCAATGATGTTGTCACATTACACCTTTTTTTGTAAAGAATAAAATTTATAAGGTTTCCTTTCATTCTCACATTTTTTATCACAAGATTTATCTAGAATATATTTTAAAAAATTTGTCTCGTATTCATATTCCATTTCATTATCTTCATTGTAATTATTAAATATACCTTCCATAACTACTTCTAAATTTTTTTTAAAGATGTTTGATTCTCAAAAAATATCACATCATAGGAATCAACAAAATTATGAAGTTTTCTATTCCAATATTTGGAACTTATATCATATAGTGAGTAACACATGAAAATCCCTTCTTCTTAATCCTCATCAAACTTTACAAGATTGGAATTTTTCTATCTTTATCAAGAAACGACTCCAAAAAACATTAAATTATTTCAAAATTTCCTTTTTCTCATACCACATTTCATAAGTAGTCATCTATGATTCTAGATACAAAAAAATTATTTTTCAAACATGAATAGTTATAATTATAAATTCTATCAAGAACAATTTAGAATGATTATATTCAAATATCATACTTATCACAACCCCCTCCCCACAAATTCTACCCCTCTTGGTCCGAAAATGGGATAATAGAGATAGTGACACCTGAGTCCCCCCTAGTAGGACCTAGGTTGGAAACTAGCACCGAGGGTATAATAAACACTCAAGTGGGAGGAATTAACCTCTAAGATAACACATGTGAAAAAGAGAGATAATAAATACACCATCTAACTCCTTCTCAGACTAAAATATATAAGAACACCCAAGTGAACATATTTAATGACATGAAATAACTACCATAACTGAAGGTAAAAATGTAAGTACTAAAATAATGTAAAGACGGTGATGACCACAAAGACCAAACAGATCCAAAAAAACCCACAAGCTAGTAGTTTTCCATCCTGATATCTAGCTAGCTCCAACTGACCTAAAAATAGTGTATATATACGTAGGGTTAGTATAATAGTATACTCGATAGGATCCTCCCCGAATCCTCTTGTGAAAAAGGTAAGTAAATTATGATAAAGTACAGTGAACAACAAGTGAATATAACTCATATAATATGTTCCCAAACACACCATGGTTACTCTCACAAAGTATTTCATACAAGTGGTGTCACACCCTGACCCCATACTGCCCCAGAGCCGGTGCGGTTTTAATAAAAACATGGTGTGTAATGTTTTTTATAAAAAAAAATGATGATAAATTACACATAATTTTCCACTAAATAGGATCTTTTCGGTTTAGATTCTGGAAAACCAGATACAAATATTAAAATCCTTCAAAACTGAAAGATAAAAGAATCTCTACAAGGCTTCCACCAATTAGTGTAACTCAAATCTACTAAACATGTAAAATTTAAGTAAAAATGTAGGGTGAGCATACAAATACTCAGTAAGAGGGTTTTAAAATAAAATAATATTTCAATTAAAACCTTTTGAAAATATTCCATTAAAATCATTCATTAACCATTTTCTTAAGGAAAGTTGTAATACATGGTGCAAATCATAACATTTTTTTCAAAAATTACAAGTCTACATTTCAGGGAATACTTACAGGGTTATAATGAAACATGTTCTAATCATAATCATTCTTATACAAAATATATGGTGTGAAGCATATAAATCAAGAGTCATTCTAACTATAAAAATTGTGATATGTGAAAGTGAAAGTACAAAATTTACAAATTAAAGTAATACATGATCAGAGTTGCGCATAAGATAATAACATAAATTTCTTCCCTTACTAACTTTGAATAATAAATTGGTAGATAAATCTCTGAGTGCTGAATAATCATTATTCCATGTGCATTTACTTATTCAGATACTCATAAGTACAAGCTCTTAATAGAGTATATTCTACTAGTTGAATATTCACCTTGTTAATTAAATATCATAAACATAATGAGGGAAAGTTTAATGTGGGATTGTGTTAAGGCCTCATGCCATGAATTAATTTGTATCATGATAACTATCGATGAATCGTAGGGATTTCATTAACCAATCCCATACCCGTAGGGATTTCATTAACTGGTCCCCAAATCATACAGCTTTTATTATCCCCAACCTGTTGGTATTTTATCAACCAATCCCCAACCCGTTATATACTGATTCCAATAAAATCCTCATATGTCAAGTATGGTCATATATTCAAAGTGTTCCATACCACTTTGAATATTTAATTTCTCATTTCATGTTATTCAAGGTGTCCCATAACACTTTGAATAATTTAGTTCCTTAATCCATAAATGGTCATTGTAGTTAAATTTTATTCTTTAGAATTTACATATATATATATAATCAGGAATTAATTTTCAACACTAAAAACTCCAAATCTATAATAAATTAACCAATGACATGTAATTATAACTAATGCATATGAAATAAGTGCTTATTTAGGTTTCATCACATAAAATGATAATCTTGAAGTTTCAAAATCCTTACTGTGAAAGTAAAAACATTATATTCTAAAATGTATAATGGAAACTCATCATGGATTTAATAAATAATTAATTTAAAGGTAAAAAAATATTTCATGTGTGGTATTAAATTCATAGTTTTCTAAACACCCATTACTTGCATGTTTATGTATAAACATAGTACAAGGGTACTCCTAATTATTTACACACAATGTTATAAATTGAAAATCATGAAAATAAACCACACAACTTACTAACATAACTAATACCATTTAGACTTATGAAAATAAGTGTGTTAAATTTGTATATACATAAAGTGACTATAAAGAGTTTCATTACTAAAAAAATTCCTAATTGATTCTTGAAAACATTTCACGCTTCAAAACACTTGTTATAACTTTTTATAAAACCCATGTGAACCACTGTTAATATTAGGATCAAAGAATATGTATGTATATATATACATATAACTGAATGTACATAATGTATTTAGGGGTTTATACCAAAAATCTAACGACACTTACATGATTTAAATATATTAGGAACATTAATTAAACAAAGGTTCATTAATTTCAAATCGTGATATAAAACAAAAAAGGTTTGTTTATTAAACGAATACATATATATGTTTATATATACATATATATATATATATATATATATCAAACACAAAATATCTCAAGCCCTTGCATAGTAAAGAATTGAAAACATCGACCAAATATTCACCATTATAGAAGAACCCAGTAGATATTATACTCAACCATATGTATGTATGTATGTATGTATGTATGTATCTATGTATGTATGTATGTATGTATGTATGTATTCAAACCATAATAAAGTAAGACAAAGTTTGACCCTCACTTGGTTCGAAGAAGGAGAATAGGTCAAGAGAAGCTTGATGGAGGCACTGGACAGGAAGAAACCCCATAGGGTTCGAGTGAAAAAATGAGTTATATATATATACCATATATAATATATTTTTAAGGAAACTTTCATAGGATCTGAGGAACCATGGTTTAAAATAATACCTAGTGTTTTCAGTCTTGTGTAAAACAAGAGAAAGAAGCGACATCGGGCGTCACGGGTGTGAAAAAAACATGAAGAAAGAAAAGTAGCGATAGCTACTGGTGCAGCATGACGCTGGAGGAAGAATAAAGTGAAGCGGGTGGGTGTGGAAAAGGATGGATGACTCAGATAAACTGATACATGATCAGATGGTTTTTGTGAAATGCGGGATTTAAACAAAGTGGTGTGTGGTTGAGATAAAAACTTGGTTTGATCAGACGGTTGTTAGCGATGCGGTGTTTTTAAAACGGCTTGAACGGTTGAGATTAGAACCCAGTTGGATCGAAATGCTTATAAAAACATGGAGGGAAAACCGTGGCTATGAGGATTCGATGGCCAAACTGATCGGACAGCTCAGATCTCGCACGGTGAGATCAGACGATCCAAATTTGATTTCCGCTGAAAATAAGCACCCCACATCAAAACAAAATGAATTCGGGCCCAGTTTTATAAGAATGGAGCTCCCAAATAGATATCAGAATTCCCCCTCACCCCTCTTTTGTACCACCCCATATCGGGTCTTTAAAGGCGCGCTTCTTCACCCACCCCTTCCGCCATGCCACCCCGCACAGTAGCGAACTCCGGCAACCCTTTCACACGCCCATGCATTCTTAAAGTCTGATTATGCATTCTTGCGCACGCGACTTAGCACGCACCATGCTTACACATCTCTGTGCCTTTGGCCTAGGGGATCTGCGAGATTCCCGCCAAGGCCTTCAGTGGCTTGGCCTTCTAGGTCGTCCTCGGTTTGGTGGGGGACTCACCTAAATTTTTTATCAAAGTTAAAAACACATTTTTATTATACACAAGATTATAAATTTATTATGTTTATAAACAAAGAATATAAATTCCCTATTATGGTTAAATAAAATTCTAAAAACAAAATTTTCATTCGTTTATAAACATTTGAGTTTCAAAACATCAACGTTTAAAATCTGAAATCAAAGTTTAATATGTCATAAGGTAAATCCCATACAATTTTTATATTTAAAATACAAAACATATTTTTAATTAAGACCCTGTTTTTATTCATCCAAGGATGAGAACATTTATAAAAATATTTTTAATACATTTAAAATACTTAAATACTTAATTCACTAAGTATAGGTAACATATTAAATAATATAATGGTCATTAATTTTATTTTCCCATGGTATGATTTCAAACACAAAAATACATTTCTTTGTACCAAAACCAAGTAGTATCAAATGTGTGATTCTCTTGGTATTCCTCTGATGCTCAGTATGGTTGTTGTGGTTCTGGCTATAATGATATTCATTGTGATAGATCCGAAATACCCCCACTATTTGATTGGGACTTTTGTTGTATTTGGTGGTCTCTCTGTGATTTTAATAGGTATCTTAGTGGGAATTTTAGGTTAGTTGGATCCTCTTAGCCTTGAAGCAATGTAATCATTTCAATGTTTAAAATATTTCTTGTTTATATTTTGAAAACATTGTTTGGATTGTATGAAAATTAAATAAATTAAAACCATACAACATTGTTATTACACAAAAAATAGGTTCGGGGCATCACATTATCCCCCCCCCTCAAAGAATTTCATCCTCTCAATTCTAAAACACGCATACACATCCACCAGTAAAATCAGACACACATCACTTCCAACATCCCTTCACAATGTCGGCCAACATGGACGATCTGTTGATCATCCTCAAGTGGATCCCTAGATTAGTTTCTAGTTCCTCAAATTCTTTGGTCCATATACACCGAGAGCAACTAGGATCATCCCTATGCATAAAGAATTTGGGTTTCTAGAGGGAGGCTTGTGTAGAGTGGAGATCAGAGATTTTAGAGTGGACTAGTTCCCTATAAATCCCTCAAACTACGTCATGCTTGAAAACTTAAAAGTCTTAGAGTATCTCATACATATTAAAACTTAGGACTTGGAACAGATAGACTGCTCTAAGGTCACCCTCCAATGCAACTTCATGAAACTTTCCCAAATCTTGATAGTTCACTGACAAGGTAAAACAAAGGGAGAGACCTTTGTGGTACTTCCCCCTCTGCAAATACTTTGAAAATTGATCATTTTCAATATAGTTGTAGATATATCCCTCTCCTTTGTAGAAACATAGGATATTGGAGCTGAGGGACACTTTATAAAGGAATTTTTAGGTTACCCATGGGTTCAAAAATGGCTCGTATGTCTCTGAACAAGACTCGACAATTATGCATTCTAGTAATTCGGTTGGGAGTGGTAAGAGGTTGGTTGGTGAACTCACGTCTTCCATCTAAAAATTTCTAGAGATATGTTTTTCTCAGTAAGGCATAACCATATTAAAATAGAGAATTTATTTTGTAAAATCATGTTAAAGTACCAAAAAATAAAATATAACATTATCCATTTATACAAGTTTAATAAAATATAGGGTGTTACAGAACCATTCTCTCCCTCCCACAATTCACTGGTATGGATTTCCTAACATCCACTGAGATGTGCCTTCACAGGCACCACCGATGTTGGTGATTTCCCCAATTCCCAGTCAAGCGGATCCCTAAAGTGGTTCCAAATTCTTCGATTTCTTGGGTCTATATGTAGCATGGGAAACCTGGATCAATAGGGTGTGGACATTTAAAGTTCCATGTGAGAAAGGCATGACATGTGTCAAGATGAGAAACATCAGTATGAACTTTTTTTGATAATGTAAATAGGTAGACTCGTTCTTAAGAATTTCAAAGTCCAAAACATGACCACGAAGTCCGTAGGTCAAGATTTGACAAAGATATCATGATCGGAGGTCACCCTCCTGGGAATCCTCTTAGAATTCCTCTCGAGATGAAGCATTCTCGGCCAGGGTAAATCATTTAAACAATCCCTCAAAATACTTTCCCTTCCGTTCATAGAATGGTAATTAGCTTTTCATCATAATAAAATAGTCAAAACATGATTCTCAATGAAGTTGGAGTACACGGGGAGAATTGGATACACAGTAGAGGTGTTTTCATGGTAAACAAAGGTTTTGAAAATTCTTGTAGCCTTCTAAACAAGGTTTGGATACTATATACTCTTATATTTTTTTCGAAAGAGACGGAAGTCTTGCTTCGTTTTCCATATGAAAATGTTAAGAAATATTCTACTTAGTAAGACATCAAGTTTTTAATGTTTTTATAATTTTTCAGGGTTGTCTAAATGGATCCTCATATATTAACTGTCATGCCCCAACCCTAGACTGCCCTAGAGCTGGTGCGGTTTCAATAAAAACATGAAGTCTAAATTTTTTTTATAAAAATAAATGATGATAAATTACACATCATGTTCCACGAAAGAGGATATTTTCAGTTTAGATTCTGGAAAACTAGATACAAATATTACAATACTTCAAAACTAAAAGAGAAAAGAATCTCCATAAAGCTTCCACCAATTAGTGTAACTCAAATCTACTAAACCTGTAAAATTTAAGTTAAAACATAGGGTGAGCATACGAATGCCCAGTAAGAGGGTTTTAAAATAAAATAATATTTCAATTAAAACCTTTTGAAAAAATTCCTTTAAAATCATTCATAAAGCATTTTCTTGAGGAAAGTTGCAATACATGGTGTATATCATAACATTTTTTCCAAAAATTACAAGTGTACTTTTCAAAGAATACTTACAGGGTTACAATGGAACATATTCCAATCATAAGAATGATTATACAAAATATATGGTGTGCAGCATATAAATAAATAGTTATTCTAACTATAAAAAGTATGACATGAGAAAGTGCAAGTATAGAATTTACAAATGAAATTAATATATTATCAGAGTTCCGCATAAGATAATAACTTTAATTTATTCCTTTACTAATTGAGAATCATAAATTGGCAGATAAATTTCTGAGTGCTGAATAAACATTATTCCATGTGCATTTACTTATTCTGATACTTGTAAGTATAGGCTCTTAACCAAGTATATTCTACTAGTCGAATATTCACTTGGTAAATTAAATATCAAAAACATAATTAGGGAAAGTATAATGTGGGACTATGTCAAGGCCTCGTGTCATGACCTAATTTGTCTCATGAGAACTACTGATGCATCGTAGGGCTTCCATTAACCGGTCCCCAACCCATAGGGATTTCATTATCTGGTCCCCAACCCATTGTATATTAAGTCCAATACATTCCTCATATCCCAATTAAAGTTGTATATTCAAAGTGTCTCATACCACTTTGAATATTTAATTTCTCATTTCATATTATTCAAGGTGTCTCATACCACTTTGAATAATTTAGTTCCTTAATCCATAAATGGTCATAATAGTTAAATTTTATTCTTTATAATTTACATATATAAACTGAATCATGCATTAATTTTCAACACTAAAAATGGCATAGCTATAATAAATTAACCAATGACATGTGATGATAACTAATGTATATGAAATAAATTCTTATTCAGGTTTCAGCACATAAAATGATAACCATGAAGTTCCAAAATCTTTACTATGAAAGTAAACATTTTATATTCTAAAATTTATAATGGTAATTCATCATGGATTGAATAAATAATTAATTTAAAGGTAAAAAAATATTTCATGTGAGGTATTAAACGCATAGCTGTATAAACACCCATTACTTTCATGTTTATGTATAAACATACCACAAGGGTACTCCAAATTATTTACACACAATGTTATAAATTAAAAATCATGAAAATAAACCACAAAATTTACTAACAAAACCAATACCATTTAGACTTTTGAAAATAAGTGTGTGAAATCCGTATACACATAATGTGATTATAAAGGGTTTCATTACTAAAACAAATTCCTAATTGATTCTTGAAAACATTTCACACCTCAAAACATTGGTTATAACTTTTTATCAAACCTTTTTGAACCCAAGTTAATATTAGGATCAAAGAATATGTATATATATATACGTATAACTAAATATACATAATGTATATAAGGGTTTACACAAAAAATCTAATGACACTTACCTGATTTAAATATATTCGGAAGATTAATTAAACAAAGGTTCATTAATTTAAAATCATGATATAAAACATAAAATTTTTGTTCAGTAAATGAATACATATATATGTTTATGTGTACATATATATATATATATATATATATTTATTAAGCCCTTGCATGGTAAATAATTAAAAACATCATTTAGGACCAAAAATTCACCATCGTAGAAGAACCCAGTATATATTATTCTCAAATGTGTATATATATAGACACATCTATGTACGTATATATATATATATATATTCAAACCATAACAAAGAACGATAAAAATTGAGCCTCACCTGGTTCGAAGGAGAAGAGGTCGAGAGAAGCTTAATGGAGGCGATGGAAAGGAAGAAAACCCATAGGGTTTGAGTGAAAAAAATGAGTTATATATATAAACAACATATAATATATTTTTAAGGAAACTTTCACAGGATATGAGGAACCTTGGTTAAAAATAATACCAAGTGTGTTCGGTCTTGTGGAAAACAAGAGAAAGGAGGCCCACTGGGTGTCAGGGGTGTGGGAAAAAAATGAAGAAAGAAAAGTAGCAACAACTACAGGTGTGGTGTGTGGCTGGAGGAAGAAGAAGGTGAAGTGGGTGGGTGTGGAAAAGGATGGACAGCTCATATCAACCAAGACGTGATCAGATGGTTTTGTGAAATGTGAGATTTAAACAAAGTGATGTGTGGCTGAGATTAAAACATGGTTTGATCGGATGGCTGATAGAGACGCGGTGTTTTTAAAATGGCTTGAATGGCTGATATTAGATCCTGATTTGATAGAATGGATAATAAAAATATAAATGGAAAACCGCGGCTGTGAGGATTTAATGGCCGAACCAATCGGACAGCTCAGATCTAGCGCGGTGAGATCAGACAATCCAAATCTGATTTCCGCTGAAAATAAGCATCCCAGATCAAAATGAAACAAATTAAAGTATGGATTTATAATCCTAGATCTCCCAAATAGAGCTCAGAATTCCCCCTCCCCCTTCCCTGGTACTGCCCCATACCAGGTCTATACGGGCGCGCTTCTACGCCCACACCTGTCGTTGTGCCGCCACACAGTGGCATGCTCCGACACCCCTTGTGCATGCTCGTGCGTACTTAGGGCCTGATTATGCATACCTGCGCCTGAAAATTAGCACACGTTATGCATTCAAAATCCTGGGCTTTTGGCCTAGGGGATCTGTGAGATTCCCACCAAGTCCTTATGTGGCTTGTCCTTCTAGGTCACCCTCGATTAGTTGGGGGACTCATCTAAATTTTTTAGCAAAGTTAAAAAATATTTTTACTATACATAAGAATATAAATTTACAATGTTTATAAAAAAAGAATATAAATTCCGTATTATGGTTAAAAAAATCCTAAAACCAAACATTTCATTAGTTTATAAACATTTGAGTTTCAAAACATCAACGTTCAAAATCTAAAATCAAATTTTAATATGTCCTAAGGGAAATCCCAAACTAGTTTTATATTTAAAATCCAAAACATATTTTCAATTAAGAACTTGTTTTTATTCATCCAAGGATGAAAACATTTATAAAAAGATTTTTAAGACATTAATATACTTAAATTCTTAAATCACTAATCATAGATAAAATATTAAATACAACAATAGTCATTAATTTTATTTGTCCAAGGTATGATTTGAAACTCAAAAATATGTTTCTTTGTACCAAAACCAAGTAGTATTAAATTTGTTCTTCTCTTGGTATTTCTTTTAAAACACAAGGGTTGTGATTCAAACCCATTTTATACTTTAAATAATTATCCTTATAAAATAAAATAAAAAGTTTATTACAGACATGTTTATAGTTATAAATTCAAAGAACACTTTAAACACTTAGAAAACTCATTATACCTAGATACTTTAAAATAAGCCACAAGAGTAACCAATGGCTATAAGGTCTTATATCCATTAGAGACTCAACGGTCACCTAAAGGACGCAATGGTCCGATTATCTTTAAGGCCTTATAAAAACATGATTAGGGTGTTCTAAATTTAAAATGACTTAGCGAAGATGGTGCTCATCATTCCTCGAATGCTCAATACGGTTGCTCTGGTTCTAGATATACTGATGTTCATCGTGACGAATCCAAAAGAAATCCACTATTTACTAGGGATTTTTTTTGTATTTGGTGGTCTCCCTGTGATTTTAATAGGTCTCTTCGTGGGAATTTTAGGTTAGTCGTATTCTTTCAGCCTTGAAGAAATGTAATCATTCCAGTGTTTAAAATATTCCTTATTTATATTTTGAAAACATTGTTTAGATAGTATGAAAATTAAATAAAGTAAAACCATACAACTTTATTATTACACATAAAATAGGTTTGGGGAATCACAAGAGGTTATAATATAATAAAGAATATCAAGGGTAACCCACTACTGATTTCCTAATGGTTTTCCACTCTACCCCAACATCACACGTCTTGAGCATCTTTCTCCAAAAAGGTTATCTTGTGGACACCTAGGCGAAGCGCCACAACATGCACCTCATGCAACATACTACCACATCCATGTAACCAAAATTAACTAGGTATTTTTTTTAAGATCCACCATATCCCATATAACATGTATCATATATTGGGTATTATACCTCAATCCATCACTGCCCATACGCTGAGTAAGGATCCTCAAGCCATTACAGCCTATACACGTTATACCTATAGTATTCCTTAGGAAATTATATCCAGAATAAATGTGTGTAAAATAACCACAAGACATTACATCCCTCTGCACACATATATTGGGAAAAATATCTTTCATTCATATCGGCACAAATAACTACCAAGAGAATGGAGTGGGGCTAAAGTGGGTAGTCCTCCATCCACCCCCCCCCCCCACCAGGATGTTGGGGAAAACACCACCCAGGGCTCAGAATCGTCAAGGTTTTAGTTTACCTAATTGACATGGTAGAGTAAAATATAAAAATGAAAAATATACTTGATATAATATAGATTAAAACCACACAATGGGAACAACCAAGTCTCATACTCAACTACGGATAATATCTCTCAAACTCTCGGCCTCCACTGCTAAGACCAGATATCCTTTTAGCACACAACCATTTAAAGAGTTATATTAAATTATTTTATTCCTTTTCATCAGTTTCACTTTATGTTAATTAATTATTTAACCATTAATTAACCATTAACATTTTTTTCATTATATTTCATTACTATTACAAAAATTTTCCATGCCCTCCAGGCATAAGTAAACCAAATCGGTGGCTTTTCATAATTATAACCTCATTATTGCATCCCTGTAGACTCCAACCCTATGGTTTAAACATTTATTCACTAATTACATGTTCCAACTGCAAGAAATCTAACCATAAATATAGCACAAGCAATCAAAAATTAATTAAACAATTAATTTAACATGCCTTTAATTATTTTATCGAAAAACATCATCATGCTTCACATATTTATTCAATTCCATTAACACATGGAAGATAAATTCATTTAAGTATGATCATAGCATTAAAACTACAACACACTATATTCATTAAACATTCCTATTTAATATTTTATCCAATTAATTAAAAATTAATTCTAGCTTTACTTTATTTACCAATTTCACTTGTTAATTCAAGCATAAAAATCACATCAAAGATACCTCTCAATCAAGAAAAATAAGAGGAGAATTGTTTTCACGATACAAAATAGAAACATCACCATGAAATCAATACCAATTCGTTAATGTGGTTCATGTATTTATTAGGTTAATTTCATTGGAACCCAAGGGGATAAATCATACTCAATTTATGATCGCACATAAATGAAAGAGAATTAGTGAATACCCTACATTTAAAAGGGTGTTGATATTTATTGAATGAGAATAGACCAATGTTGGGGATCCCAGTAACCTCTCCCGTAAGAACTACATCCACTCGAGGATTCTACACTACAACCATGCCAACAAACAACCAAAAAAACTTCTTTATAAACATAGATATCAAGAACCATCACATGGAAAGGAGGAATGTGAGGAAATATATCGTAGAAACTACAAGAACAGAATCATAACATACCATAGATTGAATATGGATCTCTACAGATCGAAGGATGGAAGCTAAAGATAAATCCTTGACAAAGGAATCCAAAAAATATTTAATAGGGGGTTTCCATGTCACCTAGAATCCGGATGGATATTTTTCATCCGTAGAGTTCGAAAAATCCAAGCAGCTAAAAATGTTTAAAACATATAGCACTGGGGATTTTTATGATGTGTACTCCCCTTTCACATCAAGTAATCCACAGGGTTTTTTTTCTCTGAAAATTTTTTCACCATTTTATTTTCAAAACCTCAATTTATTACACATCATTAAACCCACTTTCACATCATGTAAATTCACATGGAGTGCAATCTCCCTGCTTTTAGATGATTTCATCTGAACTTCTCTAGACTTCCTTCAAGCATCCTCTGAGAACCTTAGTCTTTGAAAATTCACAATGGGTCCATCCACATGGATCCAGGCCCTTATGTTAAATACCTCTCAAAACATTCTCATCCACGAGAATCCAAAACCAACCCATATAGGAAAATCAAAAAGGTACATCCGAATAGCCACCCTACAAGATACCTCTCAAGGATCTCGCCACCATAAGATCTCAATAACCTCATCAAATAAACATCATGATACCATGAAAAACCTACAATTAGCTACTGACCACTCTCTCGGGGGAGATATCTCTTAAAGAGATTAAGCCATAATAAGCAACTAGATAAATCCATCTCAAAACCAGAAAATATCCACAACCACAAAATGAAAAGCATTACAAGAGAAGAGCTAAACATCAAACAACTCAGTGTAATGAGCGTGTAACTGTAACGAACATTATAAGGTACTCTACACCATGACATTGTGTTTCCACAAGACACAAACCAGGGGGATAGTATTCCCACACAACACTTTCTCTCGGAGATCCTATATATCTACAGGTCACTCCTCAATGGTCCCATCATGGTCAACATAAACCTCACGCTAATCGATGATGTGACAGTTTCCATGAAGATAAAGATGGAGTTGTGGCATGTGAAAAACATCATGTATCTAGATAATCTATGGGGGGAGCGCTGTCCGATATTCCATGGCTCCAACATGAGCTAACACCTCAAAATTCCCAACAGACCAGGAAAAAAGATTACTCTGACGACCAAACCTTCGCTTCCCATGATGAGGAGTCACCTTCAAAAAAATGATCACCAACATCAAACTCTAATGGTCTCATCCTATGATCATCATAGGATTTCTAATGATCCTTCACTAGTTTCATCCTCTCATGAATCACCTGAACCATCTGTATTGTATTTTGTACTAGTTATGATCCAAGAATTATTGACTCTTCGACCCCAGTCCAGAACAATGGAGAATGGAAAGGTCATACATACAAGTCTTAAAATGGTTCAATATAGATGATGGGTTGAAAATTATTGTTTTAAGAGAACTCTACTAAGATCTTGATCCACATCCTTGAACCTCCAAAATCTAGTACATAAGAGCACAACATGTCTTCAAAGTCTGGATGGTCCGCTCTGTCTATCCATCTGTCTGCAGATGAAAATAAGTGAAAATTCATAGCTAAGACCCAAAATCATGATGTATACCTCTCCACACCTTTGAGATAAAAAGAGGATATCTATCAAAAATGATCATCCTTAGAACCCCATGGAGTCTCACCACCTCCTCCAGATATGGCCTTGACAATACCTCTACTGAGCTTGACTCATTGATCACTATAAAGTAGGATTATTTCATCAAACGATCCACTACCACCCATATAGATTCATAGCCTCCCAGATATTGAAATAAAATAGTAACAATTTCCATCAATATGTCCTCCAACTTCCACTGAGTAACATATAACATATAGAGAAAATTACCAGGAACATTGTCCTCGACCTTCACCTTCCAGTAGATCAAATATCAAGACTTGAACTCTAAAACTACACACTTCAACCCAGGCCATCAAAACTGACCTCTCAAAGCTTAGTACATCTTTTTCATGCTAGTATGTACTACCAATGGTGAACTATAGAACTCTCTCTAAACCATTTTTTTCATCTCTAAAGGAATAAAAATCCTTTCTTGAAACAACACTCGGTATTGTTCATATTTAAAAAAACCATTAAGGGCATCTCCACAAACAACTTATTCTCTCCAGACCAACACCTCAAGATCCACCAACTAGTATTTCTCCACCTACTAGACCAGACATGACTACACCATAAACTGAAAAAGAAAAACTCTTCCACAGACTTATCCCATATCTAGATTCAATGCTGAAAGTTATTTCATCACTCTTTAGGAATCACTTGATTTATCAACTACATCACTATGGGACTTCCTACTCAGCACATCAGCCATGAAATTCCACTTTCCAGGTGTATATGAAATAATGAAGTCATAATCTGATAATAACTCCATACACTTACACTAGTGAAAGTTCAAGTTTCATTGGAAGAAAACAAACCTCAAGCTCTTATGATCGGTGAATACTAAAAAATGTTATCTCTTGAGTTAATGTCTTCACAACTTCAGGAAAAACACCACCACCACCAACTTGAGATCATGTGTGGTATAGTTACTCTCAAGGGGAAGTAACTGCTGAGAACTATAAGAAATTAATGATATATACTGGATTACAACATAGCCCAAACAAAGATGCAAATCATCACAGAAAACCTCAAATTGAATTCCTTCTATTGGAAAACAAATAACTGGATCACTGACCAACGTCTCCTTCAGATACAGAAAAGTTTTCTAACACTAATCAGGCCACAAGAATAAATGATTCTTTCTATTCAACATTGTTAGATCAGTTACAACCTGATATAAATCATCTATGAACCTCTTGTAATATCCCAAAATACCAAGGAAACTTTGCACCTATTCCACTCTATTGGGGGATCCCCAAGACACAACTGCTTCTATCTTCGGTAGATCCACAAAGAGTCCCTACTAGGATACAACATTCCCCAATAAAAAAATTTCTCGAGCCCAAAACACACACTTTTTAACTTCCCAAATAACTACTCATGATGAAGAACTCAAAAAAATGGCACACAGAAGCTCTTCATGGCCCTCCTCAGATGCGAAGTACCCAAGGATGTCATCGATGAAAACCACCGTGAACCTATCTGGGAACTCATGGAACACAGCATTCATTAACCCCATGAAAATAGTTGGATCATTCTTGACACTTCAAGACATCACAACAAAATCTTAATTCCCATGACAATAATAGAATGCAGTCTTTGGGATATCCTCATCCTTCACACGCATATGACGATATCCTTACCACAAATTGATCTTTGAGAACAAACTTATACCCTTCAATTGATCGAATAAATCATCAATATATGGAAGAGTATAGTGGTTCTTCATTGTCACTTGGTTTAAGAGACAATAATCGATACACAACTACAAACTACCATCAGCATTCTTCACAAACTAAACTGGTTCACACCACAGTGACACACTCGTCCAAACAAAATCACACCACAATAGACCATCAATCTATATACACATCTCTCAAAACTCATAAGGATCCATCTTATATGGATACATCGAGATGGAAGACATGCACGGGTATAGTTTAATCCTAAACTTGGTCTCTTGTTGAGGGGGTAACGCTAAAACCTCTTATCGAAAGACATCAAGGTACTCTTCTATGACCCGATGACTGATGAACCTCTGATAAACTCTGCATTAGCTCATCCATCAAGGATGACAAGGATGGAACATACTTATGACCCATCTGAGGGTATCTCTCACCAAAAAATATTGTTGGATATCCATCACCATCAAATAAAACAACCTATATCCTCAAGAAATCCATGATAGCCTACACTGTATACAACCAATCCATGTCAAGGATGATTTCATATGGTTGTATACGTGAACATAGAAAATCTCTCCAAAAGTGGTGCTACCCCAACACTATCTCACAATATCTACATACATCAAACAAGTTGGATTGACCTCCCACTAGTGTAGTCAGTGCCAAGGGAACTGGAAGTCTCTCCACCTCAAGTCTCAATTCATGGACAAGGGTAGGTGATATGAAGGAGTGTGTCACTCTTAGATCAAAAAATTCATGCAACCAAGAATAAAATAAGAAAAGGGTACCTCGAACAATGTATGGATTTCTTGGCAATAGAAATGCTAAATAATGAAGCTGACTAAGGCCTATTTGGATATGATGAAGACCAGCTCCATAGTCACGCTCTACTATTTGATAAAGGAGAGCTTCCCTGGTTTTTATTCTACCTTCCCCATTTACTCTATGTTGATCCCAAACTAGAGTAGCCTACTACTGCTATCTTGGTTATAACTACCTTAGTGGATGATCCTAAAGTGGAAAAATTGGCACAAGATAACTGCTCACAAATATTGGGAACTCTCACTACTTATGACCTCAGTCTTCACAAGAAAACATGTATCTGATCCCTTGGAATAGGCATGAGAGTATCCTCCCTAGGATAAATGAGACATTGAAGGCCTGTAACTACCCCCAAATGATCTGAAACACTTCTATATTGAAAAATGGGAACCTCATACCACAACTCTGCTTCGGGAGGAATCTTGAAGAATCCCCTCTCATGACAATATGGTTCTGGATAACATCCTCTCAATGAAATATTCTCTCACTAACACCTCGAGACCTATATTAATCATAAATGGGATGACCTAGAACTGGATATCTGGATGCAAAGACTCCTAGAAATTCCTCTCCCTACCCGCCTCATTTGGTAATAAGTCTAAAGAATATCGCAGAAGGTTCCTAAAATGGATCTCAAACTTTCACACATTGGACCACCCTGTCAAAGGGTAAGAATATTCTAGAGATTGGTTGCCTTCGTGATGGAAGATAGAAGCTCATCTCTAAACTGGTCTCAGAACTCCTCCCATGAGACTATTGAATCCTCTCAATCTTTGAAGAACAATAACCACCAATTCCTTACTATCCGACACAACATCGTTACAGTCAATGATACCCAATTATCCTTTCAAGAATGGATCAAACTAATGGTTGTCACATCCTCCTTCAATCTGTCTTTCGTGACAACATCTCAAATGGAGCCCTCATACCTCTGTGGACTTTGGAACTGAAAATATAGAGTTTCCACCTATAATGGTTGTTGTTTTCAACCTCTACCCTATAGAAATCTACTAGTGCAACCTGAAGAACATCATCTTCTCGAACCTGGTGAGGATGTTGACTTGGAGTCATGCATAAAAAAGATCAAACAGTTAGATATCCCAAACCTGGAATATGAGAGACCTTAACATTAATTAATTATTTTCTTTTATTCATTTTAGGTTAAGATATCCCAAGGTATACCCATTCAATCATAGGCACAAATAAGAATGATGCATGAACCTTTCTTAATTATCTACCCTACTAGAAGTATCACTTCATTTAGTATACACTATAAGCCTAAAGGTTTGTGAATCTGATCCTAAGGGGCCCTAAATAATCACGTCTAAGCCGGTATCCCATGTTTATAGTGCTTTATAAACTTATCTAACATTGTTTCCCTAGTAGCCCATGCAATCTCACCTATGCCTAACTCCAAAATCCATCCTATCCTTCAAGAAAATATCTGATACCACTCTCTCCTGACCCCCTCCCCACAAAGTGTACCCCTCTTGGATCATTAATGGGATAGGATAGATAGTGACACCTGAGCCCCACCCCAATTAGGCCCTAGGTTGGCGACTAGCACAGAGGGTATAATAAACACACATATGGGAGGCATTACCCTCTAAGATTACACATACTAAAGAGAGAGATAAGATAAAAAACAACCAAATCCTCATTAGAATAAAATATAAAATAAAATCCAAGTTCACATATGTAATGACATGAAAGAACTACTACAACTGAAGGGAAAACTGCAAGTATCAAAAGAAAGTAAATATGGAGGCAACCATGAATCCCAGACAACTCCTATAAAACCCACAATCCAGTAGTAGCCAACCTGATCTACAACCTCCTCCAACTAAACTGAAAAATAGTTTATATATATGTAGGGTGATTATAATAGTATACTTAGTTAGATCCTCTCTAGATCATATCATGAAAAAGGTAAATAAATCATGCTAAATCACAGTGAACAATAAATGAAACTAACCCATCACCTAAATAGGTATACTAAGTTACCAACCTCACTATGGATACTCTCACCAAGTATCACATACAAGAGAATATAATATAATAAATAATATCAAGGATACCCCACTACCGCTTCCCCACTAGTTTTCCGCTCTTCCCCAACGTCTCACGTCCTGAGTATCTCTCTCTAAAAAGGCTATCCCACAGACACCCAAGCGAACCACTACAACATACACCTCGTGCAACACACCACCACATTCACATAACCAAAAGTAACCAATTATTTTTTGTGATCCACCAAATATTATATAACATGTATCATACATAGGGTATTAAACCTCAATCCATCACATCTCATACGCCGAGTAAGGATCCTCAAGCCATCATAGACTATACACGATATACCTATAATAGTCCTTAGGAAACTATATCCAGAATAAATGTGTGTGATATAACCGCAATCCATTACATCCCTCTAAACACACATATAAGGAAAACTAACTATCTTTCATACCAACATAAGTAACTTCTAAGAGAATAGAGTGGGTTTAAAGGGAGTATTCATCTATCCATCCTCCCATCAAGATGTTGAGAAAATCACCCCCCCCCCAAGGCTCAGAATCCCTGGGGTGTCAGTTTCCCTAACTGATAGGGTGGATTAGCATATAAAAACAAAAAATGTATATGATATAATATATCTCACAACCACACTATGGGAATAACCTAGTCTCAGAATTAATTGTAGCTAACGTATCTCCGACTCCCGGCTGCCACTGCTAAGACTAGATATATTATAGGCACACAACCATTTAAAGAGCTAAATTAAATTATTTTATTCCTTTTCATTAGATTCACTTTACATTAATTAATTTTTTAACCATTTTTTAACCATTAACATTTTCCAAATTACATTTAATTACCATTAAAATAAAGTTTCATTCCCTCTAGGAATAAGCAAACTGAGTCCACAGCTTCGCAGAATTATAACCTCATTATTGCATCGTAGAAATCTCTAACCCCATGGGTTAAACATTTATTCATTTATTTACAACATTACTTTCCATATTACCATGTACTCTAGGAAAACATCATAATCTACCAAACAAGGTAAAAAACCCAAGCACATCCATCTACCTAAAGCATTGGGGAAAGGAAATTAGATAAAAAAAATCTAGTCATCATCCAAATAAAAAATTCAAACAAGCATACAACTTTTATATCAATGGATAAGAAAAAATTCAACCCATTATTCCATCCCCAGTGTCCTCCACGACACCCATATGCATATCTTAATGCATCTTTCCATCACAAGCATCAACTGTTACCACAACAACCTGGTCTTCGCACCCCATATGCCAAAATATCCCTCCATGATCAGCCATCTCGGGCTCACATCACATCCCCCCCCCCACCCCACCCCATATACCCCAACAGCCCTACAGTCTCATCCATCCTAAACTCACATCATAATAAATAGGAAATAAATAAGAAATCAACAGTGCAAATGGGCCCAAAAAACAAGGCATTCATTCTTTTCACAAAACAGTCTATCACGACTTCAAAGCACAAGGCACTTGGGGTATACAATCAAGAGGGAAACCCATTCCCTATAGAGGAATTATCTTTTATCACACAACTAATTCTTATTCCATCTTTAATTAACCGATTCATTAATTATATGTTCCAACTACAGGAAACCTAACCAAAAAACTATCACAATCTATCATAAATTAATTTAACATTCCTTTAATTATTTTATCAGCAAGAATAAACATAATACACATAATGTTTCAATTCCATTAACACATGTAAGATGAATTCATTTAAACATGCACGCAACATTAAAACTATAACACACTGAATTCATTAAACATGCCTCTTTAATCTTTTATCCAATTAATTACCAATTGATTCCATCTTTACATACTTTACCAATTCCACGTGTTAATCCAAGCATAAAAAGCATAGAATAGATACCACACTATCTAGAAAAACAAGAGACAAACTATTATCATGGTACAAAACTGAAACATCACCATGTGATCAATACCAATTATTTAATCTGGTTCAAATTTATTATGTTAATTTCATTGGAATCTAATGGGATAAATAATTATAAATTTATGATCGCATCTAAATAAAAGAGATGAAATGAATACTCTACCTAAAAATGGGTGTCAACATTCTTTTCATGAGAATAGAACAATGTTGCAAATCTTGATCACCTCTCCTGTAAGAACTGGATTCACATGAGGATGTTGCGCCACAACTACACCAAAGAACAACCAAAAAAACTAATATAGAAACCAAGAGATCAAGCGTCATCGCATGAAAAAGAGGAACGGGAGGAAACAGATAGAAGAAATAATAAGAAAAAAGGTAGAACATACCTTAGATCAGATGAATCACTACAGGTCTAAGGAGGGAAGACAGAGATCAATACTTGACAATGGAATCCCCAAAACATCGAAGAGTGGTTTCTGGGTCACCTGGAATTGGAAGAGAGGTGTTCCATCAATAGGTTTTGAAAAACCTGAGTGGATAAAAACATTTAAAACATACAAAATTGGGGATTTTCATGATGTGTAATCCTCTTTCATGTCATGTAATCCTCAGGGTTTAGTTTTCACTAAAAAACTGATCACCTTTTTATTTTTAAAACCCAGATTTATTAAACATCATGAAACCCGCTTTCACGTCATGTAACTTTACACGGTGTGAAATCTCCCTACTTCCAGATTTTAGCATCTGATATCCTCCAAAATTCCTCTAAGAATATTTTCCTTCATAAATGCACAAAGGGACTATCCACATGGATCCATACCCATACAATACTTATCCTCATTTCAACCAAACATCTATTCTTTCATTCTGACTTTCTATTTTCTTAAGAGTGCGAGAAACATTGTATTGTTCTTTGATTACTTATTTAATTAGATAGGATTGAAAGTCATTTCTTGTATACTATTTTCAATTTTCAATTCTTATATTTAGTATATAAACACCCATATCCCTTTCTATTACCCTTATAAAACATCAAAATATCTTTGTAGCCTATAATTTATATTTTATAAATAATATACTCATCATTAAATTTATGTAATCGATTAATATAATAATATAAAAATTACCTTTTTAGATTTATGTCTCATAGTCTCAGAAATATCAGAGTTTATGAGCTTAATAGGAATGGTGTATTGGATTTAAACCTTATTATAAATTCTATTAATAGTTATTTCTTTAAAATATGTTATACAAACTACATCACCTTTCATTTTAAGTTTTGGTAAGATTTTTACTCTATCTTCCTTATAAAGTGTGATCATAATTTTCTATCCGTGATTCCCAGGTCATCTATGCCATAATTTATTTTCATATTCATCACTTATGTAACAATAGTTATAAAGATATCTAATCTGTAATAGTATATCACTAGTTTTTTCTCCCTTAGTAACAACTTTTCCATATTTCAAGATTTTAATGATAAAAGAATATATTGTAGAGGTAAATTTATTACCATCATCTCAAAGTTTCCTAACACTCAGAAAGTTGTTCTTAAGCCCATCAAAAAATAGAACTTCCTTTTATTTTAGTTTTTGAGATTCAATTTTATTTTTTTTATTCCACTAATTTTTAAGGAACTAACATTTCCAAAAGTAACTAATCATCCTTTAAATTATTAAATATATTTCAAGACTTGATATCCCCTTTATTATGTGAGGAAAAATCACTTTCAATAATACATGGTTTGATCTTTTTTCAAGCATTTAAAGTAGTCTCAATAACAAAATCTCTTTCTTCAATTTTCTTCCTCTCAAATTCCTTTTTTTCTAGTAGAGTAAAATTGTACCTGATGTTTTTTCATGCGTTCTTTAGGATAGTTGTTGATTTGTTACACATTCCAAAAACTTTTCCAGGAAACCAAATTAGTTTTTATTAGTATAATTTATAGAATATGATGACTTTGTTTTTCATTCTTCCTTTAGCTTAATAAATTTATTATCTTTCCTTTAACCATTTCTCCCCCTCATATCATGCCTATTCCATGGTAGTGTCATGTTTTACAAAAAAAATATGCATTGTTCTGATATATGATATATCACTAAATGTATCTAATTCTCCTTGATCTTCTATTGAAAAATAATCTTCCTCTATAATAAGTTTGTTGAGGAGAAATATAATTTCTAGTACCTATTTTCTATAAGTGTGTAGAACCCTTTTCTTTGAGTTTATATCCATATTCTATAGATGTGATGTGTTTATCACATCCATTTTCAATCTAGTTTTTACCAACATTATTTTTAACACCTACATGGTTAGTATAATTAGATTAAATTCCATATTTTTTGGGTGTATATTTCACCAAATCCTTGGAATAAGTTTATTCAATATCTTGAGTTGTTTCATACTTTACCTCTGATGCCTTGTTGAGATTTCCACTCATCTTCTTTAAGGTAATTTCAACCTTAATAAATTTTTACTAGGTTTTAAAAACCTCACCTTACTTAGAAAAAATATTATTACTAAGACATCCCACTATATTTCCATATTATGAACCTTTTAGTTTGAGGTTATTAATCTTCTTAATGTACACATATTCATTTTTAAGAATATGTCCCCTTCCTATATTATTTTTTACAGTTTATTTCTTCAATATTGTAATATATTTCTTACATATTATTTACCATCATTATTGCTGATTTAAAAAGTGAAAATGTCCTTCAATATAGTTATTTTGATAACTATATACATGACCATTCAATTCTTAAGAATTTTGGGATTAAAGGTTTTTATCAGCCTATCTCTAGAACCTTTGAAGTCAAGTGGATTTTACCTTTCTCTGGATGGATCAAATGTATCATGGATAGAGCCTCCAGAGGGAATCCATACCCTTCTGGGTATGGTGAAGTTTTCATAAATAACATTGGAGATGCAATGGTATGTCTCTTTGGTCCATGTGGAATCACTACATCACTTGATTCTAAATTTCTTAGGATTATAAATATAGTTTAAGTGGGAAAACAATGAGGATGGTTTAATTTATGTCTTGAGTATGATTCCACCATTGTGGTGCAGGAGGTTTGATATGGTACCATTTACCTATCATAAAATCTGACTTCCAGATGGATCAATTGCATGAACTCTCTTTCATCCATGAACTATATCATTACATATGCATTCAATCAAAAAAATTATTTGGCTAATGGGATTTTGAAAAAATGGTATCTTTCATTGAAAAGAATTTCCTAAATAGAGTACCTGATAATATTTTTCTTTTTTGAAACATGAATATTGTAAAAAAAATTATTCCAGACCTCTATAACCTTATTTTTATTCAATATACAAGGAATTTCCCTTTCGTCAAGTTCTCATTCTAACCAGAAAAACATGCTAAATTATTTCTTGAGTTTTGTGTTTTTCTCAAGACATGCCACATGTTTTGATCTTAATTGATATTATCTTTTGGTTTCTTTACCTTTTTATGCATCCCTATTTGAAAAAAAATCCTTTCCCAAAAAATTATCATGGAAATTTTTGAACATATTCATATTCTCCTCTTCCAAATAGCTATTGTTAGTAGAGATGAATTCAACTTTATTACTTGACATGCTTCTTCTTTTATTTCCGAGGAACTTTCCCTTATTTCCATTAGATTTATTATCTTCCTTGGAAGTTTTTATCAACTTATTCTACCAAGTATTTTATTTATAATTGTCTTTTTATCCTCCAAGTTTATTCTTAGGACAATTCATTAGAAAATACCCAATTCCTCTACACTCAAAACATTTAAGTGGGAGTTTAACTTTGTACTTTCCTTTACTTTTTCAATAATTTTTATTTATAAGACACATGATTATATCATTTTATTTATCATCAAATTACTTTACTTCTAATTCACTATGCTTCACTAATTCGGGTTATGGTTCATCAAAATTTATCATCTTTATACCATAAAAATCTATTTCTTCCTTAATATTCTTCTTGAATGTAGGATCTTTCCTCAAATAATAAGCAATAATATATTTATTCAATTCATCAAGAGATAAATTATCTTTATATTCTAAGAAATTTTAGGATCTAACATATTTTGAAAGTTTATTAGGAGTTTCTTAATAATGGTAGAATCATCCAAGATATCCCAAAATCCTATGATGTTACTAACAAATTCATTCACTCTAGTGAAGTACTCATCAATAGTTTAATCATATTTAATTATGATATCTTTGAATTTTATTCTCCATATTTTTAGCTCGGTTCCTTCACTTTAATATTTACCTTGAGGATACTTTCAAGTTTATCTCATGTTCCCTTAGCTTTCTTGAGACCCATCACCTTCATATAAACATTTTCTAACAAATATATAAAAATACCATTTCAATATTTCCCATAAAAAACAAGATTTATTTTATCAGTAAATTCCATAGGAGAATATTTCTCGATGGGTGGAAACCCAACTATAGCTCTATCAATTACCTATAAGAAAAGAGTCAGAAGATTAGTTATCATTCTATTTTTCTAAACATGATACTTTTTTCCATTAAAGATAAGAATACCTATGTTGTTAACTGAGTTGATATTATCCATGATAAGGAACAAATAGGGGAAATTTATTATGATACAAATTAAATTTATTTAGGGTTGTAAGAACCATAGAGAATAGGGGTTGAATCAGTGGTAATATTTTACAATTTATACCCTCTTTGAAATTAACACCAATAACTTGTTATATTTTTCTATCCTTTTTGAATTTATAAAACTCAAAATCACTTTTTATTCTATGTTGCAAGATTTACAAGATTCTCCCCCAAGGAGGGTGACTACATACTTTTAATGGTGACTCCCATCGATATATAGAAATCCACTATGAAATGAAGTGTGTAAGAACCCGGATCTCTTTTCAGGTATGTTTTCCTTTTTCTGGAGTTTTTGAGAAAAAAATGAATTTTCTGGAAATTTCAGAAGTACGCGCCATGTACTTTCTGAGTACACGCCGTGTACTCTATTCCGGCTCGAAGCCGTGTGCTGGCCGTGTTCAGGATACACACATGGTGTGTAAGGCTGAGGTGGAGGCCAGTTATTTCAGAGTATGGAAAAATTAGAAGTACACGCCGTGTACATTATTTTTTTTTCATGAAACGGACTGGGGTCGCGTCTAACCCTCATATTCACCTTCTTCTCCAATTTTTGGTCGTCTGAAGCAACCCGTACGGCCGGATCTTTGACGGACGACCGCCTCTCCGTCTGTTCTCTGATTTTAGCACGGTCAGTTGCGTTGGAAGCACAGCGGTGAGTTCTTCCTTATGATTTATCCTTGTTTCTTGATTTCTCCTGGTTTCCAAGTTATCGTGGGATGAATTTTTTGTGTGTTTTCTCAGATCTACATCATTCTAAGGGGAATCTGTTTCCGAGGTTCACGTATATCGATCTCCTAGGATCAAGGTAGGTGGTTTGTGCCTTTCTGTAGAAAGTCTTTGAGTATTTTGTGTAAATTCCACCAATACCCTTGAACGGGGTATTGCGTGTTTCCTGTTTTGCCCTTGTTTCTTACCTGATTTGCTTGATTGCTTTAGTAGAGGTTATTGCTTGTGATTAGAGTATTTTTTTTGTGCTCAGTTTTCTTTTCCATGATTGTTCTGTCTGTTTGGAGTTTTCCAGTTGACATGCCTAGTCGTAGGATAGTGGAACTATTGATTTATTTTACTGTGGAGCCTTAGTTGATAGCCAAGTAGTTCTTGAGGTTTACTTGGATGATACACATGTGCTGAGCATGTTTAGTTACTCAGTACTGTGAGAACCTAGAGTAGCAGACCAAAGGGAGAATTGACGGAAGGGCTTCTCCATAGTGTCTTTTAAATCACGATGTGAGACCAAGTGGAGAATGGACGGAAGGGCTTCTCCAGAGAGTCTTTTAATTAAGATGTGGGATATAGGGGGAATTGACGTTGAGTGCCTCCCCAGAGAGCCTTTAGCACGATACGAGACTATAGGGGGAATTGACATTGAGTGCTTCCCCAGAGAGTCTGCTTAATTACGTAGCTGAACCAGAGGGGTGAGACTGTGTGTGCCTCCCAGAGGGTTGCTAGTACATAGAGGTTGAACCATAGGGGTTAGACTGTGAGAGATTCCCAGAGGGTTACCTATTTACTTTTTTTTGCTGGCTGCTTACTTGTGTGTTATGCTTGTTAGAACTGTGGAATGTAGCTGTTGTGCTTTTCTGTTTACTGCTTCTTGTTTTAGTACTGCCATGTATTCATTGACTATTAGTAATAGATCTTTGGGTGGTTGCCTACTGGGATTGTATCTCACACCCTGTTTGGGCCATGCTTTTGGGCCCAAGCAGACTATGTTGCTGCAGGTATAGATAAGGGCAAGCGCCCTTCTACTTCAGGATCTTGATTGCACCGGGAGCTGGGGAGCATGGGACCGAGCCGTGGCTCGTGATGCTGAGGAGCATACTTTGTTTTCTTTTGCACTTGGTTTTAGTTGTATTTCAGCACGTTTTTTGTGTTTGATATTTTCCTTAGATACTTGTACCTACTCCATCTTTTTCATCATAGTTATATATCTACATTGCTTCCACTGTTTGGTTTTTGCTATTATGCATGTCGTTACTGCTTCTGCTGTTTATTGTTGTTTTCTTACCTTGTGTACCTTACCGAATGAGGGCATAGTTTTCCCCACCAACTCACCTAGGCCCTCGCTGCTAGTCGGTATCCTCTGGCATTCGGGGAAACACGCTCGAGGTCATGTGGCGAACTGGGTATGGGGCACCAGTGGAGGGGCTCCGGACTCGGGACGTTACAAAGTGGTATCAGAGGAGTTCTTTTCTCTTGCTTTACTGTTTGGAGACTTTAGCCAGGGATAGGAATGATTCGGTACTTGGTATTAAGCTATGCTCGGGAGTAGCTAACCCATGTACAGGGAAAGGCCATACTACCTCGTTAAATTGCAGTTGGCTGGTTTTGAGTTTTATGGTTGATATGTTTTTACCTAGAGTGATTCACATGACTTGTGCGGTTATTGTTTTGATATTTCGGTTCTATTTCTGTCGCAACCCGATGAGATGAGGGTATTCCATCTCATACGTCATATAGGAACTTGTATAAATCACATTTCATGCATTCTTTCCATGCCATATAGGGTGCATTAGCGATTGCATGTTGTTTTGATAGACTTTGTGTAGATTATTCATGCTGTTGTGATAGTTGCTTGATAGATTCTATACTACTATGTTAGAAAACTATTGTTCTATTTCTTTCTTAAAATGAATGCCAATTTTTTGTTTTTGAGGTGTTATGGGCCCTCACGGATTGGAATTTGGCATCTTTTCCCTCATTTTTGGTGTTTCTGGAATTCTGCGCAGTTTCTGAGCTATTGCCTAGAAAAACCCAGAATACACGGCGTGTACTTCTCGGGCACATGCCGTGTAGTTTTCAGGTCGTGTCACTGACTATGTGAGCAGAACACGGTGTCTTAGGAGTAACTTCGGGAACACGCCGTTTACCATTGGTACACGCCGTGTGAGTTCGGAGCTGTGTACCCGGTCGTGTCACTAACAACACGGGCTGGGGAAGCTCGGGTAGAACACGCCGTGTCCGTAGGGAACACGCCGTGTAGTCTTGTCCAGGTACCCGGCTGTGTCACGACAAACACGGGCTGGCGTGACCTTCCATTCCACATGCCGTGTCCGTAGGGAACACGTCGTGTAGTCTTGTCCAGGTACCCGGCTATGTCACGACCAACACGGGCCGGCGTGACCTTCCTTTCCACACGCCGTGTTTGTTCGGAATACGTCGTGTAGTCTTTCCCAGGTACTCGGTCGTGTCACGAACAACACGGGACGGTGTCACCTTTTCCTATGCACTTCGTTCTTTTTCAGAGCATGCCGTGTGAGGTCCAGCCATGTAGACGGCCGTGTACTCAACAACACGGACCGCCGGAGCCTTGTCTAGTGCACGTCGTGTTTGTTTCGAACACGCTGTGTAGTCTCGGGTTGAGTCAGACTGTGTGGGTTAGCCGTGTAAGGATACTCAGGTAGGGGAATTGTTTTCAAGTACACGCCATGTGTGGGGGACAACATTTTGTGTAGTTTGTAGTGTACACGACTTGTAGGGCAGGAGTACACGCACATGTCAGTGGTTTCAAAAGACACTCTGTGTAGTTTTATACACACCGTGTAGTCGTGTTTTGCAATCTTGTGTGTTTTTCTTCCCCTGTTCCCATTTTTTACTCTTGCATTCTCTGTCCTTGTTTTCCTGATCCAATGTGTGCTTTTGATCTTTCAGAGCTATGCCTCCGAGACGTCCTCCGGTCGTACGTCGGTCGTCGGGAAGTGATCAGACGCCAGATATGGATGATCAAGGACTTCCTGTCGATCCCACAGCCGAGCCAGCCTTGGCACTGGTTGTCGTACCAGTTGAAGGGGCTGATGTGCAGTTCAGGGAAGGTTTCATGAGAATGATGCAGGCCTTCCAGGGAGCACCGACTCCTACCTCGTCTATGGTAGACTTGACGTGGATCTCCCAGCAGCAGCATCCTCCCACGTTCTCAGGGGAGGGAGGACCTCAGGCTGCAGAGTCATGGATGGAAGCCATGCTGACTATATTCGAGCATCTGGAGACGCCTCAAGAGAGGCGGTTCAAGCTCACCACCTACATGCTCCGAGACTCCGCCAAGAGGTGGTGGGACGTGATCTCACAGGCGGGTCAGCAGCAGGCTATGACTTGGGAGGAGTTCCAGTGCGTGTTTTACGACTACTTCTACCCGGAGACCCTGAGGGCCGATCGAGCCCGGGAGTTCATGAGCTTGGTGCAGGGTACTCTATCTGTCATGGAGTATTCCTCTAATTTCACCGAGATGCAGTGTTTTACACCCCTTCGGGATGGGAGTGGGGTGTTCTTGGAGAGGAATTTTGAGGATGGACTCAGGAGGGAGATTCGCTCACAGGTGAACATCTTCCAGCTGACATCCATTACTTCCATCGTCAACCAGGCACTGATTGTGGAGCACAATCTAAGAGACTCTGGAGCTATGAGCTAGGGAGGTTCTGCTTCCAGAGCTAGCTTTCCTTCAGATGACAGCAAGAATCACCGTAGGGAGCCTACGCGCGGTGATTCGAGGAAGCGAGACGCATCATCAGGCAGCCAGGTGACATGCTACAAGTGTGGCTGGACAGGGCACACGAGGCCGCAGTGCCAGAGAGACCCCATGGAGTGCCGATCTTGTGTCAAGTTGGGTCACCTTCAGCATTTCTGCCAGGTTTTCTCACAAGCAGCAGGTGACCGGGGTTCTTCCATGACTCCCCGTTCAGGAGCAGCCCCACCAGTCTCTCACCAGTCAGGGAACTGGAGTTCTTCCGGCCGTTCGGGCCGGGGTGGAGGTCGAGGCCGTGGCGGTCAGCCACCAGTCCCTCAGCACCAGCAGGGAGGTTCAGCTCAGAGTGGTCAGCTAGGGGCGCAGGGCCGCGGTGCAGTCCAGTCCTTCGCCGTGGAGCAGACTTATCATGAGCAGGATCCCGGCCCTTCTACTGCTCGAGGTATGATTCTAGTAGCCTCAGTTTTATCTTCATCCCTTTTCGATACTGGTGCTACGCATATTTTTATCTTTGTTGTCATTGTGGATAGCCTTGGACTCTGCATCTTTTCTTCTGCCGACTCGTGGACACTAGACACACCTTTGGGAATGAGGACATCTAGTGTACGTCAGTGTAGAGAGTTCCCTCTCGAGGTTTCAGGGTATCGATTCTTATGGGATCTCTATATCCTAGAGATGACAGGCTATGATGTCATCCTTGGCATGGATTGGTTGATTCCCTTTCAGGCAGTCATCGAATGCTATCGCCGCAGAGTCAGTTTCACCTCACCAGAAGGTGAATCTTTCCTTCATAGAGGCGAATGGGACATTCGGGCAAGTCGGGCAGAACTCGAGCATCTTGGGCTAGGAGGGGTGATAGCCCAGATTGCTAGTCTTTATCGGGATGACCAGGGGACTCCACAGTTGGACTTTCCTCCAGTGGTGGATCGCTTCAGGGATGTCTTTCCAGAGGACTATTCAGGTTTTCCTCCGGAGCGTGAGGTGGACTTTTCTATTGAGCTCATGCCAGGAGCGGCACCGGTGTCCATTCCTCCCTATAGGATGGCCACACCTGAGTTACAGGAGATCAAGAAGCAGTTGGAGGAGCTACAGGCTAAGGGTTTCATCCGACCCAGTACTTCATCTTGGGGTTTGCCTATTCTATTTGCGAAGAAGGCAGACGGTACTCTTCGTCTTTGTGTGGATTATTGGAAGCTGAACTAGTTGGCGGTCAAGAACCGATATCCTTTGTCAAGGATTGATGACCTTTTCGATCAGCTTCGAGGAGCCCGGGTGTTCTCGAAGATCAACTTGAGGTCCGGTTATCATCAGTTGCGCGTTAGACCATCAGATATACCTCTGACTGCCTTCAGAAGCAGGTACGGTCTTTACGAGTACACAGTCATGTCGTTCAGCCTCACGAACGCGCCTGCAGTTTTCATGGCGTTGATGAACCAAGTGTTCCATCCTTACTTGGACTCCTTCATCTTGGTCTTCGTGGACGATATCTTGGTGTACTCTCACACTCGACACGACCATGCCACACATCTTGAGATCGTTCTGAGTACACTGAGAGAGCATTGGCTTTATGATAAACTCTTGAAGTGCCACTTCTAGATGGACCGAATTCACTTCTTGGGTCACGTCATCTCAGAGGCAGGAGTATCAGTGGACCCAGAGAAAGTGAGAGTTGTAGTTTCCTGGGAGCAGCCAAAGAACGTCTTTGAGGTACGGAGTTTCCTAGGGCTGGCTAGATACTACAAACGCTTCATTCAGGACTTTTCTCATCTAGAAGCACCTTTGACAGGTCTGACCAAAAAGGGGGAAAAGTTCTTATGGTCATATTCTTGTGAGTCAGCCTTTTAGGAGCTGAAAGGAAGGTTGACGTCAGCACCGATACTAGTCTTACCAGATCCAGGAAAGATCTACATTGTTTACTGTGATTCTTCGGGTATCGGGCTAGGAGTTGTGCTTATGCAGGGAGATGGAGTCGTTGCGTATGGGTCTCGGCAGTTGAGGCCACATAAGAGGAACAACCCTACGCACGACCTGGAGTTGGCAGTTTTTGTTCATGCCTTGCACTGTTGGAGACACTATCTTCTGGGAGAGCACTTTGTGGTCTTCACTGACAACAAGAGTCTCAGGTATATTTTCACTCAGCGTGATCTAAATCTGAGGCAGCGTAGGTGGGTCGAGTATCTTCAGTATTTTGATTTCGAGCTTGCCTATACACCGGGAAAGGGCAACGTCGTGGCTGATGCTTTGAGCAGAAGAACTCAAATTCAGGCAGTTAAGGAGGCCAGTAGTGAGTGGCGGCTGATGGATCTATTCTCTGAGATGCATCTGGAGGTGCACGACAGACGGGGACAGACTTTTCTATCTTCTATAGCTGTTACCTCTATGTTACTTGATCAGGTACGGATGAGGCAGCTATCAGACTCGGAAGGCTTAGTCCTGTGGGAGAGTGTGTCTGGAGAGGACCCTCTTCCTGGATAGACAGTGGGCGAGGATGAGATCTTGCATTTCCAAGGATGCGTATGGGTGCCAGCTGACATACGCGAGGAGCTGATGTGGGATTTCCATTCCTCAGTTTGGGCAGTTCATCCTGGCATCACCAAGATGTATCAGGATCTTCATCGCCAGTACTAGTGGTCAGGTATGAAGAAGGATGTTTCTGGTTTTGTCTTGAGATGTTCTACTTGTCAGTAGGTGAAAGCAGAGCATCAACGAGCAGCAGGCCTTTTACAGCAGTTACCCATTCCAGAGTGGAAGTGGAACGATGTTGCGATGGACTTCGTGACTGGGTTCCCGAGGTCACCTTGGGGGAACGATGGTGTTTGGGTTGTCATCGATGGACTTACGAAGGTTGCTCACTTCTTTCCAATCAAGGAGACCTTCAGTGTCAATGATCTGGGACGACTTTACATCAGGGAGATTGTGTGTCTGCATGGAGTTCTGCGCTCTATTGTTTCAGACAGAGATGTGCGCTTCACCTCTCGGTTCTGGCAGGGATTTCAGAAGGCCTTGGGTACACAGGTACTTTTTGAGTACAGCATACCATCCCCATACTGATGGCCAGTCCGAGCGCACGATCCAGGTGCTTGAGGATATGCTCTGAGCTTGCATCCTTGACTTTGGTGGTTCTTGGGAGAAGCATATTCCTCTGGTGGAGTTCACCTACAATAACAGTTTCTATGCGACCATTCAGATGGCGCCATACGAGGCTTTGTATGGTAGGCCATGCTGATCACCCTTATGCTGGCAGGAGGTAGGAGATGCAGCTTTGTTGGGACCTTGTATTGTTTAAGAGACTTCAGAGCAGATAGAGCTGATTCGGAAGAGGATGGCTACAGCGCAGTCTCGACAGAAGTCTTATGCTGATCAGCGGAGACGACCTCTAGAGTTCAAGGTCGGTGATCAGGTTTTCCTACGTGTCGCACCGAGGTTGGGACACAAAAGGATTCGGAGACAAGGTAAGCTCTCACCGTGGTACGTCGGGCTGTTTGAGGTCTTGGAGAGAGTGGGGTCGGTCGCCTATCGGTTGCAGCTACCTCAGAGGTATCGGGCCATGCACGACGTCTTCCACGTCTCTCAGTTCTGACGCTACTTTTCAGACCCTTCTCACGTCTTTCATCCCGAGGAAGTCGAGCTTGAAGCGGATGCGTAGTTTGAGGAGCATCCTATCCGGATTGTCGATCATAGTATGAAGGTTCTCCGCGGGCAGTCTGTTCCTCTGGTATGGGTGTTATGGCAGCACGGGTGAGTACAGGACGAGACCTGGGAGAGGGAGGCCGATGTATGATTGTAGTGGCCGGAGCTGTTCGGGGATTCTTCTTCTCCACCTCATTAGGGAAATTCGGGGACGAATTTCTTTAAGGGGGGAAGTTTGTAAGAACTCAAATCTCTTTTTAAGTATGTTTTCCTTTTTCTGGAGTTTTTGAGAAAAAAATAAATTTTCTAAAAATTTCAGAAGTACACGTCGTGTACTTTCTGAGTACACGCCGTGTACTCTGTTCCGGCTCGAAGTCGTGTGCTGGTTGTGTCCGAGCTACACACACAGTGTGTAAGGCTGAGGTGGAGGCTGGTTATTTTGGAGTACCGAAAAATTAGAAGTACACGCCCTGTACTTTCTTTTTTTTTTGCATGAAACGGACCAGGGTTGCGTCTAACCCTCATATTCACCTTCTTCTCCAGTTTTCGCCCGTCCGAAGCGACCCGTACGGCCGGATCTTCGACGGACGACCGCATCGCCATCCGTTCTCCGATTCGAGCACGGTCAGTTGCGTTGGAAGCGCAGCGGTGATTTCTTCCTTCTTCTTTAGCCGTGTTTCTTGATTCCTCCTGGTTTCCAAGTTATCGTGGGATGAACTTTTTTTGCTTCTTCTCATATCTACATTTTTTTAAGGGGAATCTGTCACCGAGGTTCACTTATATCGATCTCCTTGGATCGAGGTAGGTGGTTTGTGCCTTTCTGTAGAAATTCTTTGAGTATTTTGTGCAAATTCCACCAATACCCTTGAACGGGGTATTGCGTGTTTCCTGTTTTGACCTTGTTTCTTTCCTGCTTTGCTTGATTGCTTTAGTATAGGTTATTGTTTATGATTAGAGTATTTTGTTTGTGCTCAGTTTTCTTTTCCATGCTTGTTTTGTCTGTTTGGTGTTTTCCAGTTGCCATGCCTAGTCGTTGGATAGTGGAATTGTTGATTTATTTTATTGTGGAGCCTTAGTTGATAGCCAAGTAGTTCTTGAGGTTTACTTGGATGATACACACACGCTGAGCATGTTTATTTACTCAGGACTGTGAGAACCTAGAGTAGCAGACCAAAGGGAGAATTGACGGAAGGGATTCTCCAGAGTGTCTTTTAAATCACGATGCGAGACCAAGTGGAGAATTGATGGAAGGGATTCTCCAGAGAGTCTTTTAATTACGACGCGGGCTATAGGGGGAATTGACAGTGAGTGCTTCCCCAGAGAGTATGCTTAATTACGTAGATGAACCAGAGGGGTGAGACTGTGTGTGCCTCCCAGAGGGTTGCTAGTACTTAGAGGTTGAACCATAGGGGTTAGACTGTGAGAGCTACCCATAGGGTTACCTATTTACTTTTGTTGCTGGCTGCTTACTTGTGTGTTATGCTTGTCAGAACTGTGGAATGTAGCTATTGTGCTTTTCTATTTACTGCTTCTTGTTTTAGTACTGCCATGTATTCATTGAATGTTAGGCACAGATCTTTGGGTGGTTGCCTACTGGGATTGTATCTCACACCCTGTTTGGGCCATTCTTTTGGGCCCAAGCAGACTATGTTGTTGCAGGTATAGATAAGGGCAAGCGCCCTTCTACTTCAGGATCTTGATTGCACCGGGAGCTGGGGAGCATGGGACCATGTCGTGGCTCGCGATGCTGAGGAGATTAATTTGTTTTCTTTTGCACTTGGTTTCAGTTGTATTTCAGCACGTTGTTGTGTTTGCTGTTTTCCTTAGATACTTGTACCTACTGCATCTTTTCCATCATAGTTATATATCTGCATTGCTTCTGTTGTTTGGTTTCTGCTGTTATGCATGTCGTTACTGCTTCCGCTATTTATTTTTGTTTTCTTACCTTGTGTACCTTACCGAATGAGGGCATAGTTTCCCCACCGACTCACATAGTCCCTCGCTGCTAGTCGGCAGCCTCTGGCGTTCGGGGAAACGCGCTTGAGGTCATGTGGTGAACCGGGTACGGGGCACCAGTGGAGGGGCTCCAGACTCGGGACGTTACAAAGTGAATGAAATTTGATCTAACTCCTATTATACTCTTTTTATCTATTAATAAAAAATTATACTAACTCTTATTAGTTACAAAGTTTTCTTATAAAACTAATCCAAAACAAGATAGTAAATTTTCCTTATCAAATCACTAAAATTCATTAAGAAATTATCCATATGATGTATTTTTTTGGTATCTTCATCTAGTGCGCCATATTCCTTTATCTGGTATACTTCATCTGGTTCAAATAACGAGACTACACCTCTGATATGTGATCTGTACAATGAATAAAATAATTAAACCTCAAAAAAATTGAAATATATGTCCATTGAAACCTTGGTTAGGTATCTATGATTAATGCTTATGGATGGTGTCTTTTATCAGCACCTCTATCCTATAAAATTATCACTTCACCTTTTTCTAGTGTAATTCAACTTCAACTAGGTGTTTCCTTGGTAGGAAAATAAACCTACTCTGAATTCTTGAACAATTCACCTTTTTTAATGTATTAAAAGTGTATATAAAAGTTTTATGTACACCCCTTTATATTGGAACTCACCCAAGGTAAACGGTTGATAACTCAAATGTATTTTCCCGCTTAATAAAAAATCATATTTTGAAACTCTTTCTCAACTCAAATTCACTAGATGATAATAAAATATTCTAGAACATTCTTGAATCTTATTTAAAACTCAGTGTGATCTTAATCTCTTTTAACTTCCTTAAAATCAATATTAAGTAACATATTCAAACTTCCTTCAACTTGGTATGAAAACTAACATTTTATGAAAAATATTGCATCATCCTTATAATGGCCTTTAAAATTTTATAAAAATATTCTCAAAACTCTATCAAGAAAAGGATTCTTTGATGAATTTATTAATAAATTATATATATTGAACTACTTTTTCTAACTCCCTTATGTCTGATCTTAATCAACATATTGACTCGATATGATGTATTCATCACTTCTTTGATTGGCCCTCTTCATATGATTTATATAACTAATGAACTCAAATATGTTGATTCATATTTATATGTATGATGAGTTGGAATCTCTTCTTCCAGTGCATCCTACCTCAGATCAAAATAAATACATGATTCAAAAATCACATACCGGTATAAAATTATAGTATCATTTATTCAAGGACACTATTTTTATATTTCTGATGTTATCCAATATGAAGAATCTTTTTATAGTGACTTACAATTCAACCTGTTTGACTGATGGAACTATAATAGATAGATTCAATCAAATGGAATACATACAATAACACCCTTCAAGGATATAGGATATTGGACTGTGTATAACTTATATGAAAACTCAATACCTTTCACATCATATTCTTCTTTCTAGTATAACTCTAGATTTTGGCCTTCATCCATATATGTTTGATCAAACTGATAGTCTATTTGTTTGAGGGACCTAAAAAATATTTGTATGAATACATCTTCACAAGTATTAGAAAAGACTATAAAAAAACTTATTTTGGTGGATTTTTTTTAATGGACTTCATCTGATAGCCTTCATTCATCAACATCCTCCTTGATTTTTTATAACTTCAGACATTTTATAGGATAAAAATTCAACTTCATAACACATTCATCATCAACTTTGTTCATACCATCCATTCAGATATTTGGCTTGAACTTTTCATTACCTCTCATAATTTAAGTTAAAATTATTTTTATTACTCCCCCTTATTAATTATTTTACTTTGTACAAATTCATACAAACTCAGCAGTGCAGACTACTTGAAATCCATCATCTAATAGCATCATCCCTAGTCCATCAAATAACATTTCATGACCATAACCTTTGTATAAAATAAACATGTATCATGTGATTATTTATGATGTTAGGAACTTAAATATAATCATAGCATCATATTACTTAAGAAACATTTCCTCATATGGTTAAGGAAATATTATTATCCTCCTCCAATACTTAATTAATAAAATATTTTAAAAACTACGATAATTCATTCTTAACTAAGAACAAAACCATCCACAATAATATATGTGTACAACATATACAAAACACAATAAAAAAATTATCTTCATAAGGCCATGTGTCTAGTACCATCATGTCTTGTAGTTAAAGGTCATAAGACAAGGACATGTGTGTCTTTTAGTTTTAGTTCATATGATTTGGACCAATTCTGAGTATTTAATATCATAAAAAATGGAATATAGGGTAAAAGGAACCTAGAAATAGTTTGTGGGGGGATTTTTCCTGCTTGACCCTTTCTAGTTAATCTTGATTGTAAGTAACTAAACAATAAGGGTATGGTTGGGGATTACACCTAGAACGATTCCCATTAAAATTTATATTTTATTGATAGGGAAAAGGGATGAAATTATCAATGAGGAAATTATTAGAGATTATGCCTTATAGGATGACCATATATGCATTTCTACCTATTTTCTATTGGTGATTAGATAAGGAAAAATATTGGACTCATCGGTGATATGACCAAATGAGGAATATTTGGTACTTACATCAAATAAGAAGCTTATATACATCTTTGTATCATTAATATGATATAAGGGAGAATGGTCAAGGGGTTATTCAAGTGATGAATGGTTATGGATATAATCTAAAATGATTATGTTGGATGAGACAAAAGGATGGGACAGAAAATATTCTCCCTATAATACAAGATAGTGGGTCCTCATTATCAAGTGAATTCATGGTTGACTGTATTTTACATTTTTTATCATTCATAGAAGAAAACTGAGGAAGGTCCCTTATAGGATTCTCAACTCCAATTATTAAAGGAAACATGATCAAAATGGGAACACTAATTTTCATAAACCATTAATGTATCCCAAGAGTCCATAGAGGAGGCCTAGTGTAACTCAACATAATTATAAAAGAAAAAAAATATTTGATATCATATAAAACATGCAACGCTGATCTTAAAGATCCTATAAAATATATCTCATTAAATTTACTCTCGCTGATAGCTTGCAGAACACGCAACCCTAAGTATATATAAATAATAATATAGTATACTATTATAACCTAGACGTTAAATTTAATTGGATTAATATTAATTACTAAAATACGAAAATTATTGTTATCTATTTTTTATAAATAAAATAATAATTATTTAACATAAAAATAAATGTTTTCTTAAAAACCGTATTTTTTCTAAAAGACGATTTAGACGTGCTTTGAACACATAATTTAAAATTAATTTTTACCACTTCTAGAAAAATTATTTGATAAAAGTAAAATAATTTTTTGAAGTATAATATCAAAACTAAAATAAGGTAAATTTTTTGAATTTATTTGAAATGTTTCATTTTTTGATGAATAATGAAAAATACTGATTTTATTGAAAACTACATTTTCATTTCAATAATTTACAATGTTAATTATATTTTAAATTTGTTTTAAAGTAAAACTACTTAAATTATATTAAAATTTATTTTATTTATTTTATTTTAATCAATATCATGTTGAATTTTTATATTAAAACCTTCTATACTTACGATAATTTTCTTTTATAAAACTCGCTTTTTCATCACGTCTATAAGTATAATTTTAAATTGAATTCTACCAATTATATGAATTTAATTTTGAAAAAATGATTTCATATTTTAAATCACCATAATTTATATTATATAATAAATTCAAGAAAAAATTTTACCACAATGAATAGTGAAATTAGTAAAAAATAATTACAGTGGTTAAGGTAAAAATTGGTTTATCGGGGGTTAAACTAAGAAGATATGGGTTAAAAATAAAATATAAAATCATAAAAAAACATATCTTTTGGAAATATTTATAAATTATAAATAAAAATTATAATCCCATTTCATTTGGAATAATTCGTATTGGGAATGAATTTATCATTTTGGATTCTTTTGGGAAATTTCCAAGTAATTTCTAAGAGGGTTCACTTTCCACACTAATAAAAAGGCACCCACTTACCTCACTTATTCACACCTCTCTATATCTTTAGCTTGACCAAACCCTACCAAATTATCACCCCGACATAATTATACACATTTTATATATTCTGGTATTCCCAAAAGACTAACCCTAGGATCCTTGAGAGGATATCCAAAGGAGGTTTCTCTTAGAAGAGGTAATTGTCTTAACTCTATTTTGTTTTATTTTTTATTTTTTCACCTTAAATTATGTATTAACACTTATCATATAATAAAAAAATTATATACCATATAATTATATGTTATAATTTTTATTTAATAATATTTATCAATCTCATCCATCAAATGGGAAACGAAACTGTCAATCTTGTGTACGGTGGACTAAAGCCTCATGAACCAATATAATTCATTTTCCATAACCACCTTTAAATTATGGACATAATTATGGATTTAAAAAATAAATATGATATTTATTATTCCATTATAGTTATATAAATATAATATCACATATACATTCTTACTTTCAATTTTTTTGAAAATATGATAACGTTACCCGTGTGTAAGGCGGATTACCACCTCACAAAGTGATCTGATTCATTTTTCACTTAAAATTTACTTGGAATGTAATAAGGATAGACCTAATGAATATATGTTATATATATGAGATAATTTTGATTCTATAATATTTATATATCACCCACTTCCTTTCCCTTTCACCCATTAAAGAAATGATAACGTCGCTCATGCATATGTACGTCTTATCATCTCTACAAAATGATGTGATCCATTCTCCATGTTAAAATTTAAATAATGATCATAAAAAATTATAAAATAAAAAAATTATATTTATAACATTAATATAATAATTTATATTATAGATCTATATAATTTATGCAAGAACTGGATCTTTCATGAAAAAAACACAAATGAGTAAATAAGGTAATTAACACCTGAAATAATGAAAATAATAAAACATTATTAAAGAATGAATGATAAGATATTATGAAAGGATCATATATTATATTATAAATATTAATATGGATTTTTTATAAGTTAAATAATGTTTAAAACAACTATATAGGAGGTTAAATCATGTTTATCCAAAAGGAATCATGGGGTAAGGGACTTCGTCTCAATTTCCATTCATTAAGGAATATTGTAATGTTACGCACATAATTTCTTTAATATGGTGTATATAATTCCACTACTATGTGTAATATAACTAATACTTTATAATTTATGTTATTTTAAGTTTCTATTTGAATCATTTCATCCAAGTGGATTTGATATGAAAATTACCAAGTGGTAAATAATTTCATGACTCAATTTCTTTTCATTGAGTTATATTACTTCTTCATTGTCTTTGATATTCTAAGATTATGTATAAAATTACTTTTGACTATATTATGCTTAATTTCCAATTTTTTATTTGGATTTATATTTTACTCACATAATAGATTCATTTTTTAATTCTTACTTCAATGTTATGATATTTGTAAGGGTTTATTTCATAATCTCATTTTAATTGGGATTGTTTATACTTGAATTTATATTAAAGGAAATTGTTTGATAATTATCTAATAAAACCCTTTAATTTTCTTATATTTTTGTTATTCATTATTTTTTCAAGTAATATACCACTTTTCACTCTTTTTTACTTAAAATTATTTAGAAAATGTTTTTAGTAATATACAACTTCATTTCTCTCTTCAGTCAAAAATATTTTTCCTTCCAAAACCGTGTTTTCTAAAAATGTCATCAAAAAATGTTTTTAAAATAACTAAAATAATTTATTAAATATATTTTTACCCATTTTTTACTTTTAACAAAAAAATAAAGGAATCATCATTTAATTTTCTAAACAATGCCCATTTTTTACCAAAAAGGTAAAAGGAATATTTATTTTAATATATATTAGATGTACATAATTTCATACTGTCATAACCACTCACTGTTTTAAAGATTAATTTATAATTTCAAAAGCTTATTTTCAATGAAACTTAATTTTCAAAATGAAAATAATATTTTCCTCAAGAAGGTTTTTATAGATCTTTTATGGTATTTTTATTCATCAACAACAATAACCCTTTATTTTAAATATAACACATTGGGGATGTGTTGTATTAATAACATACTTATTATTAATATAGATGGTTTATTATAATTTTTACTAATGAATGTATTGGAATTTTCTTTATTGATTCATTATTGTAGTCACTAAGGTTCCCTTAAAAAATCACTTTCCTATGATCATTAGAAATTAAATTTAACCAAAATATCCATATTATTTATCATGGATATTATTATTTCTTAAACTATATCTCATTTATACATGTGGTGTCTTAATTTGAAAGTTATTTGATTTAAGGTGGAAATATTGATAATATTTATTATTTATTCAATATGGATATTTTATGATAAGGCATATTGTTCATGAATTAAATCTATTATTTGATATATGAGTAATTCTTTATATATGCGGTGATGGGTGGGGCCTAGAATTATATAGACCCTATATGCATAAATAGTATCATGGGTTGAATCAGTAATCTATAATTAAATGGGTTTCAAACTATATTTTTAAACTATCTAATTAAAGGTCTTGACAGTAGATTTATCATGTGCCTGAGAACATGACATCCAATGATTAAGTATTTCCTTCATTAAGAATCTGGTTATTATTATCCATGATATTTTCACAATTATATTATCTATGGATGAGTTTTATTATAAATTTATTAATTAAATAGAATGTGTTTTTGAATATTTACCTTTCTATATTGATTACACCATATCTATTCATGATAGTCATTTTATTGGTTAAATGGCTTGTGTGTTCAGTTATTTACCTTTTCATATTGATTATGCCTTATTAGTTCATGATAGTCACATTACTGATTAAATGGAATGTGTGTTTAGTTATTTACCTTACCATACTTATTATTCCTTATCTTATAATGATTTTCAATTTATTTAAATAGAATGTGTGTTCAATTATTTATCCTTCCATGTTTATTATGATTATTGATTCATGATAGATTCTATTGTACTTAAACCATACTTAGTATTTGAGCTCACCCTTATTTATTTTCCTTTCCAAAGAATCCATCAAGTTTACTATGATTGATATAAGAGGATATGCTCTAGGGAATACTGTTATTCTATAAAACAGTATGTTGTAAAAAAAATTAATTATAATGTGGGAATCATGTATGTATCTGGATTACTGAGACTACTAAAATATTCAGTACATTAGGATTCATTTCATTGTATCTTATGATAATGTAATAAAGTATGACACTGACTCTAGGATACTAGGTTTGGGGTCTCTACACCAAGAGATATGCAACTTAGTAGTAGGTTGATTTGGGATAACCATTGTCGGCAAAGGATTTTAGAAAATTTCTTTATCCCAATTCACTATAAAAAAATGCATTTGGCCAAGTTTTCATTCAGAATTAACCATGTTTATAAATATCTAGAAATTATTTATCCATGTTTCAAAAAAACATGGTTAATTGAGGTTTCGATATTTTTTTTCTAAACCCATTTACCCATGTTTCTAAGAAATGTTGGTACCTATGAGACACGGCCCAAACTCCCACCTACCGCATTTCCCACAAGACACGTCCCCACATGCTGAATCTTCCCACATCCCACCCCCACCTCCCCATGTAGTACACATCGATATGCATCCACCTTTAATAAAAGAAACGTGCATCACGGGACTTGAGCCCACGATGTGTAGGATATGAGGGAGTGCCCAAACCACTCAGTTCATGCAGTTTTCTTTACTTACAGTAGTATTACATAGTATTTATATATGAATTACATATATATATATATATATTATTGTGTGTGTGCGTATATATTCATATAAATATATTAAATACTAATATATATATATAATTATATATAAATTAAAATATTAATATATATATATATGTTTGTGTGTGTGTAAAAATATATGAATATTATTATATAAGTTAATATAAATATATATAAGATAATAATATATATATAATATTATTACATATATATTCACATATTTATATATATTAGTATATAGATGTGTGTGTGAATAATAGTTTTTATAAATTTTTGTATTATAATTTATAAATATATGTATATTAACATATTAATTTATATGTAAATGCATATATAATATTATAAAGGTATATAACAATATAAATGTGAATTTTTATATATAATCATATATATATGTATGAATTTTTATATTTATATTTATTATTAATGAATATTTATTTAGTTATTATTAGTTAATTAAAATTATGTTATAACATGAGTGTGTGTGTGTGTGTACATTTGTGTTTAAATGTATGCATGTATGTATGGGGGTGTGTGTGTGTTAGTTTTAAATAAATAATGTTTATTTTTAATTTTATATATACTATTATATATGTACTATATATATCATTCATTTATATAATTTTAAATAATATATATATATTAAACAAATAAAGAGTATAAAAAATAACTTTTAATTTGGTATTTAATTTAACCACATTTAAAAACATGGTTAAAATAAAAATTATCCTTGTCTTAAGAATGTAGCTAAAAAATTTTTCATGTGTAAATTATCCACATTTTGAATTGTGGAAAAAATACAATAAGATTAAAAATTATCAATGTTATAAAACACAGATAAAAACACTATTCAATTAAAAAATATCCATTTTTTTAAAACAGATAAAAACATGGATAATTGCCTATTTTTTAGGGATTAAATGATCTAAGAAAATGGGTTTCTCAAGTGTATTTCAATCTAGGTGAATACTGAGAACTGGGCATGACCTGGAGTAGGGGTCCTGGGCGAGTGGGTGCCCTGAAATGACCTAGAATTTTATCAGTGGAATTTCCCATCTTATTTCATAAAACACATAGATCACAAAGAGAAACCAGTAAAAAAATTATACTCATAAATTAATAATGATAAATTAGTCATCAAATAAACCAATAAGAATGAAAAATATTACAGTAAGATAATAAATAGAAAATAAAAATAATAAGAATGTGGAAATTTGGATATGCTCGATTCACTAGAATGATCGCACTCACGAAAAATGATATAGAAAAATAAAACATAATGTTATTATTAAAATATTAATTATTAAATTATATATATAACCTTAAGAAAAAATATATGTGAATGAAATAAGAGGTATTTATAGAAACTAAGGAACCTATATGACCGTTATAAATCTAACTGTTGGAATAGAAATATGACCATTTAGAATTTTAATCTAGATTTTAGAGTAGTAACATCACCTATAAAGGTATAAAATAAAATTTTGGTATCTTATAAATAAAAAAGGATATATTTATATTAAGGTATAAGTAAATAAATGTTTTAAAAATGATATATTAGGTGTTGGAATTTTTGTAAAACGTAAATATTTATTTACAATTTTATAATTAATATAATGTTTTAAAATAATTTTTTTTCATAAAATAAATTAATAAATTAATATTATATTAATTATTAGATGATTATATATGATCTTAATTCATTTTTTAAAGGGTCAAAAAATCATTTATAATATTAAAATTAGTATTTTTCTAATAAATGATGATTTTATTTAAAAATTAAATTTCTCCTATTTAGAAAATTATTTTCATAAAATTGATTCCATTTTTTAAATCTACACATAGAAAAATCATTAGGGTTAATTTTTCAGATTTTTCTAAAACATTTGAAGTTTTGGTGAATAGTGAAATTCGGTAATTTATGGTATTTAACATTATAATCCAAATATATGAATTTTTGAGTAATGGATGATGTAATTACCCATTTTTTAGAACTATACTAAACCATTTACTATATTTAGTCATATAAATAAACATTATTAATAGTCTTGAGCCAAAATAATAAACTAATGAATATAATAATAACCCCCCCCCCCCCCCCCGACAACTATAAATATCACCCCTTATACTCACACCATATAAGACTTTTATCTTGTCAATATTATGCCCAATTACCCTCCCAATACACTTCACCATGTCCAAGAGATTTTTTCTCAAAAAAATACCAATTCCAAGTTCCTTAATGGGTTTTTCAAGGAGGTAATATTACAGAGGAAACTTTCTCAAACCATCTCTTTTAATTTCATTTCATCTTCTAACTTATCCTCACATCCTTCATCCATAATGTAATAATAACACCAGTATAATTTATATACTCTAATTTTATATTATAATGTAATATCTTCTATTCACCTATTTTCTTAACTCCTCTTATTAAAATAAACGAATTCGTTGTCCAAATTATGATAGTTAACCGTCTCTATAGATAATGATTTTTCATTTTTCATTACTGCATCCAAGGCTGGTCATAAAATCCTTATTATGGATAATTAAGATTCCAATTTTTATGTTATAACTTATTTAATCTTCTAAAACTAATACATAAACATAATATTCAATAAAATTAAACTAGTTCATGATGGTCAGAAAAAACGCTAAAAATAAATTGAACAATTATCATTAATATTTTATCAAATGAATCATCCACATACAAGAAATCCAAATTATATATGGAAATATTTATTATTATTTAAGTTCATTAATACTATATAATTTCAATTATATATAATTATTACAATTTTATAAGAACTTCCATTATTTTACACAAGAAACCCGACCATGAAACCATGAAATGAATGCTCCCAGAACAATGAAATTGAAGTTTATAACTCATTGAAATGTTCATAAATGAACTTAATAAAATTATAATAAATAAAATAAATATTTAATAGGTTATTAATTTTTTAATTAATTAATATAATTTTATTATCTTTAACATTAATTGTGAGTGAAGAATGCATTCGGGCATAAGATAAGGGATCTCTCCGTACCTCCATTTTTTCCTTTGGGTTGTTCATTATTTCTCCTAGAATCAATTTATCCCCTAATTATTAATATATAATTATCCTATATTATATTTATATATAAAAAATTATTTATATCAATTGATCATTATTTTATGTGTAATTACATGTTTTATAAGGTTCCATTCTCAATTCATTTTGATAAGAAAACCCAATTAAAAGGAAAGTCTCTTTTTTCTTACCCATATTCAAGTACACTCCATGCACTATTTTAATCCTAAAATATTTTTCTAAAATCACTAAATTTATCATAAAAAACTATTTTGGTTAATTTACTGTTTTACACACAAAAAATTATGCCTTTATCCTCTTTAAATTCTCTTTATTTCATTCCCTAAAATCGTACTTAAGTGGCACATTTCTAATGTTACCCAACCACTATATTTATAGTTTTCCACTTAGTTGGACATAATTATTCAAGATCTATTTTTATTTATCATTTATTAATTAATAATAATTATTTAATCCCTTCTTTCATTGATACCATTATGATACTCCCTTTGTTCTTCCTTATGACATGATTACAAAATCCATTTCCTCCCATTAGTAACCCTTATGATTATTACTTCTATTTGATTTTTTATGTGGAAAACATATTTATGTACATGTTATAATGGGTGTTCCTAGATAATTATATAATTCATTGGGTAATTTTTTAGTTTTATGATATGTTTTATATGAGATTAGGGAGTAAACCAAATCAATTATGGGACTTTGTCCACCATGTGATATATTTTTGGTAGTTAGCATTGACCCATTTTATGTAATGTTATAAGTTATCACTACATTACAATATTTTCATGACCATATGATTCCATGTTTTATATATTATAATTATATATTTTTATTCTTGATCCATGTGTTTTATGTTATCATGTTATGTCTTCTAACTCATGTGTTGTGCATTATTCCCATGTCTATTCCCTTACTGGGATTTCTAGCTCATCCATTTTTTATATATTCCCCAGGTTATCCTATATGTTATAGGAGATCAAAGAGAGTTAGGATCCCATTATAGAGATTAATAAAATAATTTTTATTATAGTTTCATGTTTCTAATTATGTACCTACTCTTACAAAGACACTATACTTTTCTATCCTTGGTTTGTTTTTCATGGATAATTATGCTTACAATCATGTAATAATGTGTGTAAAAGGGTTAGGTCATTATAGTTGGTATCAAATCCATGGTCTAGTTATTATTGGGGATTATGACTAGAAAACTTTAGTAATAACCCTAGTGATATTTCTAACACTGTGAATAATCTATGTTAAAAATTAGGGAATCATAAGTTTGGATATACTTTTCATTTATATGTTATTACCTACAAGTTTATCGCTGCCTTTTTATATGATCATTAGATAAGTACTGAATCACCCTAACTAGTTCTTTTCTATTTTTTAGGTAATGATAGGAAATAGGTGAATATATGCTAACAATCAATTTTATAGGGGATTTGATGATTGTTCTAATGAAATTCCAAAACTAATGGGAACAAGATCTCAAACATTCGTGATAGTAATAGGACAGCTAGATCAAGTTTTTAATAATAACTTGAATTATGTGGAACTCCCTCCTTCTAATAAATACCAAGTTGTGTTTGAATCATTTATGTGACAAAGACATATTATCTTTAGTGGATATTTTTCTCCCATTATTGTGGAACAATGGGTTAAATCCATTTAGAAGATATTATTTATTCTTCAATGCTCAGAAAAATAGAAATTCATACTTGTGGTCTATCATTTAAACGGGGATGATAATCCATGGTGGGAACTAATCAAAAACACAAAGACTAAGGGGGAAATTTATTCCATAGATTGGGGTGGATTCAATAAAATATTTTTCAATAAATATTTTCCCCGGAATCTTAATCTTAAGATTAAGAGGGAGTTCCTCAAACTGAATAAAAAGGAAGATGAATCTATCAGGATGTATAAGTAAAATTTTAAAAGTCTTGAATGATATGCATCTGGATTTCTCATGAACACTGAAAGTAAGGTGGATTTATTCTTTATAGGATTAAATCTGAGTCTATGAAAATCCTTGGTGATTTAGGACATTGAAATCTATGAGTAGATTATTCGATGTTCCCTAAAGGTTGAGATGAAGATCAGTGACTCTCAGGGGTCCTATGGGATTGAAGATTAAAAAAAAGAAAAATTGATTTTAATGTGGGAGTATCAATCGATAAATCCCATGAAGGAAAGAAAACCTAACATCCCACATTTCAAAAGTGTAGGAAGAAGCATCCTAGGAACTGTATAAAGGGAACCAGGAGATGCTTTAAATATGAAAGAGGGTAATTAGTATAATTATTGATAAATTTATTTAAATAATCCTTTTAATTTCAAAGAATAAAGGAAATTATAGATCAACACTCAGCCTATAGTGCAGTGTTTTAATTGCTAGTAACATGGGTGTTATGTGATCCAATTCCCTAAGTCTAGGGTTGTTGGAGACAATTAGCGACAAAAACCTCCAAGGTAGCATGGAAGGAAATATTATATCACTACTGCTGAGGTAGATCCTGAAAATAATGTAGTGATAGGTACAATAGTAATTCATTCAATAATATATAATATATTATTTTATTCTAACTCTATGAATTATTTTGTATCTTGAAAGTTTAGTAGAACTATTCAAACACCACCTCAAAATATGAAGGTTGAGTTATCTATTAGAACATATAATAGGGAAATTACTGCATATAAAGTATATAAATCCTCCCCAATTAATTTTTTTGGAAATAACCTCCCAGAAAATATCATATTACTTACTTTAGTGGTGTTTTATTCTATATTAGGCATGGATTGATTATCTTTATACAAATCCAACATCAACTTTCATGAAAGTGAGATCACTATTCATATCTTGAGGAATCATCCCCCAATCTATACAAGTGTAAGGTCGATATATATCCTTCAGAATCATTTTCTAAAATGTGGAAATTATTTCCTTATAATAAAACATATCTAGATAAAACGATTGAGAAAAATTAGAGGATCATGCTTGAATACATTCCCATTGTGAGAGATTACACTGATGTGTTCCTGGAAGAATTTTTTGTCCTTCCTCTAAACTGAGAGGTTGATTACTCTATTGATCTTATACATGGATCTCTACCTATATCAAACACTAATTATATGATGGAAACCATTGAGTTGGAGGAGATGAATAAGCAATTAAAAGAATATATAGACAAGGGTTTTATACACTCGAGTGCTTCCCTATGGGGTGCGCCAGTCATCTTTGTCAAGACTAATGATGGATAAATGTGCCTCTATATTGATTATTGTGAGATCAAAAAAATCACAATAAAGAACAAATATCCCCTACCATAAATATATGACTTGTTCGATCAGCTACATGGGTCTACATATTCTCTAAGGTGGACCTTCAGTTAATATATCACTAATTAAAGTTAAGTAAGGAATATATTCCCAATATTACCTTTCAAACAAGGTATGGACCTTATGAATTCATATTTATTCCCTTAGGACTCACTGATTCTCCAAAAAATTTGATCGACTTAATAAATATATCATTTTGATATTACCTCAAAACATTTGTAGTAGTATTTATATATAGTATTCTGAAATATTCCAAGAGAAAGGAGGAGCACAAGAAGCATTTTAATATTGTACTAAAGACTTGGTGAAGGGATAAATGATAAGAAAGTCATAGTAAATTTGACTTATGGATGGAGGAAATATCATTATTTCGTCATGTTATCTCCATCAAAGGAATATTTGTGGAACCATCTAAAACAAATTCAATTGAAGAGTGGACCATAATAGAATCTCTAAGAGAGATTCATAGTTTTCTTGGTATAGTTGGGTATTACCAATGATTTTTTAGGAACTTATCATGATTTTAAAACCCAATAACCAAGATGACTCATAAGGTAGTAAAGTTTTTCTAGACCAGTGAATGCAAATAATGCTTCAAAGAGTTATAAAATAGGCTTATCACTGCACCATTACCTACACTACGAATAATTAGGGAAATATTTGTGGAATACAGTGATTCTTTATACAGGGTATTAGGTTTTGTACCAAATAAAAATAATAAATCAATATCATATGCCTCATGGTAGTTGAAAGTTCATGATAAAAACTATCCCACACATGATCTGGAGTTGGTGGCTATGATCTTCAATTTGAAAATTTGGTGTCATTATCTCTATGGGGAGTAGTGTGAAATATATATTAATAATAAGAGTATTAAATATATATTCAAATATATATATATTAATATGAACCATCAAATATGGTTAGATCTCATCATGGACTATGATTCATCAATCCACTATCATCTTGCTAAAACAAATAAAGTGGAAGATTATCTAAGTATAAAGGATCATGTAACTTTATCTATGATGATAATTGAGAAGGATCCCATATTATTATATTTTAAAATGATGAACATGGGAATCATAAAGGAATTTATATAATCATTAATTTAACAAATTATTTCTCTGCCATCCCTTTTATATAAGATAAAGGATTCTCAAAGAGATGATACAGAAATTCAGAAAAAGGTGGAATCTATAAAAAATTTGAAATTCTCATGGTTAAAAATTTATTAGGAATAAGTTGTAAAATTTAGTTCAAGACTGTGTGTGCCATCTAATCTAGAGATAAGGAAATATATTTTGAATGATTCCCATATATCAACCTTCTTTATTCACCTAGATATCAAACAAATGTATCGAGATCACCAAGATCGCTATTGGTAGGACACTGGGACGAATGGTATCACTGAATATACATAAAAGTGTCTAGTATGTCAGAAATTGAAGTTTTAAAGGTAAAATTCTAAGGTAATGATGCAACTATTACCCATAACTTCATGGAAATGAGAAAACATCACTATGGACTTTTTCTCTGGACTTATGAATACATCCATAGGAAATAATTTTATATGGGTCATTATGGACCATCATAAAAAATAATGCTCACTTTATTGTAATTCTAAGGACTTATCACTCAAAAAACATTCATGGATATACATAAGTGAAGTGGTGAGGTTTCATGGAGGACCATTATCTATTATATCAGATCATGATCCAAGATTTACCTCCATGTTCTGGAAAATTATTCAACATGATCTAAATACTAAGTTTAATATTAGTATGAATCATCACTCCCAAACTAATTGCAAATCTGAGTGTACTATTTAGACACAATAATACATGTTGAGAGAATGATAAATGGACTTAAAAGGAGGATGGGATCAACATATTCTACTAGTTGAGTCCTCTTACAAAAAAAATCCATTCAAGCATCCAAATGGATCCATATAAATCCCTTTATGGGAAAAGATATATAAAACCTGCATGGGGGGATAATGTTGGTGAACATAAGTAGTTGGGACCTAAAAAGGTTGAGGAAATGGAAATAAATGCTAAGATTTCCCAGCAACATATCAGGGATTACTAAATTCAAAAGAAAATCTTTGAAGATAATCATTTATAGGACTTTTATTTTGAGGTTATTGATGATGAATTCCTCTACATATCTCTATGGAATATAGTCATGAGGTTTGGGAAGAAATGAAATCTAAGTCCCTGGTACATTATCCCCTTTTAGATTCTTAACCATTTTGAAGATGTGGCCTAATGTCTAGAACATCCACCAACCATGAATCAAGTACATGATGTATTCCGCATATACCTATTGAGTAAGTACATACTATATCCCTCACATATACTGAGCTCAGAGGTGGTACATTTGGAAAACGATCTCTCTTATGAGGAGTAGAGGGTGAAGATTTGGGGCTGTAGAGAAAAGGTTCTACAAAACAAGACCACCCACCCATTCAAGGTACTATAGAGAAACCATAAGTATGAAAATGCAATATGGGAACTAGAGGAGGTGATGAAGGAAAAATATCTTAACCTATTTTCAACTTATTATGTAAAATAAAATTTTGAGGGAGAAATTTCATAAGGGAGAGAATGTAATGACCCAGAATTTTATCAATGGAATTTCCCTTCATATTCCATAAAACACATACAATACATATATAACCCAATAAAAACATTATTCTCAAAATTTAATAATGATACATTAGTCAACAAATAAACCAATAATAATTCCAAATATTACAGGGGGACAATAAATTGAATATAAGGTAAAAACAATGGGATAATTTAGATATGCTCGATCCACTAGAATGACCACACTCATGAACAAATATATAGAAATAAAACATAATTTTAATAATAAAATATTCATTTTTAAATTATATATATAACCTTAAGAAAAAATATAAGTTAAAGAAATAAGAGTTATTTATAGGAATTAAATAACCAATATGACCATAGTAAATATGACCATTCGAATAGTAATATGAACATTAAGAATAGTTTTATAGATATTAGAATATAAAACTAACTTATGAAAGTATAAAATAAAATTTAGGAATCTTATAAATAAAAAATTATATATTAATATCATGGTATAAGTAAATAAATGTTTTAAAAATGATAAACTATGTTTTAGAATATTTGTAAAACATAAATGTTTATTTACAATCGTGTAATTTATATATTGATTTAAAAAGAAAATTAATTTTCATAAAATAAATTCATAAATTAATATTATGTGGTATTATAATTATAATATAATTTTATGTGACTTTAATTAATTTTTCAAAAGGTCAAAAAATAGATTATAATATAAAAATTGGTATTTGTAGAATAAATGATTATTTTATTTAAAAATTAAATTTATAATATTTAGATAATTGTTTTCATAAAATTGATTCTATTTTTGAGATATACATGTTGGAAAATTTAAGGGGTGATTTTTTGCGGTTTTTCTAAAATAGTTGAATTTTTATGAATAGTGCAATACGATAATTTTTGGAATTTAACATTATAAGACGAATACATGAATTTTGTAGTCATGGATCATGTAATCAAACATTGTTTCAAACTATCATAACCCATTAAATTTATTTATTCATAGTAATCCACACTATTTATGGTCTTCATGAAAAATAATAAACTAATGAAAATAATATTCAAAAACACCCTTCTCTTCCCCCTATAAATGCCACCCCTTATCCTTGCACCTTATTAACCTTTTAGATTGTCAATATTATACCCAATTACCTTACCAAGCCTCTTCCCCACATCCAAGATATGATTATCTCATCAAAATACTAATTCCAATTTCCTTAATGGGTCCTTCCAGGAGGTGATGTTCAAGAGGTAACTTTCTCAAACCATCTCTTTTAATTTCATTCCTTCTTCTACCTTATCCTCACCTACTTAATACATAAAATAATAATAATTCCATTATCATGTATATAATGTAATTTAATATTTCTAATGTAATATCTTGTGTATCCATTTTTCTTATCTTCTCTTATTCAAATAAATGAAACTGTTGTTCAAAATGTGGCGATTAACCGTCTTCATTGATAATGATTTTTTTTATTAATGACTTAAAGGATAGTCATAACACAATTATAATGGTTAAATAAGATTATAATATGTATATTATAACATATTTCATGTTTTGGAACAGATATATAAACATAATATTCAATAAAAAGAAACGGGTTCGTGATGGTCGAAAAACCCACCAAAAATAAACTGAACAATTATCATTAACATTTTTTCAAAAGGAATCATCCTCATACCATAAAAATATATATATAGTACTATTTATACATATTTAATTTAATTAATATTATATAATTTCACTTCTATAAAAAAAATCCATTGTAAAATAAATTCCGTAATTATATACAAGTGAACCGACCATGAAACCATGAAATGAACGCTTCCTAAATGATGGAATTGAACTATATAACTCATTAAAATTATCATAAATGAACATAATAAAATTATATTAAATAAAATACATATATAAGAGTTTATATATTAATGTCACACCCTAATCAGATAATTTATTTTATTTTATTCTTTTCTTGGTAGTGTATATTTTGGTTGAAGTTCGGGTTGAGCCCCCGGTTCAAATTTTTAAATTTTGGATGTTCTGGGTGAGATTTTTTTCTGAACATGGTTTGTGTGAAATATTTGTGGGTTAACCATGTGGTCTACTGAGTCCAAGTATGGTTTTAGTTTATTTTATTCTTTCATTATTTGACTTTCACGGTTTGAGCATGGCTTGGTATAAACCGTGTGAAGATAAGGGAAAAACCATGTGGCTTATGAGTTGTGTCTGGGGAATGGTGCACGACTTCTATATGGTTAGAGGAAACTATGTAGAAACCATTCAAGGGGTTCTATTGTTTGGATAGTATAAGTTTTATGGTTTGAACAAAGTTTTTTAAACCATTCAGCCAAACCGTGTAGGGTTCCCCTTTTCTCTAGTAGAGTGTGCCCGGTTTGCACACGGATTATCAAACAATGCGGCCTAACAATGTAAGATTCCCATATCATTAAAAGTGTGAAATTTCTCTTTTTCCCCTATACTATTTTAACCCTATTTTGGTTTTCTCCTCTCCTGTTCGACCTAGGAACACCAGGGGGCTCCAGGAGACCCTCCACCCTTGATCCCCTTCCTCCATTAAAGCTCCTTGAATGTTCCTATGTATTGTTTTTGAGTTTTTTTATCATTTTCCTCTTCTTCTCTTACTTATATGTTAATTTCATTGTGTTTTATTGGGTTTTTATACCTTTTTCAAACCCTGGGATTATTGTTAGCTTATGTGGTTTTATTTCTTGGATGCTAGGGTATTAGGATTGTCCCTTAGTGTGTCTTATTCCTTCTTCTTAAGTTTCGTTGCATCTGCATATTTTTGAGGTAGGTGTTTCCATCCATTTCCTTTCTAGCACTTTCCATTTGATTATTGGGTGCTTCTAAATAATTTATAAAAAAAATTCATTCTTGTGATATGTTTTCTTGGTTTTTTATGGTTTTTTCATGATGGAAGGTTGATTTGAAATTGTTTTCAAAGGTTTTCCTTTAACATGCCTATGTATATATTCAAGCAAGGTGTTTGATAAAATTTAAATTGATATTTAAAAGTGGAATTGAGTAATTTGTAAGGTGTTTTCATTTGGTTATGTTTTGGTATTTGGTTGTATTTTTAATTGGGTGTTTTATATGGGAATTGGTGACTATTAAGGTTTGATGCTTATGTGTGGCTTGTTATATTTAGTGGTAAAAGAGTGGTGTTTCTTTAGAAATAGTTTTTGGGTGATTTTGTGGATAATTTAAGGCCCAAGGGGTTATAAGGTATAGGTGTCCCATCACACACCACCAAGTGCCTTTATGTACTTCCCCAATCATAGGACCAAGTGTAACAGCACCTAGGCTTTTGGTCTAGTTCCCAACATGGTATAGGGGTCCACGAGTGATTTATTCACGCATCTCAGGAATTTCCATAGTGAGGAATTGAAACTGAAACCTCATTGATAGAATCCATAGCCACAACCAACTCACCCATGCCTTCTGGAAAAAGCACCCTAGGTTTTTCAGGCCCAGGGGGTTACAAGGTAGAGGCAGTATGTCACCATCCCCAAGAACCTTTATGTAATTCCCTAACCATTGGTCCAAGTGTAATGACTAATGAGATTTAGGGCCCATTCCTAATGGGGTAGAGGGGTCCAAGAGTAATTTATTCAGGAATCTCAAGCATTTCCATAAAGAGGACTCGAACCTAGAACCTCGGTGATAGACTCCACAACTGCAACCAATTCACCCATTCCCTCTAGGAAAAGGTACACTGGTTTTTTTAGGCCTAGTGGGTTACAAGGTATAGGTGGGCTGTCATCCAACACCAAGTGCCTTTATGTACTTCCCCAACCATAGGCCCAAGTGTAATGACACCTAGGATTTTAGACTAATACCCAATGGGGTAGAGATGCCCATGAGTGATTTATTCAGGCATCTCATTTGTTTCCATAGTGAGGACTTGAACTCTAAAATTTAGTGACAGAATACACAGTCGCAACCAACTCACCCATTCCCTACGGACTCTTTAAAGTATCTTTATTCTTTTCTAAAAAATTTTAATTAAGTGTCACATTTAAAGTGTTACCTAACCACTCTCTTTCTCATTTTCAATTTAGTTGGACATCATTATTCAAGATATATTCTTATTTTTGCTTTATGAATGACCAAAAATGATTTAATCCCTTCTTTAATGGATACCATTATGATATGCCCTTCGGTTTTCCTTATGACTTGATTATGAAACCCATTTCCTCCCATTGGTAACCCTTATGATTATTCCTTATGATTTATTTATTTATGTGGAACACATATTCATGGACATGTTATGATGGGTGAACCCAGATAGCTCTACAATGCATTGTTTAATGTTTTAATGTCATGAGACATTATGTTTGGGATTAGAGAGAAAAACTAATTAATTATGGTACTTTTTTCACATTGTTATATAGCCTTATAAGTTATCCTTGATTCATGTTTATGTCATGTTATATGTTTCTACCACATTCTAATATTTCCATGATCATATGACTCTATATTCTATATGTTATGCTTCCATTTTTTTATTCATGATCCATGGTTTTAATGTTATTATTTAATTCCTTATAACTCATGTTATATTCCTTATTCATATGTTTATTACCATACTGGTCTTTTTATCTCATCCCTTTTGTTTATTTATTATCTGGGTTATCCTATGTAGTTAATAAGAGCTCAAAGAGAGTTGGTAACTCATTATCAATGTTAATAAAATTATATTTTATTATAGTTTCATGTTTTCTAATTATGTGCCTAGTCTTCCAAAGACACTAAAATTTTCAATCTTTGGTTTTTTTTCATGGATAATTATGCTTAAAATTATGTAATAATGTGTGTTTTATAGTCCCAATTATGTGAACTGGAAACGTGGGATCCTAAGAGGGTATATTGGGTAAATGGGTGCCCAGTTAGGTGAACCGATCATGACATCAATAGTAAAAACAAGGATGTTATATTATGAAGGCATCAAAGGTTAAATGTTACTCTAGATTGGGGTCTTGGGATACTGGTTACTTAGTTAGTTTACCCTTTATAACTAAGTTTAGATTCTATCAGAAGAATTGGGTGTAATTCCATTATGTGAGATCTTGTGCCCAAATTTCTAGGGAGTGACTCTCAAGAAAGTTCTTTTTCTCTAGTCTTGGTGATGACCTAGGTGACATGGTCTATTAAGATAATCATAATCATTGAATAACAAAAATTCCATTAATATCCATTTTTTCCCTTAGTTTGGATTTTAAAATCACCTAAAGGAGAATATCTAAAGACATGGGTGTGTGATTTATATGGTCATATGTGGTCAGTATTTCTCCTCCTCTATATGGGACATTTTTTGTGTTTATATATGAAATAGAAGCTAGTCACCCATATAAATTTCAGTGACCATTAAGTGTTCCCAATTTCTTAAAGTGGATCATGGATTATAGGTATGAGATTCACTAGGAATGTGGCACAACACTACGTGGATGGATAAGAAACTGATGAAAAAGGAACCTTGGATAGGCATGAAAGGGTATATGGGAATGGTGGTTAAAAAAGGCAGTATTTCACTATATAGAGTAGGCTTCAATGGTACATGAGCCTTAGCCCGGTTGGTGAGGACTCTTAAGTGCATCCAGGCGACACGGGATCAAATCCAGGCACAGGCATAATTTCAGGGGGGGTACTGTAGCAGTACTATAGCAGGTACTATAGTGGCAACTGTGTAGTACCGTAGCAGGTACTGTAGCGGGAACTGTATCAGGAACTATTTGGCACTATAGCAGCCGGGAATTTTCCCCCGTTTGGGATTTCGGGCCACCGATTTGGTCTCTGGTTCCTTTAAGGCCTTAGGTCCACCCAATCCTTCAGGTCATTAAGGCCTTTGGGCCACCTCAAGGCCTTTAGCTCACCTTTAGTGCAGATGCAAACCAGATAACCTACAAAAAACAATCTCTATAGGAGGATGAGCAAGGAGCTTTCACTGTAACAGAAGCTACACGGATTGCAAGAATGACAAGGTATGACACCTTCCATCAGGACAAGCCTGTGAATGCATGGGATAGCCTAGCCGAACAACCATGCAAAGTTAGAGAGCTGATTTCATGATAAAGATGATGGGAGGACTAGTTTCAAGTTGTTAGTCTGGGTTGTATGTAATTTTTGGAGCCTACGGGTAATGAATTCCTCTAAGTCCTACAGGTCCATGTAATACTTATGCCTACGGGCATTGTAGGGGTTCCACCTCACCCCTTGAAAGGTGGATTATCAAAAATAAATAAAAAATGAAGGCCTTCGGGCCATTGGATGGATGGCGTAGGCTTTGATGTGTGGGTGCCTAGTCATTTTCTCTCCATTTAAAAATTATTTAGTATTCTCAAATAATTGGTGGACTTCTTAATTTTCTAAAATTAATGTTCAAATACCCCCCCCCCATAATTGGACCTAATCAGTGTGAAGATGATCAAATTATAAGGTAAATGTGACTTGGGTATGAATTGGGCTTGATGTTTGCACTCATCATGTGGGAGTGTTCATGCACTCAGATTGAGGTTTAGTGTTTTCTCAATTTGTTGTGTGTTATTTAGTGTGGTATACTATAATTATAAATAAATAATATGGGAACACCATGTCAATGTTCACTTGTAACCTCGGTTAATCCTATCGATTATTCTCTCTCTTTTCACCCATATATAATATTAATCACCCATAGGTCTGGACACCACTTCATTTTAGTATTTAGTGTGGGTGACAGTGTAACATCTTAGACTATAGAAACACAGAAACAGTGGTTATATTACATAATTGGTATATAATAAAAGATTTTTATTTGGATTTAACATCTTAGTATTCTTGGAAGACTAGATACATACAAAATTATATTTTAAAACATAAGAAACAACATTAACATGTTTTTAGAACATTATTATCACATCCATCATGTCTCTATAAATTACATATAACTTCTCTAGGTTTCCTGGGGAAAGGAAAAAAATAGTGATCTCATATACTCTGTGAGGGGTAACATATAGTGGAAGCATCAATAACATAAACATGACATATATAATATATAAGAAATAAACTAATAACATAAATCCATAATAAATTGAAACTTATGGAATTATATATCTATTAAAATAAATTAAAACATTGATAACAATAATCATTAATATCGTACAGATGAGATTTATAATTCCATATATCAAAAACTTATTTTCAGAGACTTGTTCCAAGATGCTTATCCTGTTATGGTAAGTGGTATACACCAAAACCCAACCTATTTTTTCTCATGATACATGTAAATGCATCAAGAAAATATATAATTCTTATCTCTAGATATTACCTGATTAATTCCAATTAATTCCCTATAAGTGTCATCAAAACATTTCATACCATTCCCTAAGGAACCTCTTACTGAATAAAACATGGCTATCCATATAATGAGAAGTTAAAAAAGAAAATACCTCCACACCCAGTAGAATAATTTATATTAATATGATTATATCCTTTAATAAACTTATAATTTAAAGGATGTCATCAATTTAACAGGATGTACCCTCATCAAATAAATATAGGGGTGAGCGTACTCCCAATGTGATGAGTCATCCATGGAAGATAGAAATTGGGTCCAATAGTTTTTATTGGTGGGAGAAAAAGGTAATGGTAATAAAAATCATTTATCATGGTTCACTAAGAGTTTTTGAATATTCCAAATCATATTCCCTAGGAGTGTCTTTCTAGGTATGTGGTCTTAGTCCCACTCATTGTGCATCAGGGTGATGATTGAGTAAATTCTCAACCAACAATTTTTAGGGTGATTACCCCTAGGTACATCTGTAGAATAGTCCCATCCACTTGTTAGTATTTATGCAAGGTTATTTTTTCTATGAAACTACACACACTTTTACTTTACTAAAACTAAGGATGGTTGTTTCACCGTAGAGAGGATTGAGTTTTAAAATGATTTTGGGTAACTCCTGATTCAAGAGAATATGAGATAGTTATAACAACATAGACTTGTAAATCCCATTAATTTCTTGGGTAATGTGGAAAAAATTATTCCATGTCAATTTATTCACCATATAAAATAAAATATATATTGATTATAGCATGAGTCAAAATTAATGACAATTGATATAGAAAAAACCCACCTTTGGCTTGGGTGGCCATTCAATCAAAACCTATTTATATAGATGACTTAATGTTTGTCTTAAAAATCCATAAATAAAAAATTTTCATCATATAAAATCTAAAATGAGAATTATATACACCACAAAAAGTAAATTTAGTGCATAATACAAAACAAGTTTCAAAGAAAGGAATTTTACACCCAAAACCCTTACCTCATGTCCCGACTTCCACGAAAGCACTTTAACCTCATATATCATAAACATATATATCTTAATTACATAATTTTTAACCTTTTTAATACACATAAAACTTTATAAACTTTATTTATATGGATACCCTTGAATTATATTAGATTTTGGTATCCATAACATGAAGATAGAGAATCAAGGAATGGTTTTAGCAGCACGATTACTATACAAAACAAATTAAAAAATGGATTTAATAAGTGGTAAAGGTAGAATATCATTAATATGACATGAATTTTATAGTAAATAATTTATTTTTAACATTAATAATCATAATCACAAGGAAATAAAAATTATTAAAATAAGGGAAGTGCTTAAATTGAAAAGATGAGGGAGAGAATCAAGAAGTGATTTCAATAGTATAACGGCTATGAAAAAAGTTTTATGGAATGGTATTAATGAGGGGGAAGGGTTGTATCTCATAAATCATGAAAAATTTGTATAGTAAATGGTTCATTATTAAAATATTAAATCATTATCAATTGAAACTCAAATGGATAATCACAAAATAAGTAATTGAATCAAAAAAAGAAGGAGAACCTTTACCTTTCTATGTAGATTATCAAATTAGGGTTGAAGTCATTATAACATTAGGAACACATTGATAGGGATTTAGAGAGGTATAGTTAATATAAATTTATGATCAAGACCTTTGGGTGGAGTGGGATGAGATAATGGTTGGGGTCGATCTCCTTTTATAAGTGAAAATGAGGGGCTTTTTCATAGAAAACAAGAGTTGGGTAAGGGATATGAGTGGAATCACATGGGAGTTAGTTAGGTTTGGTAAGATATGTGAATTAGGTTTAGAAATGGTATTTTATACATTTTATTATTTCTTTATCACCTAAAATTGATTTTTATAATTTTATATGACCTTTTAATTATTAAAAACTTGAGATTCTTTTTTTCTCATTTTACCCTTATTATTCTTGATTAATTATTAACCATAGTAATTATTTTATTACTAAAAAATTAATATGGACCTTATTATTGATTTTATATGTGATAAATCATAATTTTAGATCCATTTAATCTAATTAAATATCTAAATATTAGAAAATTAACTTTAAAATTAAAACATAAAATATATAGGAAATTATTTTTAAAGAAAAAGGCCTTTTATATATTAAGTTTGTATTATTATAATTTCCTATTAATTATTAATTGAATGAGTGTTTACATATTTTTTTATGTGTTTAAATTTTATATTAGAGTCATATTTTAAATTATATTAATCTAATTTATTTGGATAAAAATTATATAACTCTTATAAAATTTATTCTTTGAAAATAACCATTTTACTTTTACCATGGTAATTAATCATTATCATATGTAATTTACTTTCAATGAATAAAAAATATTATTTTCATAGAAAAATTATTTGGACCTAATAAATATAAATATAAATACCTTTTTATCAATAAAATTAATATATTCCGGGAAAATTATTTTTTACATTTTCACACATAAAAATCATTTTTTAGAAAAATCACAAAAATTCATCTTAAGATAATATCATTTTGATGAATAAAAAAATGAAGTTTATTTTGTTAAAATAAAATTCAAAAAAAATAAACTTTTAAAAATACTTATTAATAAAGGATCTTTATTTTTCGCATTGTATGATGGTTTAGGATATGGTGTTTACATGATACAGTGGGGTCTTGAGTATTATATTCCCCAACATAAAATAATTTCATCCTTGAAATTAAAGTACATATCATCTACTGAAAAAATTTGGATAGTCCTTCCTTATATATTCTTTAGGATCCCGGTTTTTCTCATCTAACTTTTTAATTCTCCAAAGGAATTTTTCTAATCAGGTTTTCTGATTTTGTAACACTTTCTCTCTAGTGTTAATAATATGGACTAGCTCATCATTATAATATAAGTCATTCTCCAACTCGATTTCCTCATATGTGAGAAAATTAAATAGATTTGACATGTATTTCCTTAGTAATGAAACATGTAATATGATGTGTAGTATCTAAAGTTTGGGCGACATAGCCAATTAGTAGTCTATATTCTTAATTCTTTCTATTATTTCCAATGGTCTAATGTACCTTGTTCTTAACTTAATATTTTACAAAATATTACAACTGATTTCCATGGATAAACCTTAAATAATAAATGATCCCCATATTAAAATTTCAATTATTTCATTTGATTATCTACATATATCTTTTATCTGCTTTAGGCTACTTTAATATGATTCTGAATAGTTTGTACTTCTATAGTTGTATTCTCTACAATCTCTAGGACAACTAACTTACTTTATATAACTTCTTCCCAAATGGTTGGATAATGATACATCTTCCCATATAATGATTCACATGGTGTCATTTAGATGATCAAATGGAAGCTATTATTTTATAAAATTACACCAAGCATAGATAATAAACCCACATAACATTGAAGTCAATATAAATGATATTATCATGTATTCCAAATTATAGATATTCTTTTCAAACTTCCCATTAGTTTGGGGATGATAGGAGGTGCTTAAATGTATCTCAATGTCAATATCTCATGGAATAATCTTCTTTAAATTCAATGTGAATTGAGGGTCATGATTTGATACAATCAAAAGAATAGTCCCATGAAGCCTTAATATTTCATTGATATAGATCCAAGAAAGGCACTAAAGGTGTATATCTTCTAGTATTTCTAAGGAATTAGAATACTTGAAAATATGATCAATGATGACTCATATAAAATTGTGCTTCCATTGAGTCTTTAGGAGTAAAATAAAAATTTCCATTGTAATATTGTCCCACTTCCATATAAGTATAGTCATAGGTTGAATGACTCTCTTAGATTGTTGTCTTCCATACTTTATCTACTATCATACTAAGAATACGGACACATATTCTACAATTTCCCACTTTATACCATCACAGAAAAAATAGTCTCTCAGATCCCTATACATATTTTTTCTACCATGATGTATTGATAAATTTGAGCTATGTGCTTCATCTAGAAGTTTCCTCTTTAATTATAGTACATATGGAACACATAAACTCTTCTTAAACTTCAAAAATCCATCTTTATAAATGAATTATATAAATTTATGATCATATAATGCTTTTATATTCCTTTTTAATATCTCTTTGTCCTACTAGGACTTCTCTATATTTTTTAATAAGAATGGTTTATAAATTTATTTGAAAAGGATATATGGATCCCCTTTCCTGAAAATCACCATATCCATATTTACTATATCATTATATATAGGATCCTTTTTAAACCTCATCATGGTCATAACTCCATGGTCCCAATTATTCAATGAATTATCCACCTTGTTTTCCTTCCCAGGGTGTTAGTGTATCAAAAAATTAGATTACTTGATTAGTTTTAACCATATTCTTTACCTCAAGTTGAGATCCTTATGAGAGAATATATACTTTGAACTCTTTTGGTCTATATATATATATTTCACATATTTCACCATAGAAGTAGTTTATCCATATTTTCAAAGAAACAATTATAGATTCCCCCTCAAGGTCATGAGTTAGATAGTTATATTCATGGGATCTCAATTTTATTAATACATATGTAATAACTCTATAATTTTTTATAAGGACACAACCAATTCCATTATTCAATGCATCACTATATATTAAAAATTATTCCTTAACTGATAGTAAAGTTAACACTAGTTCATTACCCATTCTCCTATTAATATCATCAAAACTTCCCTCCCATTATCTTGACCATGTGAATTTAACCCATTTACATGTTAACTTGCTTAATGGGTTGTCCAGTTGGGAAAAATCATGGACAAACCACTGATAGTATCCTACTAAGCCATGGAAAATTCAGATATTTGTTTTGTTTGATAGTGTAGGAAATTACTTTATGACCATTGTATTTTAAGGGTCAGTAAATATTCCATACTTAGAGACAATATGGACAATAAAATAAACATCATTGAGTCAAAATTCACACTTACTATACATACCATATATTTTCTTTTTTATGAGGGTATTAATAATTATTTTTAGATAAGTCTCAAGTTGTTAATATCACTTAGAGTATATCAAGATATCATCAATAAAAACCTCTAATAAGTTATCAATATACTTCTTAAATTATTTATTCATCATATATATAAAGAGATAATGTGAATTAGTCAATCAAAAAAGGCATTATTGTAAACACATAATGTTGATACCTTGGTTGAAATGAAATCATTGATATATCATCCTTCATTACCCTTAGCTGGTGATAACCAAAGCGAAGATAGATCTTTGAATAGTATTGGTATCCTTGAAGTTAATTTAATAAGTTTTCAATACATGGTAAAAGATACATAGTCTTTAAATTAATGGAATTTATCTCTCTATTTCGATGCACAATCACATATACTCATCTATATTTTTCAAGAATAAATCAGGGAATCCCCATGGTGAAACTCTAGAGTATATAAATCCCTTGTCACTCAACTCCTACAATTGTTTCTTTAACTCAACCAACTACACTATTTTCATTATATAATAATTTTTAGATATAGTCCTTGCATCAGGGATCAGATCAATATAGAATTCAACTTCATGATCCAATCGATTTATAAGTAATTACTCTAGATAATATATCAATTATTTTTTGTACCATTGTTACATCTTATATTCTTAAAATATATTCCTTATTCAAATATATCACTTGATATTCCTCTCAAATGTTTTTAATTAGTGACCACTATTGGGATATATCTCCCATCATATGATAGGCACCAAGAAGACTTTTTTCCTTTTCACTTCTTACCAAAGTGAGAAATATATTACCTGGATATTTGATCCATTTTTAAGCTACCAATGGTTTTGTATTTTCATTGAATACTGAGGGATGTTGTCACATGAAGAAATATATAGTAGTTACATAATGTTGTAGATCATTAGGTATATCTATACAGTTGATATTACTTTTCATAACCAGGGTGAACTTACCTAATATGTTTATGAAATAATTAGCCTAAAATCCAGCTTCATTAACTTATTTGGGGGAGGGAAATCCTTTAATTAAATATAGGTGTTGATATGCCTCCCATTCCTCCCATTAGTTTTCATATTTATACAATGGAATACACATAATAAGGTCATGATATTGAATAGTAAAAGATTGTTTCTATTATGTTTTCTATAGTGTTCCCTACTTGAGGATTTTTTATAGTACATGTGCTATCATACTTGGTTCATTTAAATCTAGTCCCCAAAGTTTCTACTAAACTTTCTCTAACACCAACTATAACATCTTAGACTTTATAAACCTTGATACAGCAGTTATATTATATTATTTTTACATAATAAAATAGTTATCATAGGATGGAACATATTAGTAGTTTTGGAAGACTAGATTCATACATATATTACATTTGAAAACATTAGAAATAAAATGATCACATAGTGAGAACATTATTATCCCTTAAATCATGTCCCCAAAAATTAAACATAGAAATACATTAGTTTTCATGGGGAAAGAAAAAAATAAGGGTGAACTCATATGCTCAGTGAGGGCGACATATAGTAGAAGCCTTCTTAACATAAGCATGACATAAGTGGTATGGAAAAAATAAATGAACAACATAAATACATAATCAACTTAAACTGAGGGAATTATATATCAATGAAAATAATTGAAAACTTGGAAAAAAATAATCATTAATCTCATAATAATGGAATTCATAATTAATTACATCAAAACTTGTTGTCAATGACTTATGTAAACACACTTATCCTATTATGGGAAGTGGTATACACCAAAAACCAATTTGTTTTTCCTCATGAGACCTATTGATGTATTGAGTTTATATACAATTCTAGGACTCACCTATCTCCTGATTAAGTTCAATTCATTTCCTATAAGATTAGTCAAGACTTTTCATATTATTCCCTAAGGAACCTCTTATTAAATAAAAAAGGTCTATCCATATAATGAGAAATAATAAAATCAAATAGATACTTATTCAATAGAAGAATATGGATTTCTAGGATAATATCCCTCAATAACCTTAGTAGTTATAGGGTATCACCAAAGTAACATGAAGTAACCTTATAAAATAAATATTGGGTGAGGGTAATCCCAATGTAATGAATTATCCATGGAAGATAGTAATTAGGTTCAATAATTTTCATAAGTAGGAGACCAAGAAAATGGGAGGAAAATTCTTTAAACATGGTTCACTAAGAGAATGTGAATATTCCAAAGCATATCCCCTAGGATTAACTTGATAGGTGTGTGCTGTTAGGCCAACCTACCATACATTAGGGTGATGAATGATGCAATTCTTAACCAACCCTTTTGGGGTGATTACTCCTAGGTGAATCTATGTCACATAAATATACAATTGATATCATACATACATGGATGTATTTTCTAAGAAATTACACACACTTTTACTTTAAAAAACATAGGATTGATTTTACACCATGGAAAAGATTGATTTTTTACAATGGTTTTGAGTAAATCTTGAATAAAAATAATATGAGAGAGGGATAAAAATATCTAATTATAAATCTCATTAATTTTGAGAGTAATATAAAAAATTATTACAGGGAAATGTATGCACCACACAAAATAGAATAGATTGTGATTATAACTTGAGTCTCAAAGAATGAGATTTGAGACTGAAAACCTCCAAATATGGATTGGGTAGCCATTAAATCATAACCTATTGAAATAGTGGGAATAAAATTGATATTAAAATACCATAAATATTCTAATTTAATAATATAACATCTCAAATATGAATCATATATACACAAAAAAATGAAATTAGGTACATAATAAAAAAACATGTCTCAAAGAGATGAATTTGAAACAGAAAACCCTTACCTCTTCTCCTAACTTCCACGAACATACATTAACCTCATATATCATAAACATGTATATATTAATTAATTAATTAAGAACCATTTTAAAATTAACACCCCTTATAAACTTCATTTATATGTATATCCTCAAATTATATTAGAGTTGGTTATTCATAACATGAAAATGGAAAATCAAGGTATGATTTTTGAAAGCATGAAAACTATACAAAAAGGATTTTAAAATTGATTTAATGATTGATAAAGTAATTATATAATTAATCAGGTAGAATTTGGATAATAAATGATTGATTATGAACATTTATATGCATAACCATACGGAAACCTAAAGGCGTATAACAAGGGAAGTGTTTGAATTGAAAAGAGGATGGAGAGAATCAAGTACTAATTTTATTATCCTAATTGCTATACAAAAATTTTTATAGAATGGGTTTAATTATAGTAGAGGTTATTATATAATAAATAGGTAATCATTTGGATAGTGAATGGTTTACTAATTTTATTTCTCACTTTTTGTATGAGTATTATTTAATTTCAATTATTTTTATTGGTTTTCAAATAAGGTCAATGAAATTGTAAGATTTCAATGATGTAGATATGTTGAAGAAGTTAGATAGAAAAAGTTGTTTGAAGTGAAGTATCAAATATAACCAATCTTGATATAAAATTTATTATAGATTATATAAATTTATTAATAGGAAAGAACCCATGTCTTATTGTCTTAAGGAAGTTCTTTTGAGGACTTTGAGATTTTAACTCTAGTGATTGTTCACTATTTTTAATGTTTGGAACATGTTTCACTAAGTGATTTATGATGAAAAATTGTTTATAATAATGAATAAGAAGGAAGATGATCCATAAAATGGTGCTTATTTATTGGATGATTCAAAATTAAGTTGATTTAGAGGCATTGAAGAATGTCATGCAATATTTTACTATTACATGAGGGCCATAAAAATGTTGAAAAGTTAAATGAATATTATGAAAAAACTTATTGATAATGAGGAATATATCCATGAAATATAAATGTTATTTCATAAGTAGTTGAAGGCCATGAAAATATTAATTTCTATAGAGTGAATTTTTATAACATTACTTGAATACCATGAAATATCTACATGAGGGTCATGGAAAACATATATATTCATTTCATGTTGCATAAAGAATATTTGAAATAATTTGAGGTGGATTGGTACTGTCATACTTAGTATTATATGTGAGGTATTATTAAAAAAAATGGGGACAACCACATACACCCAATGAGGATAGTTCAACTACATATGGGAAGCAAGGATAAACCCACATGGGGGTTAGCCCGTGCATAGGAAACCATGATGGAAAGTTCTTGGATTGACAAGGAGAGCCTGGAATTTTTGAGAGCCCATAGGGGGAGTGTATGGGGTACATTTAGAACATGTAGGGGTGCTTGTGGACCACGTAATGGTGTGGCATAGACCATGTGGGCGTGATGTGTAAGTGTGTTTGGTTGTTGACCTCGTTGTCGTGGATTGAGCAGTAGATGACATGCTGAGTTATAAATAAAAAAACTCAACACAAGGGAAAATCGATGTCAGATCAAAAGTTATAGGTAATATTCACCTAATTAAAAATATATTAAAATATCTTGTATTTCTGATCTGAAACTATCTGATGATTCTCTAACCTCCATGTAGTCATCCTTAGCATCTATTCATTCACTACACTTACAGCCTTCCCAATATCCATCCATCTCTGATGATTGAACCAAGATTCTGTGATCATTCCATTTGATCATATTATATAAAAATATAGGATTTAAGAATCATGAAACTTATTTTATATGAATAAAGTTGACACTTCCAAGGAAGATATATAAATAAATAATTATGTTCATGCATCTATAATGCATGAGAGGTTTTGAGTTTAAAAGAGAATGTGATGTGCATCTCATGCATTTAAGAAGAAACTCAAACTCATGTAACATGGTACGCTGTGTTTTTTTTAATAGGTTATTTGATAAAATCCATAATATTTTAGTGAATCAAAAAGGTAATGATACAGCCTGATTTTTGGATCCTCAATGAAGATGATTTATCACGCTTCTAAGATTGTTTAAAGGTGTGTGAACTCGCCTATAAATACCTATGAACCAAGATAATAAAATGTTATCTTGTTCATATTTCATACAAGATATCCCATTTTTTATAAAAATATATCCTCTCCAGAATTATTTTACTTGAGAAGGAAAAGAGTATCATGTGTCTCTTGGAAATGAAAAGTGGGAAGTTCCACACATTTTTTGTTGCGTGAAGTAGTTCTATAAAGCATCTTTCTTCCATGAATAATTTTTGAGACCTCTTGATATGTGAATCATCCACTCAAGATATTCATTAAGAGATTAAGATACTATACACTTGATTTTATCATATACTCATCACTTTCATGAAGAACTGATTATGTGAGATAGTGCTTGAGTTAACAGTTGTAACTATTTTTCTTGTAGGTGTTCCTCATATAAAACCTTTCATAGAGGAATTATACACTGTGATATCACTCTCTGTTGTGTCATCAAAGGGAGAAGATAGTTTGGTGATAGACTAAGAATGATAGTCCCATGCACGAGTATTGAGTTATTATATAACCAGACAGTGTGCATATAACCATATTGCTATAATTAAGGAAGAAGATAGTAGTAATTTTGAGAAACTTTCTATTATTTCACAAAGAAGAAATTATACATACTTTATTTGGTATTCATGAAGTTGAAGGAGGAAGTGACTTCAGGTATTCTTGTTTACATAACAAGGAACTATTCATACAGAGTACACATATCTTTCTTAAGGTGTGCATTCATATCATTACCAACCACATGCACATATATAGAGATATAACACATAAACTATTAATGAATCATATCTTATATGTGCTAGGTTTTTCTTGAATGTTCCATGAAAAAATTTTATGAAGTCAACATCACATGAAATATTGATTTCATATTAATTAAGGATAATGTTTCATTAGAAGAATAAATAACATCTTTCTCAATAACTTGATGGAATGAGAAGATGATGCTGAATAATATTCCATATTTTTTATATAAAATAAAGTAATAAGAATAAAAGATAACTAATTCTACATTCACTATTGATATTTTATCGAAGAAGAATAAGTTAATTATGATGATTTTGAGCTGAATATTCATTGTTTCTATATTCAAAAAAGAGGTTTGTGATTCTATCAAGAAATAAGAAGAACTGGTGTAGTCAGTTATTCAATAAAAGAGAAAGATAATTACAAGATATCATCACACAATATATTTATATTATTGTGATTGAATTCAGGAAAAAAAAGAAGTATAGTTTTTAGTTTTCTACTGTGAACAAGAAGAATGTTTTCTTGTCTGTTTTTGTGAAAGTAATATGGGAATAAGTTAGTATAATAAAGAAACAACATTGTGACATCCATAAAAGGTATCAATAGGTGGAAGACTTTTTTGGTGTTACAAATACCATTATTAGGTGAAAAATATCACCATAGGTAGTATAATGATTCATCCAGGAGATGTAAAATAAGCACTTTTAATTGACCATAGTGTAATGAAAGTTAATGGTAATTAACTTCTTATTTTAACCACATTTAAATGATTGGTTTCTAGTGGTTTTTTGGTTTGATTATTTCCAAAACATTCTAAGGAATATCTAGTCTTATTGAGTAGTGAAACTTATAAAAACATTGTGTAATTTACTTTAATACTTTTATATACTTCCGTGTGATATGAAAAAAAATAATGGGATACTCGAGATCCTAACAGGTCTAAGAGGTCAAACTGATGAAATTTATAATTTTTTAGACAGTTAATATCACTAATTCACCCCCTCCCCCTTAGAGTTAATTATATCCAAAAGTGGTCGTATCAATTAGTATCATAGGTAGTTTAACCTCTATTGTATTATATGAATTGTGGTTATTCTATTTTATATATTTGAGCTTCTTTATTATGTTAACAATGAAGTACAGTTTTGCATAAAATTTAGTTATCTTTGAGCAGAATCCAATTTCTACCAAGACCATGATGAACAGGACAAATAAATAAAAGAGAAATATGAGGAAGAAATCTCTATTATCTAAATAAGAGTATATATTGGTCTCTTAATTCCCTACAAACAATGAAGATATATCATGTGTGGAAAGTGAATAACGGGTGGCTCAAATTTCTACCAATAAGATAGATAGTCTCTCTACCTCAAGTAATCAAGAGGTATGTGTAAGTTCTTTTTAGAACTATCCTGAAGAAGATCTAAGCAGTATTGGTAGTTATAAAATGTCAGTTTATTTATAAAATAATGCATTAAGGAGTATGATTCATGAATATATAAAAAAATGGTCATTATTGTTTTTCATAAATTTAAATTCATGCATAAAGAGATCAATCAACTTGGGGAGAAGTCAAAAGTAAAAGAGAAGGATTTAAAAGAAAATTTTATAAAATGTTCAAAGATCTGTAGACATTTTGGATCCTTTGAAACAATAAATAGGGAGCTTGAAACAAGTTCCTAAAAACTATCAAATAATTTATTGATAAATAGAGTGTTGAGAAGGATCTGGAAGAAAAGATCCATGAAATTTTATAGAAATTGAAAAAAAAATAATGATGCGAAGGATAAAAATTGGAATAAAAATTCAATAGGATCAAAGAACTTGACTCTTTAATACTACAAAAAGTTAATATACATGAATAGTATATTGAAAGAATGAAGAAGGTATGTGAAGATAATGTGATTATGATATAAGATCAAAGAAACATCGTCAATATGAAATGATTAAAATTGAAATTTCAATTGAATAATATTCATAATACACATATTGAGAATTCACAAAATAAGGACATATTTGATGCTACTACTCAATTTTCACTGGATTATTCTAAGGTTAAAATATGTCTAATATGTGATAAGAAGATCAAGTCTTCATTCAATAATCTATCTCAAGTATCTATGAAGAAAAAGGTACCATCCATAACATCTTGTAACAATGTTTATAAATATTTTTTAATTAACAATGCAAGTTGGAATAAAAATTTAAACATTTATGTATGAAGAAATAAGATAAAAAACCTACCACTATGACTAGGGTGGATAGGAAAAGGACTGTGGAAGATGGCTCCCCATGAAGATCCCAACAAGATATGAATAAAACCCAAAAACATCCAATAGAAGAAAACATAAGATCCAGTTTTGTGGGTCAATTTTGGTTCTACAATAGATTTGGGAATTGTAAATTATATTATTGGTACAATACTCAAAATACAAAAGCATAGAGGAATACCATTTCAAGGGGATAAATCTAGAGATAAATAATAAACATTCAAAAGTTAAAAAAATTTATGTATACTACAATAAGATATGTAAAACATGAAAATATATGTGATATATGAAATGGAAGTGGTTAAAACAAATTACATTCTCAACTTGAAAAGTATCCAAATAGGATGAGAAAATAATACCACAAAACTAGATAATAAGTAGAAATAAATATTGGGAGGAATGAATAAAAAAATTAAACAAAAATTATCCAAATAAGGTATCAAAGAAGAATTGTGAGATAACATTAGATTCTAAATCCAAGATGTTAAATAAAAGTGCTTCATCCAAAAGAACTAATAATATATATGGAATTCAAAATAATTCATGTGAAAGATCTAATCATATTTATAATGTTCCTAATGATATGTTAGTTATATGACCAGAATATTTGGAGAGTGATGAAAATGGAAGAAGCGCAAGCCAATGATATTTTAGAAGGAAAAGAAAATATTCCACATGATTAAGACAAAATACCTGATAAGTTTATGACAAAAGGAAAACTCTTATGATAAATAAGTTCTATGTGATAGATGTTCCAAATCTATACATTGTGAAAAAGGTTGACTAATTGTTCTTCCAAAATAAAAAGTATTACTTAAGAGGGTTAGGAATGAATTATCCATGAAGGTTGTTAAGAAGAAAAACTCTCCACACAAAGAAGAAGAGAATATTAATAGATCCATGATACCCAAACATAAATCAAAACCTAATTTTAGATGTGGAAGTATGAATAATGGAAGAAATGGGGAAACTTTGTTGAGAAAATCATTTTAACCTTAATGATCACATTGATGAAGTAAGGAATAACCACCTGATTCCCTTAACATTTGTGTATTTTATTTTTTCTTATAATGTAGGGAATTGTATGTGAAACAAATTCTCAGGGGAAAACCTAAGAAGTAGTTATTTTTTTCAATTATTGATTACAAAACTAAAGAAGACCTCATCCTGGAATGATTCCAAAATTGGTATTCAAATAAAAATATGATAGAGTATCATCTTTGATGAAGATGAATAATGTGTTTTCATATCCATGAAAATAAGTATAAAGAAGATAATATATTGGTTTGATCTTATATTTGGTATCTTAGAGAATAAGTGTTGAAGAAGATCATCCTTGGTGAAGTTATTGATGTTTCCAAATATGGACAGTCGTAATTTTAAGATCCATTTGGTGAATTCTCAAAATTTTAATATCTTTAAATTCACTCTTGAAGAGATTATCCATTATAATGATAATGAGGAGTGTTTCCCTTGGGGGAGAAATTAATAAAGATTAATTTTCTACCAAAATAATTATTTCAATTGGTATCAAATCTAATTATTTTGTGATTTTATTGAAGATTATGTCATTGGAAAATGTATGTTTTTCTTAATCTCTCATCCTTGGTTATCAAAAATAAAAAAAATATTAACACAAAGGGGGATTATTTGAATTAATTAATGATATAAGAAAAGTTAAATAATGGAATTTTAATAAGGCTAATTATCCTTCTTATTCAACGTGAATGTTTTTGATCTATTTGTTAAAGTGAGTGAAGGAATTTCAGGTTGATCTTTTCAAATAAAAAAATCATGTCTCATTTAAGTATCTTTATCATGGAACTAAAGTAGATTACCCTTGATGAAAAGTGTATGAGTTATCATTTTATGTGGTATCTAGATCATTTGGTAATGGATAGGTTTGTTGCCTAAATCAAATCCTCTTTTTTTCTACATTGAGAATGACTCACATATACTTAGAGTGAAATTATTAATGGAACATATCTTTAGTATGGAATGATACCCTTTTTCAATGAACATTGTATTTTTGGTTAATTTGGGTGAGAGAAGGTGAAATTAAAGTTTGAAAAATAAAGGGGAGAGATTCACATTTTGACATATTCATTTGGAAAGAACTTTGAAGGTATTTATAATAAATATAAAGGGAGAGATTGTAGAGATTAATTTTTGTATGAGTTTTATTTCCTTTAAATGATATTTATTGGTTGAAAAAGGTGGTTAATTAAATATAAAACTTTCATTGATACCAATATATTTAATAATTTAGATAAAATAAGTTTCTATAATTGAAGTATCCAAGATATCCAAGCTTGATATAAAAGTTATTATAGCTTGGATGAATGGATTAATAATAAATTAATCAAGTCTTATTGTATTAAGGAAGTTCTTTTTAAGACTTATGGTTTCTAACTCTGATTATTGGTGCATTGTTCAAAGTGTATAAAACATGTGTCACTAAGTGCTTTTAGATGAAACATGTTTATAACAATAAATAATAATGAATATTATCCATCCAATTTTGTTTCTTGATTGTATGATGCTTAAGTAAGTTGAGTGACATTCATTGAATAAGTTCATGAAATATTTCATTATCTAATGAGGGCCATGAAAAACGTTTAATAGTTAAATGAAGTTCATGAAAAATATTATGTTTCATGATTAAGAAGAATAAGTCCATGCATTCTAAATGTTATTGTATATGGGGTTGTGAAGTGAAGGTTTAGAATATTACTCTAAGGATATAAAATATGTCTAAGATGGTCATGGAAAATATATATATTCATTTCATGTTTCATGAAGAATGTTTGATATCATTTGGGGTGGTTTGTAACTCTCATACTTAGTATTATATGTGAGGCCTTATTATAAAAATAGGGTAAACCATAGCCACCCAAGGAGGCCACCTCAACCAAATATGGGTATCAAGGATCAACCCATGTGGGAGCCAACCTACGTATGGGAAAACATGGTGGAAAGTTCTTGGATGGACATAGAGATCATGGGCATGGAGAGCACCCACAGGGGGAGTTCATAGGGTGCACATAGTGCACACAGGGGTGCCTTTAGACCATGAAATGGCGTGTCATTTACCATGTGGGCGTGAGGTATAAGTATATATAGTTTCTGACACTAATATCATGGATAGATCAAAAAATGACACATTAATATATAAAATGAAACACTCGAAACAAGGTAAAATTGATATGGGATCAAAATCCATATGTATTTTTCTCCCGCTTAAAAAGATACGGACGTATCATTTCCATCTGATCTGACATGATCCGACAATTCCCAGGCCTCCATATAGTCATCCTCAACCTCTATTCATCAATTACACTTACATACTTCCTTCTATATAGCCATCTCGGATTATTGATCTAATCTTCCATGATTGTTCCATTTGATCTTCTTGAATAATCAAATAGGTTTGAGGCATCATGAAACTTCATTTTCGTGAATAAAATTGACACTGATAAGGATGGTACATGGATACAATAGGATGTTCATGTGTCTATAATGCATGAGGAAGTTTGATTTCAAAAGATCATGTGATGTTCATCTAATTCATGTGAGTAGAAACTCTAACTAATGTAACATGGAACTCCATGATTATTGGTGTAGTCTTTTGATAAAATCCATAAAATTTGAGTGAATTAAAAAGGTTGTGATATGGTATGATTTTAAGATCCTTGACACAAATAATTTACTAGACTTCTAAGGTAGTGAAAACGTGTGTGAACTTTCCTATAAATACCCAAGAACTAACCCAAGAAAAGTTTTTTCCACTCTCATTTCATATGATAGCTCACATTTTTCATAAAAATGGATCCTCTTTGAGCATTATTTTACCTGATAATTCAAGGAGTTTTGTGAGCCTCATGGATATATGAATAGGGGAGTGTCACACACTTTTGGTTGCATGAAGGAGTTCTATGAAGTATCCTACTTCCCTGAAGAAGTTTTGTGACCGATTGATATTTGAATCATTCTCTCAAGAGATTCATGAAGAGATTAAGATAATGGGAACTTGATCTTATCATATACTAAAAATTTGAGTAAAAAACTGATTATATGAGCTAATTATTGAGTTAACTATTATCCCTATGTTTCATGAAGGTGTTATTCATATACAACCTTAGAATAAGGAAGTATAAACTATGATATCATGCACTATTGTGTTACATGAAAAAGAGGTGTCCATATGATATACTATTTACAATAGTCATGTGTATAAGAACTAAATTGTTATATACAGATAGTGTGATGGTAGTACTTTCATTAAACTATCTATTGTTGTGTGGATAATAAATTACATATACTTATTTTGGTGTATGTGAAGAGAAAGGATGAAGTAATTTCAGGTATTCTTGTTTAAAAAACAAGTAACTGTACATACATAGTACGCATATCTACCCAAAGGTGTGAATCCATATGATGACCAACCATATTCACATGCATTAAGATATAGGACATAAATTATTAAATAATCATATCTTATATGTGATTGGGTTTTCTTAAAAGTTCCATGAAATAATTTCGTGAATTCAACATCATATGAAATATTGATTTCATGTTTTCTAAGTAAGTTTGAGATTTCATTAGAATAATAAATAATAAATTTCTTGAGAATGTGAATAAATGAGAAGATGATACTGAAAAATATTCTATATTTCTTTTGTAAAATAAGGAGAGAATAATAAATTCAAGATACTACTATATTCACTATTTATATTGTATTGAAGAAGAATAAATTTATCATGATGATTCTAAGATGATATTTCATTGTTTTGATATTCACAAAAGAGGTTTCTGATTCTAGATAGAAAGAAAAATAACTAGTGATGTATGTTTTCACTAAAGAAGAAAGAGAATTATAAGATTATCTAACTGGTACATATTAATATTATTGTGATTTAAGTCAAAAGAAATTAAAATATAGCTTTCAGTTAGCTATTGTGAAGAATAAGAATATTTTCTTTCCTATTGTTATGCAAGTAACAAGTGAATATTCTAGTAGGAAAACAAAAAGTAGCACAATGATACCCATCAGAAGCCTAAATAAGTGGAATAATTTATTGGTGTTACAAAGACCCTTAAAAATTGAATATTGTCTTCAAATTTAGTATAAAGATCCATCCATGTGTTATAAAAAACAATATCAATTTACCATAGTAAAATTCAAGTGAAATTTTATTCCTTACTTATTGTAACCACATTTAAAGGGTTTTTTTCTAGTGTTTGTGTGGTTATAGTATTTCCAAACAATTCCAAGCACTAGTTACTCTTATTGAGTAGTGAACCTTGTAAAAATATTACTTTTTATCTTTTACTTATTTCATATAATTTCATGTGATAATAAAAAGATAATATGAGAATCAAGATCCAAACAAGTATAAGAGATAAAATGGATAAAATTTATAATTAGTGAAAAAGTTCTCAACACTGATTCACCTCCCACTTAGTATTTAGTATATCCAAAATTGGTCCTCTAATTGTTAAAATATGAAATAATAATCAATTGAAATTCAAAGGGATTTCCACAAAATAATTACTTGAATAAAAAATACTAGTAATAGAACCCTTACCTTGCTAAGTAGATTCTTAAAGATTTGGATAAGTCCTCATAACCTTCAAAAATCCTTTGGAGGGATTTGGAGAATTCTAAGGTACGGAAATTCAGGATTAAGGACTTTGGGTTGGAGTGGGAAGAGATAAAGGGTGGGATTGATCTTCTTTTATAGGTGGAAAATAGGGGATTTTTCATGGAAAACTAGAGTTAGGTAAGGGGTAGGAATGGAATCACATGGGTGTAAGGTGGGTTTTGTAAGTTCAGTGAATTGGGTTTATAAATGGTATGTGAGACATGTGTGAATAAAATTATTACCTAAAAATTATTTATATAAGGATTATGTGACCATTAAATTATTAAAAATTCAATATTCCTTATTTACCCATTTTACCCTTATTAATCTTGATTAATAATTAATCATGGTAATTATTTTATTACAAAAAATAAAAGAAGATCATTTTAAACAAATTTAAACATTTTAAATCCAAATTTGGGATCCCTTTAACCTAATTAAATTTCAAAATATGAGAAAAAAATTTAAATTAAATAATGAGATATAAGGAAAAAAAATTAAAAATAAGTTCATTTATATATTAAGTATTTTTTATTATTATTTCATATTAATTATTAATTTAATGATTGTTTATATATATATATATAAACATAATATAAGAGATATGTTTTAATGTATATTATTATAATTTATTTAGATAAAAATTATATAACTCTTAATAAATTAATTATTTGAAAACAACCATTTTACTTTTACCATAGTAATTATGCTTTATCGAAAGTAATTTATTTTTAGTGAATAAAAATAATATTATCATAGTTAACTAATTTAGACCTACTGAATCTAAATATAAATTCAATTTATTAAATAAAATTAATATGTGTAGGGAAACTTAATTTTATTATTTTTGTACATAAAACCTATTTTTAGATTAATCCTAAAAATCAATATTAAGTTAATATCTTTATAATGAATTAAAAAAATTAAGTTTTCTTTGTCAAGTTAAAATTATAATATTTATAAAATAAAATTTTAAATATAAATATTAATAAAGTCTTTTTATTTTTTGTATTGTGTGATAATTCAGGATATGGTGTTTACCTATAATGCTATGGTCTCAGTTATTACAGATAGAGCGCAAAATCGGGGTACAAGTGATAGGCCATGGAGTATTGGGTGTGGGATGCCTATGAATGTGAAATGGACATGAATGGTGGGATATGATGGTTAGTTTGGAAACTTTTAGGCATGAGAAACTAGTGTCATGCCTTGAGTGTTGTGACCTGGGTGCGAAGAGCTAGGAAAATTATTATAATTAGTGAATTGTTTTCCTACTTATTCTTATGCATTGTCTTATGATAATGTCCTTACATGAAATTTTATATTATAATCTAAAATGGAAATGATTGTGAATCAGTTAAATTATCTTATAGGAAATGTCTAGATCTTTAAACAAAATTCATGATGAGGTTATAGTTTCTTGCATTGAAGATATGATTGAAAGTATCTATTTAGTAAAATTTAGTCATTGTTGGTCATATATTTCATTTCTCAGAAAAACTTTATTTAATTATCATCATGACTTTCCACTATTAGATTTTATTCCTCTATATATCTATGGGATTTTTGGCGACAATAATATTCCACACCCATCTCACAACCTACCATCATCTTGGTTCACTCTTTATTGAATTCTACAGTGAGTGAATATTTCAATTAATGATGAATTTATCAAGGAGGTTTTTTTAGACCCAACATATATCATATCATACTTGAAAGAAACTACCAAAAATCCCAAACATCAACTGGAACCTTAGACACATCATTTACTATAGATCTATCATCAGGTATATATTAATCAACTCCTTGGGTGGAATGAGGATTGGGACCTTCTCCACAAATGGTGATTTAGGGCTGAGTGGATGTAGGAATAAATGTTCCAGTAAACATTTGAAAAGTTCAAGAACTGGCTTCATAACGTGGAAATATATGATGTTACCTAGGTGTCATAAATATACATCTACAAGACTGTAGTAATCATCTTATACCTTCTCAGTTGGTGGATCCTATAGACTATCACCTTCCATCTAGTGTATAGGGAATTAGGAATTAGTTTATAATATGTATACAAGATTACTAGGGAACCAGTTATTAGAGATAATTTTGATGAATTCCTCCCACCTAAGTATTTTTGGGGGTGATAAAAGGACACCACAAGTCTCTAATAGGAATCCACACCCTCATACTAACATAAAATTTGTTAAATAGATGAATTTATTATTATCCATTCATGGAGATTGAATAATATTTCAATTTCTAATAATGTATCCAATTATGAAAAATAGAGGAACCTAGGGTAACAACTAGCCTAAAATGGAGTGAGGTCAGTATGAATGATCGAGTTGAAGAGAAAGTAAATGCATAGGGCCTTGAGTCTATCTTGTTGGCATTCTGTCCAAGTAGCTCATTAGGAATACACATCAATTTTATGATTCACACATGGGTGTAAGACCGTGAACATTAATATTGGAAATGAGGTTAGTGGATAAGAACCCTAATCCCAACCATTATATGGTCCCAAGGCTCACAAAGATATATAAATGTTTTGTTGTATGTCGATCAAAGGAACTCCCCATTTCATATTTTTGAACCATTCTTAAGTGTTTTATAGTTTAATAGTGGCACATTTCAAGACTTATGAATTTCTAAACACACTCGAGATTTATATGTGTATATTCAATCCTTAAATGTAGGTCATCTCAGGTATCTGAGAACTACCAATGAACAAAGTAATAGTCATTAAGACTCTAGTAATACACTCAGAATTAAATTTATTCCCATGTAGTTAAATATAGACCTAAATTTTTGTAAATTATGGTTATAGAGGATATGAAAAAAATTCATATATATTGTCTTTCTAGAAATTAATTCTATCCATGGAAATTAACTATAAAATTAAATGTGAGTTCTATGGATTATATTGATTTTCATAATAATTCAAGTGCATGAGGTGATGAGTTCCAACACCATTTGTGTATAGTCGGCCAGAGCATAACCCTATATGGTTGATGATGATTAGGGAATAAAATCATGTTCAAATAAACCTACCTTCCCCAAATATTGGCATTGGGTTTTTTTTGAGAATTTTGATTCATAGATATTATATAATCCCTATAATATGCTGGGAAACAAAATTTTTCATACCAGTGAGCCAAAATCCACTAATAAGGGGAAGCATCAAACATGGAAGACTTGAAATGGGGAGGTGAAGGGGGAGGCATATGATCATTTGGGTTAGTGAGACACTTATAACTATTAGTATCTTATGATTGTAGAGTTCAGATATCCTCACCTAGAAATGAGGTGATCAATTCAAAAGGGAGAAGGTCTTCCTAAAATAGAATCTCATAGGCCAAGAAAATAACAGAAGATGAAAGGGGATATAACTTCATCTAGGCCTAAGGGAGGGCCTCAAATTGCCTCCCTAAATTATTTTTACATTGAGTTATTCCATTTTTTATATCAGTTGGGTGTTTTTTGAAAATTTCACGGACCTATGGGTGTTCATCAAAGGTGGCATAAGAACCCCATAAATTGGGAATGTGAAATCTCATGTTGGTATCACCAATGAAAATAATCCAAGAAACGTTTGTCTATATGTTAGTGGTTTTTAAAGGTTTGTTCATAATATTGATGATAGATTCCTTATCGCCATAGATTTAGAAGAGATTTTAGATGATGGAAATATTGAAGGGGTGATCAAATAATCAATTGATGAAGAGTGGGATAATTTCCTTGACTATAAAGATTCATGATGAACATACTATGAGAACATTGTCCCCAATTTAAACTACATATGATATGATTAGTTGTATTCTTTTTTGAAGAGGATAGATACAAATCAAACATCAAAAAATCTTATGAGTATACTAAGGGTGGAACCCTAGTGGGTAGTGTGGTGAGATTATCTACTTCAGAGGAAGAGTTTGTATCACCCAGTTAGAGGATGATATTGAAGTTCTAGGGATAGGAAATAATCTCTACCCTCCTACATCTGGGACTATTTTACTATAATCCTAGACGAGAAAACCCTTTATCCCTAATCAAACATTAATGAAGCATTTTCATATTAGCCACACATATTCACACTAGTGAAAGATGTGGGTCCTAAAATTTTTCCTTTTATTTATCATTCAAATGTAAATATTTCATCCCTTCTAATTCTATATTCATGCTTCTTAAAAAGGGTGGATTATGAGGTAAGAATGGATGGATGGGAAATAGAATGTGTTATATTAGGTAATGAACCTCTACTTTGTAAACTATATCCATTTCCCTGACTAGGTTATCTTCTATATTTATTCTTCAGAAATTGATATTATTCCCCCATATCCTCACTGACTTGTGAATCAAGTGAATAAGAAGATATTGGTGAAGAACTCCAAGACATCAGGGATCTACATGATTCTAGGGTGGAGTAATTAACTAGAAGAGTATTATTTCTTGAGTCTTGGAATACGACTTCTATTTTCATTAATAAAGTTCTTGGGATTTATATAGAGCCTTTAGTTATAGTTGATAGGGTATCAAGAATGTATTTTCATGACCCTTATGGTGACCAAAAGATATATATTTTTCGTATTTCCATTAAAATACATATATTAAGATATTTTCATGATATTGACTATCATTTAATGAAAGAAACTAAAGGTGTTACAAAACTGAGGGAGATTGTACAAGGAGTAAGATAACCTCTTGATATGATCAACCAAGATTATTTTTCAACCCTTTAATAATTTCAAAAAAAACTTATTCAAGAGCACCGAGGAAGATATTCTCTATGAAGACACATTGATCAATCTATCCAATGAACTAGTGGTGGAAAAGGTGATCATCTCATTTACCCAAATAGATGAAGTGGCTAGAGATAATGAAATAGAAACAGTGTAATTTCTCATTAAGCCATCTAATTGAGAAGAATCGGTGGAGGGAATAGATATTTATATAAGAGAAGGTAAAATTAACACTATCTATCTTTAAGTGTTCTATTTTTTTATTGATACATGTATTTAAAATGATCAATAACATTATTACTACCAATATCTACAGAGATTCTACTAATCATGTATCCTTGTCAATGAAGACATTAGAGAGTACTAAAATTATTAATCTTGTTTTCACATTAAGGAAATCATTGTTGAATTTTGTTCTAGTATCCACAATTTGTTTTATATTAAGCACGAGGTTTTTTGTGGTCCAACAATCCATGAGATAGCTGGTGTGTCAATACATATTCTAATTGATCTATGATATTCTTGTGGGATAATTAATCCATGAACTTCCGAATATTGAACATGTGTTCATCACCCTAAGGCTATTTGGGTTTGGTTACAAATAAATTCATTCCATTGTAAATGAAAAGATTGATGAGTGTGAGTAGGTTAAGAAACATAAAATAAGGATTTTATGGGTTAATACTACAATTCTTCCTTTTGGACTCTGGGACATGGAACTCCAAGAGTTACCTAGATATGTTGTGATAGTGGTTGATCAGTGACAATTTTCTATCAAATGGGAAGACTTGGAAAACTTCATATGCTAATATATATCTAAAATCAAGTAGAAGATAAGAGTATGTGAGAGGATTAATGAAATGGATAAAAAGTTAGGGGAAGATTCTATCAGGATACATTTAGAGGAGGACGAAAACATAGTAAATTTTGATAAACTTCATCAGGTTGTCGATGACTCAAAGAATTTATTGATCCAACTTCAAGGTTCAATAGAATGTATCTTTTAATATCCCCTTTTTAAATTTTGTTCTCTCCTCTAGTTTTTTTTAACCAATTGGTAAAAAGATAAATATTTTTAGATAGTACTTCCTTTATCACTTAATGAATGAAAAAAAATTATTTTTATCTCAAACTGTTGTCAATATCTTAAACATTTATATTATTATGACTATAAATTCATGATAATCTATGAAAATAACAAATTGTAAAAACATAATAACAAAATAATATTAAACATTACATGGAAATGGATCTGGTAAATCACAATCTGAAAATACTTTCTTTGATGATGAAATTTCTGAATCAATCCATTTTCATCGAGGAATGTTTCCTTGGACAGATATAGGAAACTTTTATACACCAAAAAAATAATAAAACCATAAACCAAGGAAATTATATGATATATAATACATCAAAGTTTTATTTCCTCTATAACTTATACACTTGGTTGGATATAAGTAGGATAGATACGTAGCCTGATTAACAATATTTAATTCCAAGGTTATTCTATTAATATAGTAAGAGTTGAATGAATCAACATAATGGAAATTATGAAGTCTTTTTCTCATGAGGATTTAAATTCTAAATATGGACCAAGTACCCTGAAATTAAATCTTCATGTATTTTATCTAGATCATATGAACTAAAATTTGGGAAGAATATAAGGTCACTCTAACTTTTCCCTAATTTTAAATACCTAGTGAGTATAGATTTCCTTTTTCCAAGTCATAATGTTGGTACCTATAAGATTTATGAATTTTTATTTTATCTATAACATTTTAATAATCCATTAAAGTAGATAGATTTATTGATTAAGAACCTAGATGTTTCTTAGACTGTGATTTGCATATTTTCAACCAAACAATATTTATTTCTTTTAAAATGATCCAAATTTTGTTAGTCTATGTGAGGTTAAATCCAAGAAAGTATACACTTGACTTTTCCCTAGGATTCCTTTTTTAGATTTTCAACATAGAGAGTACCATGTCTCTTTCCTTTGGTAGTTTAAGGTATTATAATTCATACCAATGAAGCTAATGTTTAAGATTGAATGAATTTCAACAAAAAAAATTTGGGTTTTATGGTTTTAATAATTTTACCAATATTAGGCTAGTTTTAGGATGAATAGATATTACTAAATATAAGGTAATCTTTGTAATAATAATGGAAAAGTAAAACCCCAACATGAATGAATGAGGAACCATATCACCATAAAAAATACTAGGGTTATTTTCAAGTATTTTAAGGTCATTGCACTCTAAATAATGAATATTATGTTTAAGGTAGAATAGCTTTTAATAAAATTCTTATGGGGTTTATGGTCATATATCTCTGACCTATATAGGAATTGTTTTAGGTTTCACAACTCTAACAAAAACAAGGTTGATATTTAGGGGCATATAACTTCCATCGAAATGAAGGGTTAGGTTACATACCTAACATAGAGGAAATATCGACCTAACATGAATGAGTGAGGGAATATATCAGTGTATAAAACATTAAGAAAATAAACATGAAGTTTAAGGTCATAATTTTTGGATGAATGTGAGGAAGTGTAATGTCCCAAGTCTGGGGTTAAGGATCTAGGAGTGCTTCAACACCTTTGAAAAAGTAATGATAACTATGTAAATCATAACATGAGTTATTTAAATCATGAGGTAATGAAATAAAAAAAGCGTGTTGAGGATGAAAAATAATTGAATTAAAATAATGAATTTCAATATGGTATTTTTTAGGGAATTTGAAATTAAAATATATTTATGATAGGATAAAAACATTCCTTTGGTTAGTTACAAGTAGGTTATATATGTGGTGGATATGTTATCACCAAGAAGAGGGTTCCATTTGGAATCAGATACACTTGTTACCAATAGCCATGAAATGTTTATGATGATTCAAAAACTTAAGTTACAAAGTGTATCATATGGAAATAGGATATTAAAAAAGTAATTAGAAACCTATAGTTCATAACTGTCCAAGGTTATCACCATTATGAAATGAGGGGAAATTTAAATAGATGAAGATTCATGGTGGATACTAAGACATATGGTTCAGATGTTGAGATGTTTCCTATAGTAATATGAATCAATACATACATAGTTCTTATAAAAAATATCTTCACATAACTTGTTCATGTGAAAGGGAAATGATAATGGTTTTATTATGATGTTCGGTCATCAAAAAACTTGAAATGAATGAGAGGGACCAATCACAAGGATAGAGAGAGGGAAATATTTAAAAGAATTTTTTATTGGACACGGGTCAAAAACTCCAAGTGTCACTTTGTATATTTATATAACATGAATCAAGACACATGTAGAATTAATAATTAGTATAGGAATTTCACTCCATGACATTTGGAAGGAAACCCAACATGGATGAGGTCTCAACACGAAGATAGAATGAAATGGTTTCATCCTAATTCATATCTATTTGAAGACCTGGAATGGATGAGGTGAATGCATAATAATTAGGATGGAATGGTGTTTAAAGGAGAAAATGTTTATGGATGGTTCCAAGATAGATAAAATAAACATCACTTTGTATCCTGTAATAGTATAAATCAATTCATATGTAGTTCATAGTAGGATAATTTTAATTTTTATATAGGACCATAACCAAAAAAAGTTCCATGGTTGTACCTAGGATAGTAGATGCGGTTTTTTTATATTTTATCTCAATGTATGGTGGATATAGAAAAACCAATGTGAATTTTGAGAATATTTAAACACTAGGATATAAAAGAGGGTTATAATTAGTAATATCTAAGGTTTGACATGGGTTGAGAACTCCAGGCATCACTATATATCCTAGAAATAAATAGGAATCCATCCACACGTAGTTATTAAAATGGTAAGATGTATTATAGTGTAAGTTCATGGCCAAAAGTAAGCACTATGATAATACCTAATATAGGACATTTAGGATTCAATATATAGTGTATTAGTCTATGGATAATACTAAAAACATTATATGAATTAGTGAAGGCATAAACACTGAGGATTAAATTTGATGGTATTCATGGATAGACTTGACATATGAAATATAGGAGTTGATATATATCCTGAAATAATAAGAATCATACCACACATATTTCATAAGAATTTCTCTATAAAGATCTAGATCATATTTAGGCAAATGATTTAGTGATTCTATCCAAATGTTGTTCTTTATAAGAAAAATATTGATGTTAATTTGGAAATTTTACACTAAGAGATATTGGATGAAATTAAAATTTGAGGTTAGGTCTGAGATAAGTAATTTTGAAATCACTACATATCCCATGAGAATAGAAAATGAAGCTAAACAGTGTAATTAGGAAGTTCCCTTCATAGATTTAGCTAATGCATAGTAGAAAATGAAATGGTTTCATCCTAGTTTAAGTCTATTAGATATGGCTCGATGCGAACTTGGTAAACCTATACACTAGGAACTCTTATATAGATTTGGACTGTACATAAGGGATTCATGACATATAAATTTGACCATCCTAAGCAGTTTAAAGGTCATGCGGGGTGGACCATATGTTGTGCAGTTAAACATCATGTTACAAGGACTCAGGTTCCTTACAATTTAAGGCTATACAGTAAGGACATTCATGTCTTGTAATTTAAGATAATATGACTAGTACCAGCATGGATTGTATTTTAAATACATACAATTGGGACTATCTCAAATCAATATAAATATATGTGGAATGGAATTTTACAACACCAACATGAATCTATGCAATGAATTTTTTAGATACCTATAATTAGTGGTAGGCATAATACTCTCTATATCCACTGTAATCATTGAGAATTATTCATTAGAGTATTAATTTTCTATAAAGTAAGTTTCTTTATATTTCTACTCAAGCTTTGGATATTTATTCCCTAGTATCATAGGAGTTATTAGAGATAATACTAGTTCTCCTTATTAGTAGAAGTAGAGGTGTACCTTTTTATTGGATTCTCATGTGACATGATTTTGATGAATCTAAATGTTGTGTATAATATATAACAATTTCTCATCAAGTCAATTTGATTCATCAAGCCATATATGAAACTCCTCATCTTTATATAGTTGATCACAGATGGTGATGTGAAGTGAAGGAAACTAAACTTCAATCATAAGGACTACCTCTATCATATACATAAGATAGTATGGGGTATCTTGTTTAGTAGTATCATTCTTACATTAATAAATCCACAAATAAAATATGATTTTATATATGAATGTCTTAATTTATTTATCTACCATCTTAAGAATGATATTATAAATGATTTTATTAAAGGCCTCTATCTTTATATTTTTCACTGTATGATAGCGGGATGAGTGGTTAGTAAAAATATATTATAATACTGGTAATACCTATTCAATTTGAAAGCACATAAATTTTTTTCATTTTACATAAAAATTATTTGAGTGAATCCAAATTTTTTAATAATATTAGACTTTAAAAAATTAAGTATAACTCTCATTCCAACTTCCTTTAAGAGTATTTCTTTGGTCATTTTGGAGAGGAAATTGGTAGAAGTAAGAATGAATATGAACTACCTACTTGTGGATTGAAGGTATGAACCCATGACATGTATCCCCCATAAAAATGAAAATATTATTTAGATATGTGCAATAAATTTGGGGGTTGATGAATGAAAATGGCATGTATTTCGAAGGCATGTAATTTATCCATGAATTCCATGCAGTCTTGCATCAATGATGGAAAAAAGTATCCAAGTCTCTTGATTTGGTGGAAGAGATTGGTTCCTAATTGGTGGGTGCCACAAGATCTAGTATGTACTTCCTATATAATAGTGAGAGTCTTACCTCCTTCAATTCACCTAAGGAGGACACCATAAAATCCTCAACCGTATAGGTCCTTCTAGGAATTTAGGCTAGTGTAAAGGATGAAATTTTCTACCTCTAAAAAATCAATTCCTTTATGGTTTGATTTAATAGAAGAATTAATTTCAAATGGTATTATAATATGGGATACATCCTTCCAATTATGACATTATCTAATAAAGGAAACAACTCGCTTTGTTCTAAGGTGGAATTACTTCCATTGATTTTTTCTATATCATTACTAAAAAATAGAGAGACCAGCCTACGATGTGTGATATGAATAACCATCTCATTATAATAAGGATATAAAAAAGTTATAGTAACTTTGGATAGTGTATACACTTGGTCATTTTATGAATGTAGATGTGATACGGTGTTGGGTATGATGGGAATCAACCATCAACCCTCATACACAGTCATGTAAGGGAATCAACTCTTCCATCTTGATGGAATAATCGGCATGATCTTCTTGACCAGCAACTCTGAGTCACCCTTAATGTTTAATAATGTATATTTTATTTTAAATGTCTATTATAATATTATAATAAGTTCCTAGTATTTCACCGTATTTTTAGTACATCCCTCTAATAGTAGGAAGGAGTATGGAATAACAACTTTTATGGGAGATACAAACACAATCCCCATGCAAACCTTATTGATCTTTTCATTTTAAATAATTATACATGTTTAACTCCTAGAGGCACCATCAAAGAACATATCTCATTCCTAGGAGGTTTCATGAATATAGAATACTTCTTCATTAGGGTGTATCACTTCCAATGACAACATCTCTGGGATAAGTTCCATCGTAAGAAAATCTACTAATTCAAGACCCGTGATCACTTTTTGAGGCATGAATTGGATGTAAATTTATTTTATAATGACAACCCACCATGGTAGGAATAAAATTAACTTTGAAGAACTAAATATATACTTGAAAATATCAATGCAAGGGACTGGGTGGACCTCATGGTGCTGAAATTGGTGTCTTTCCTTTTACACTATAAAAACCAATTCCATGTAGTGTTTCTTGATATCAAAATATTGGGTCTCAACATCCAGAATTGTACCACTGAGAGAATATATGATATTCTCCTTACTCATATAATTATTCTAATAAATTATGGAATAAAAAATCATTCTATAATTCTCACATAAAGGATGATGGACCTTTCTTCTATTGGAGACATCAAGATCGATGGGAGAAGAAGGTACCATTTGAGATCATCAAAGGATCTCTTAAAATACTCATTCTAATGATAGGTGGTCCCTTTATTCATCAACTTTTTATGAGGAAAATAATTTCCAAATAGGTTGTCTATGAAGCATATGATGTAAATAAAGAACACCTGGAGTCCTATCAATTTATAAATGTTGTTAGGGGATGGCATATTAAGTATCACCTTGGTCTTATTAGTGTAAATATCAATGTTTATATGGTTTACCACAAAGCTAAATAATTTTTCATATGTTTCCCTGAAATCTCATTTTAGTGGGTTCGTTTTCAAGTTTTGTTAACACAAACTCTAAAATATTCCTCAATATCGGTAGGGTTATCACAATGTTTTTTAGATTTGAACACTATATTTTTCACATATAATTCTATGGTCTCCTCTGAAAATTACATCAAAATATGGTTCATGGAACACTAAAAGGTAATTATAAGATTCTTTAATCCAAAGGGATTTACTTAGAAATCGTATAATCCTTAGATTTTCATAATGGAAATGGCTTCCTCATTATTGAGATCCATTAAAATCTGGTTATAACCAAAATAATCATCCATAATCGAGTGGGCCTAAAAACCATGTTTTATTTCAATCAATAGTTTTGTGACTAAGAATAATAAATTATATTTTGGATAATGATTGTTCATATCCCTAAAATCAATGAAAACTTTAAATTTCATGTTCTTTTTCTTGATGGAAAAAATATTGGTGATCCACATTGGGTATTGAACTTCCCTAATAAAACTATCCTTAATTGATTTTTTAGTATCATCTTTCACCTTGGAAAAATGGGTCAAATGCATTATATGATATAACCCAAGAATTTATGTATAATTCCATGAAAATAATTCTTTATAATGCTTAATAAAATTTATTTATTTCCCATATTCCTCAGGGGTCATGGTGGAACTAATCAACATAGGTTGCGGATATTTTTCTATATCCAGATTCACCTATTCGAGTTTATAAAATGTGGTTGAGAAACCTTCCTCAAACATAAAATGAGCATTATTTATCTCTTTCTATTCCTATTTAATATTTTTGGGAGTAGAATACATACTAAAACCTTGACATATATGAGATTACATAAAGGAATCATTATTTCCATTGGGATCACATCATTCTATAGAATTGATAGATACATATAGTTCAATAAACACCATATAGATATATGTAATATTCCCCAAGATTGATACTTGTTTTTTAGGGAATGTACCCAACTGAACGAAGAGACTTGGTTATGTGGAAGGAATATCTTACAAGACTATATTTTTAATGATATTCTCAGGGGAGATATTGATCTATATGGGCAGTATGGGGATCCCCTCCTCTATCAATAGCAGTTTTTCTATAGATAGGTCTGCCTAATTTTTATAAGAGATTAAAGTGATTATAGGATCCATTTCATTTTTCATCACAACATAAAGAATCCCCAAATCTAGAGTTATTTCCTCAATGAGATTAATGGGAAACACAAAATATTTTTTGAGTTTTCTATATCAATTGACTGGGGTGATTTCTATGCCATTAAAGGAATAAATATATGTGGTTTTATTTACTAACAGTTGTTTTTCCACCCTTTTTTAGTACCCTGTATATATATATTTATTTATTTATTTATTTATTTATTGATATTCATGAGACTAAAAATGGAATATATCACCATATAGTACCCTTAACTTTCCCATATATATAGTATTTCCTAGATTAGTGCTATGGTGAGGGAACTATTGCATGTATATGGAGATAGAGTAGTCCCAGCAAGACATTAAAAGATATATCTTTAAAAACCACCATAAATAATGAATTTATAATGAGATATATAAATTGGGTTCACATCTTAATTCTTTAAGGTATCCTCTTCTCACTCTTTTCATACCCCTAAATTGTTAGTTTGGAGGGAAAAAATCAACCACACTATGACCCAAATATTGAAGGGTTCAAATTGGGATGAGGTTGATTCTAGAACCATTATTAACTAGGGATTGATGAACATTGATATCATAGAGATTTCAAGATATATAAAATGGATCTATGTTCCCCTATATGGTTTTTTCCCAACCTTTTTCTATGAAATAAATGGTCACAAACTAGTTTGGATACCCAAGTATCCTAATACCTGAGCCAAAATTAACATGGGCCAAAGGGAATTCTCAGTCCCCACAGTTTAAATACCAGTGCCCAGAATCATAAAATATAAAATTGGGAATGAATTTAGCACAAAAAAAGGAAGAAATAGATACATATCACTATTCTCAAAAACTCCCAAAGAATATAGTACCAAAAACCAAATAGTACATCATCAAATTTCTAAAAACTGACAAGATAAACCCAAACATCCCAAAGGTATCAACACTCTAAGACCAAAGGGTCAAGAAAATTCACCTCCTCCAAGAGGTGTTTTCCCTTTACTCGAACCTAGAAACATAAAATCTACAACCACCTAAAGGAAAAGGTAGGATATGAGCCAAAAATCCAAGTAGGGTCTCACCAAGTGTTCCATAATAAGATGCAAAAATAATAATAATAAATTGTGCTTTAAATTTTAATCAAAAAAGGCATGGAAATACATTTTCATATTTAAGAAAAAAATGATTTTAATTTCAAATGATATAACATATTTGAAACATCGCTTAAATAAAAAATTTATATAAAATAGTTTATATTAATAATTAGGAACGAGTAAAATAGTTTTATATCAATGGAATGTATATAAAAACAATAAAACTAAGCAACATTGTCATATTACCCATGGTATGCTAGTTTATAGTCATAGGATCCTCATACGTCACATATTAGTGATCATGGAAATATGTGTACACATGTCCCTCAGACTCATGATGAATAGGACCCATCAATATCCCATTATGGATATGATCCTATAAACTAGGTTTTTGTTAGAGATTTAATCACCAATCCTTTTATAGGGAATTTCCATCCTAGCATGCTTGTCCAGAATTACCAACTAAAAACCCATGCTCATATGTTCTAAATCAATCAATCAATAATAGTCAAATTACTTGAAATAAGTTTAAAATACAATTTCCCCATTTTCAATTTCATTGTTCCAATTTCATTCCAAAACCCAAATCATGGGTTTTTCATAATTTATTTCATTTTCAAACCAAACCCTATCATACTTTTCTATAAATTAATCCATTTTTTCTAAAAATCAATTAACAAATCCATAAATTTCAAATTACACCCCAATATGCAATTCCTTTATAATTGGGGGGGTTTCCCAAAATCCATACCATATAAATTTACATCTCAAATCGCATCGAAGTGGGTTTTCATAAATCAATTTAAATAAATTAAAAACAATAATAAATTCAATGTTTAATCAATTGTCCATATTAAATGACACCTCCTACCATTTTCATGGAAACACAATGCCCACAACAGGACTCGCTAATAAAGAACTAAGGTGAAGAAGATATTGGAACTCAACCTAAAAACAAGATTCAAAAACATAGATTTTATATCCATCAATACCAAAATGATCTATCAAACCCAAAAGAGTAAAATAGATGGAGATAGAGGAGACAAGGAGATCGCTTACCCATAGAGATGAATCGTAACCAACACAATGATTAATCACTAGAAGAATGATCTATAGGGATTGGAGATCACTAAAATCACCTAGGAAAGGATCTAGGTTGAGAGGGAAGGAAACTTGGAGGAATGAAAATAGATTTTCATTTGAGCCTCCTATTTAAAACCAATACTTAGGATTTTACATGGAGTGTAACCCAATTTCACTTCATAGAATTTTTGAGTCCCATATACACCAAAAAACCTTCTTCTTTTTATTAAAATTCCATTTTTTTATATTTACATAGTGTGTAAGGTTTATGTGGTGTATAACCTTCCACGCTATGTACCGATTTCATGGAATCATTGAGGTGATGATTGTATATCGTGTTACCCCATTAAACTATGTATAAATCCCTAGTAGGCTATAAAAACTACAAGTTTTATGATAAAAATTCCAAAAAATTATTAACTTCACCATTACAGGTATCCTCCAAATTCCTTCTCATCCTTACCCAACCAAAAAAAGGAAATTAAAAACAAATCATAAAACATACCTACTAGAAATGTAATAAGGTGTTACAACCTCCCAACTATAAAAACATTCTTTCCCAAGAAATCCTTTCAAGAAGCTTCCATATCAAAAAAAAATGAGGCCACAACTCTCTCATATGTGTCTCATTCTCCCATGTCTCATGTGAATCCAAACCATGATTCCATAGAATGAATAAAAAAGGTATCATCCTCCCATGAAATACATTGGCCTCATAATAAAAAATCCTTATTGGACACTCATTAATGGATAAATCAGTATTAACATCAAGATCACTCTAGCTCAAAACATGAGATGGATCAAAAAGATACTTTCATAGGTCTGATACTTGGAACACATTATGTACCTACATCAACTATGGTGGAAGTAATAAACGATAAGACACTTTCCCCACCTACTCAAAAACCTCAAAAGGTCCCACAGAATGAGGAGAAAGATTTCATTTCCTCCTATTCCATTGATAACCCAAGTGAGGTGAAACTTTCAGGAACACCTGATCACCAATTGAAAATTTCAATGGTCTACAATAATGATCAGCATAATATTTATACCAAATCTGTACCATCGACATCCTCTGAAGAATCAACTGAATATTTATTATATTCTCTTAAACAAAGCTCGATAAAACCAAAACATTCCCCCAATATTTGACCAACACAATATATATTTACATAGCCTACCACACAGAGCCTCAAAATGATCCATTCTGATCACAGACTGGTAACTATTGTTATAAGAAAAATCAACCAACCCCAAATGTTCATCCTAAGATCCACTAAAATCAAGTACATGGGCACGAATAATATCCTCAAGAATATGTATAGCCTTCTCTATATGACCATCCATCCATGGGTGGTATTCCATACTTAAATGAACTTGAGATCCCAATGCCTCCTAGAGGCCCTTACAAAAGAGATAATTAAAATGGGGATCCCTATCAGAGACTACAGCATATGGGAATTTTTTAAAATGAAAAATATCTCTCACTTAGATGTTTCCCATCTCATCAAAATTGGTTAACTCATGAATGGGTATGAAGTGAGCCGATTTTTTGAGCTTATTGATCAAAACCCATATCACATTCCTCTTTATCTAGGTACATGGAAACCCAACTAAAAAGTACATAGATATCTCATATCAATTCCAAGTCATCACTAGAAGTTTCTGAGTCAATCCTAGAGGTCTTTGATGCTCTTCCTTGACCTATTGGAAAGTATAGTATCACAAAATAAAGTCAGTGATATATCATCTCATATCTGGCCACCGAAATCATTTTTGCATGTCATAAAACATATTTTTGGTTTCTGGGTACACAAACCACTAGGAATTATGGAAATTTACCATCACAATATTCCTCATAGGAAAAGTTACAACATACCAGTTTCAAAAACATAGAATAACCTCCAGGGAGAATGACTACATAGAAATGGCCTCCCCAATATAAATAGAGTCTCTAATGCTATGGAATTTATCATTAAGATTCTATTACTAAAGAATCATATCAAGAAGTGTGTGGGTCAAATGAACACTTTCCAAGAAAATGTTGGCCCCTATTTCCCTAACTCCAATATCAAATTATGAAAAAAAATCCATCAATTTTCACCCTTCTGATGATTATTTCATAGCTTGGGTCGGAAGCATCCTAATCAAAGCATTTACATGACATTATCTTTCCACAGGGTATAGACAATATCAAACCCAAAATAATTCATGTATTCCACCCAATAAATTTGGTGGAGATTCATATATTTTTTAGAGAAGATATAACTCAATATCTTATAGTCTAAATACTGGGTAAACCATTCTTTGAAAAGGAAATTTTTCCAACTTTTAAGAACATACATCATAGATGCAAGTTCAAGGTTATGGGTCGAGTAATTCTTCTCATGTTGCCTAAGATGACAAAATTCATAAGTTATTAAATGATCACCCTATATAAGAACACTTCCCAAACCCGAACCTAATGTATTACAGAAGTCCAGATAGCCCTTTACAACCTCTAGATGATTCAACACCAGTGAAGATGTAAAAAAGACATTTTATCTCAATAAAAGAACTCTGACATTTCTCATCCTAAGAAACCTTCACTCCCTTATAAGTTAGAGAGGTCATCGGAGAATCCAACTTTGAGAAATCCTTTATGAACTGGTGATAATATCCAGCTAAACCCAAGAATATCTAAACCTCAAAAAAAGAATGTGGTTGGTCCCATTTCATAATTGCTTTCACCTTATCAGGATCAAATGAAATACCATGTTTCGAGATCACATTTCCCAAGAAATTCACTTTCCAAATCCATAAATAACATTTTGATAGATTTTCATAAAGTTGTTGATTTTTCATCAATTATATAACTTCTCTCAAATGACGCACATGATCTTCCTTAGACTTAGATTAAACTAGGATTTCATCCAAAAGGACCACCATGAATATATCAAGATACTCATGGAAGATATTGTTCATAAAATTAATAAAGAATAAAGGATCATTGGTTAGACAAAATGTAATTACAGGGTATACATAATAGACATACCTACAAAGGAAGGTGGTTCTCAGAATATCAGATTCGTTTATTCTCAACTGGTGATAACCAGATCAAAGATCAATCTTCAAGAACTAATTTTCTTTCAACCGGTCAAAAAAATCATCAATATTTGGTAATGGATACTTATTCTTTACCATGACTCAGTTTAGTTTTCGGTAATCAACACGTGGGAAAAGTGCTCCATCATCTTTCTTAGCAAATAGAACAGGCACTTCCCAAGGTGACACACTCAGGCGTATAAATATTTTCTCTAACATATCATCCAACTATTTCTTCAACTATTTCATTTCATATCATTCCATATGGTAAGAAGTAATAGATACTAGCTGATTACCAGACACTAAATCAATACAAAACTCTATCTCCATTACCATTGCAAAACCAAATAATTCAGAAGGAAACACGTTGAGAAACTTAACAATCCCTGTAGGGAGATCACAGCTCAAATATTCCCACTCTAGATCAAAAGAAAACACTGATATTACTTTCCCCAACTTCGTATAAGAAGGTCCATCTCTTCTTAACCTCAGGTCCCATTCTCTCTTAAAGATATCGCACACACCATTAGGCATAGTAAAAGATAATTTTTAAAGATAAAAATCAGTTTGAGCTTTATTATCAATGATTCAATCCATCCTGAAAATGAAATCAAGATTTTCATGTTGAGAACCATAAATTTCCAAGAAAGATTTAACTCTAATAAATAGAACACACAAGTTGGACAATATAGATCATTTTCTCTCTTTGTTCTGAGGGGTGTAGTAATATATATCACATAAAGTAAAATCTCTATAGAAAGATTTATCATATTTAGAATATGAGTTGATATAAATGAGTGAGATTCACTAGTATCAAATAAAGTAGTCAGTAATGAAGAATCTATAGTGATGGTACCTCTCACAGTCACTGGACCCATATATTCTTCCTCAAGATACTCTTCTACTATGTGAAGAAGCTTCATTACAAATGTATGTGGATGAAACCCCTTAGATATTGAATCATCTGATTTCACTATAGTAATTTTTAGAGGTGATGATCATGTGACACTACATGGAGAATTATAGATACAGAAATTTTTTTGTAAGTGTCCTGAATGAAAATAGAAACTAATATATTTTGTGCCTCAGTGAAAACCAGTTTTGAATGCTCAGGATTTCCATACTGGAATCAAGTCAGGGGGCCTCTTCCAAGAACCATAGGAGGTCTAGAATAAACCTACTATCAAGATCCATCATAAGACTCATCACCCTTTTTTCACTTTATGGGAACTTATAAAACTTCCAGTGGAAGAAAAAGGAACTCCAGTAAACCATAACTTACCATCCAGATCAAGTTCGACCATCAATTACCTCTAAAACACATCATAATAAGAAGAGAGATTCAAAAAAAGTAACTTGTAATGAATATCATATTGAAGAACCATATTGATCCATAAAGTCTTTATCTTTTCATTCAATACAATCTCAGGTGCAAACTACCTGAGCTCAGTGAATCGTTTTTCATATTCTGTCATGGTCCTGTGATCCTGCTCAAGTTTAGAAAACTCCATTTCCATAGCCAACACCATAGAATTTGGGTATAACTAGTCATTGAAGATACCTTTAAGTCCTTCCAATATAAACCATCATGCTTCTTCATCATCACCATTGATTCCCACCTAGGTCCCTCTAGTTTAAATGTATAAATATTTACCATAATAGATTTGGGAGTTTCCAGAAAATAAAAGAGAATCTCTATATTTCTCACCAATCCTCAACCTCTTGAGGATCATTAGAGCCTAGGAAAGTATGTGGTTTCTGATGAAGTAACTCTTGAGAACGATTCTATGATTCTTCCCTCTAAGTTTCCATAGCAGGATCTTGAACAGTAATGGGTGCCGATTCCTGTCCCAAATATTGGATAGAACGCACAAAAACCTTAAATAGATTATGGTCCATGAGAGGATTTTCTCATTGTGGTTCATTAGCATCTTCCTAATAAAACATATTAACAAGTCTTATCTAAGGCATGATTCCACACAATATTAGGAAATAACATTGAAGACATCATAAGATTACTTAGATCAATAACTCAAACAAGATAAATTGGGAAATTAATCCCATCAGATAGATAAAGAAATTTGGTTTTAAATCTAACCAAATAAAAAGTATGGGAAATACTAGAACTAATCATAAAGACACATTTCACAAACCACCCATGGTAACTTAAGGCTCATTGTAATGAGATTTGGCTAGAAACTCACTTGAAAATACCTCCTAAGTCCTGAAAAGATATCTCAACTACACGTTGACATCAAGTAAAGATGTATAACCTACACCTTTGATACCACTTTATCAAAAAACATACCAGATACCCTGGTATCCTGATACCTAATCTAGAACTGACATATCCTGAAGGGCATTCCTAATCCCCACAGGTTGGTGACTAGAACCTGGCATCATAAAATATAAAAGAGATAATGAATTTTCCACAAAAACATCAATAAATAGATACAAATAAATATGCTCAAAAACTCCCAAAGGATACAGTACCATAAAAAATAGTGCATTATCAAAGTAGTAGAAACTGATAAGATAAACCCCAACATCCCAAAGGTATAAACACTCCAAGATTAAAGGTTCAAGAACATCCACCTCCACAAAGAGTCTCTTTCCCTTTACTAAAACCTGGAATAAGAAAATATACAAACTCCCAAAGGAAGAGGTATAGTGTGAGCTAAAAACCCCATTAGAGTCTCACCCAGTGTTCCATAATAAGATTCCAAAATAATAATAAAAATCATGTTTTCAATTTTAATCAAAACCAGCATGGTAGTGCATTTTCATATTTATGAAAAAACATGCTTTTCATTTTAAATGATATAAAACATTTCAAACATAACTTAAATAAAAAATTATATAAAATAGTTTATATAAATAATTAGGAATGAGTAAAATAGTTCTATATCAATGGAATATATATAAAAAATCACAACATGTGAAATGTTCATCTTCCCTATGGTGTGATTTTTATAGTCATAATATCCTCACACATCTCATATCAGTGATCACACACTAGTGAAAAAAGGTATTTCCATGTCCGTTTTTTTGACACTTTGACGTCATTTTTGAACTAAAATTTATAAAGGTGGTATTAAAAATATATGTTTCAGCATTGGTTTTAAAATACCAACCATCATAGAGTTTCGGTGTCAGTTTAACTGATAACTGACGCCAAAACACATCCTTTAATGTTGGTTTTTATATAAACTAATGCCGAAGACTTGGGTTTTTGTGGTCTTCATCATCGGTTTACATAAAAATTGATGCCAAATATTAGGCATTTGGTGGTCTTTGACATCGGTTTTTAGATAAACTTATGTCGAATCTTGGGGGTTCGGTGGTCTTCGACGTCAATTTTAATTAAAACTAACACCGAAGCTCATATTTGGTGTTGTTTTAGATGAAAAACGATGCCAAATCTTGGCTTCGGTATATTTGGTATTGATTTTCATAAAAACTGACACCAAAGCTTGAGCTTCTATTATTTTTGTCATTGGTTTTCATATAAACCATTTCTAAAAAATCTTTATTCAATGATTCAATGATAGTTTTTTTAAAAACCTAAATTGAAATTTTATTACTTTAAAAAAAATTAATTATACAAATAAATTTCCTAGAATCTATTGTAAACAGAATATACATTTAATATACAACACAAAAAATATAACTAAAACAGAAGAAACAATTCAACATAGAAAATAATATTCATGAATCATACTCATGTTATCCTATTAAACCATAAACTATAGTAACCTTGCCTACAACACAAACAAAAATATAATCATTAACCAACTAGAAAATCAACTATAATTCAATGATCGCATGTAAAAATAAATAAACAATGACATCATTTGCAGCTCAATTGGTCATGAATTTCACAAAAAAAAGGAGTGGTTATGCATTTCAGTTTTCATATGAAAGAACAAAAAGAATAAGTAGTAGTATATTAAGAAGAATAAGAATGGTTTGTATGTAGTTTTGTGCATAAAAATATAATATGTGACTATCTGCTCTGAAAGGGAAGAAGAAGAGAAAGAAAGAGGTAGGATATGTAAAATAAGCAATTATTATACAATAGTGTTAGAATAACTTTTTGATACCCCTATAACTAATTGTAATGGTATGGGATGTAACTAAGGTTGAGATTCATTAAACAAGTTTGTGTGATGCACACTCTAAAATATTGAGTGACTATAGTGTAAATATTATATGGTTTTAATGTTGGGTTATACAATTCTATATGAATTTGGTCCATGCCAAGGAATAGCCTTTCATTTTGAAAGGTGAACCTTGTAAATTGATGTACCTCTTGTGTGTTTGTGTGTGTGTGTGTTCATGGTTATCTTATATATATGGTCTCCAATATGATAAAAAAAATTTCCAACTAAAGTGTCACCCTAAATTGTCAAAAATGGTTGTTTAAAATTTTAGGAAAGTCTTGTGAGTGTGTGATTAATTTGATCTTGAAAAATGATTACATAAGTGGTTGGATGATGGAGCTGACCAAAACCACTATGTGTAAGTTTTCATTATGACATGTTAGATAAAAAACAACATGTTTTTTAAGCAGATGACTAACATAGGAATTCAACGCATAGTTTTTAGTGTTGTAGAATATGTTGGATAGTCTACCTTGGGAACAAACCAACATATGTTGGATCTCGTTATAGTGGTAAAATACATTATTTCAAGGTCAAAACCATGTGTTATTTGAGTTGAAAAGGTGAGTTTTTATGGTGCAACTTCTATAACAAGAATTTATTACCTTGTGTTTAATAAAACCACCTTGTGTAAATGATACATACCTAAAACTCCTAAAAGCTACAAAAACAAACATAATATACAAACAATAAGCAAAAAAAGTGTACGATTTATCATTTTTAAAACTTTAACTAAATGATTCATACTTGATAATTTAAAGGGTTGTGTAGTGTGATGTTTTTTTATAAATCAATATCACTTTATACAGTAGATAACCATGTAAAAATAAATAGAATATACCAACTTATAGAAGAAAATTATTTTCTAAATACTCATCTTTTAAAATTTAATTAAAAGAGACATACATGATAATTTAAATCACAATCATACTTAAGAAATTATTTGCAAACAAACTATGAATATGGGTAAGTTCTTCATTTGTATACTAATCGGTATCATTGAAAAGCTACAATAACAATGAATGTTATCATATTAATAAAATAGAACATTTTCGTATAAAAAACAAAATAATTATTATAACTAACCTTATCAAATTTAGTTGTTTCCCCAGTAGTGATTATCTCATACATGAATCTTAATACATAATAACCACATTCAAAACTTCATTTTTATAATTTCATTGGAGTTATAAAATATTAAATTGAAAATAAAAACCAACATATATATATATCATAAAAAATAAATGTTATCTGATATAAAAAATTATTTACCTTCACTTAAATGTAATTGTTTGGATTTGGATGCTTTATTGACAACTAATCTTTGTTAATATTTTTTCATAGCCTTCATTTTCATATATATCAACTAAAAAATATGTATAAACAATAAGAATTAAAAATAAAGAACTTATAAAAAATAATAAAACTTACTTTTCTAATAAGTTGATAATTTTTTTCGAATAGGACCTAATAAAGAGTAAAACAAATATAATGTACACTCATTTGGGTAAAATATGCCCAACATCCAATGACCTTTATAATATAAAAAGTTCACAATTAATGAAATTTTAATTAATATTATTTTATAATTATCATAGTGTTATTACCCATTAAGTAATAGAAAAAATTAGTACCCAATCTCTATATTTGAGAATCTCTCACATATATATGCAACTCTAGCAGTAGTAGTCACATATTTTACAATCATTAAAATGAATTATGGATCTATAAAACCATAAAAAAAGTGGTCTCATTTTGGATAATAATCATGTGAAGATACCTAATTAAAATATGTAATATAGTAAGTCACTTGAAATAATATTTATTTTAAATAAATAAATGAAACATAAATTTACTTACATGGAAAACAACTAAATCACAGTCATACTGAGCTCATCAAAAATAATAAGATTCATGATATATTTTTTGAATATTTTCAATGGATGGTCTCTTCCACAAATATCATATGTCATCCTAAACTCATAAATGTTATTCAGCGAAGAAAAAGTCTGGGTTAATCTTTGTATCTCAATAGAAAATTCAGAAGTATCTAAATTTGTTTATTGTTGAACTATTATTTTTTCCTTTGTGCCAATTATTTTGATTTTAGATCATCCATAAAATAAATTTTATAAATAGTATAACATATTTTCAATCAACAGTAAATAATGTTTACAAAAACAATGCATACCTCATATGTCAGATAACGTAGAAGGATAGTCAGCCAAAGTAAACCAAATGGCCCATACAATCTCCAACTCTGGTAACCTCCTTAGTAGGAAATGGAAGTATACTATTTGGATCAATAATATAATTTATTGATATTCTAAACTAGCCCAAATGCAACGTATGGTGATGTAATAATCCCCAAAAATATGTACAACTTTGTATGTTATAATACGTACATGAGTATCTCCAGCATACAACTCACAATGTATGGTCGGGTCCAAAAGAGGAGGTGGAGGATCTATGTATGAATTATGGATAGGTTGGGTAGGCTAGGCTTGCTAGGAAGGATGGGTAGGCTGGGATGGCTAGGAAGGTTGGGTAGGCTAGGTCGGCTAGGTGGGTTGGGACAGCTGGGCAAGCTATGTAGGTTGTACAGGTTGTGATTGTCTCATCAATTCTTCAAATATAGTATGCACATATAATTGAATTTTATCATTCATTAAATTTTTTAGATCTTGTAGCTTGTCTTACAAGGAATCAATTTTTTGGTCTCTTGATTTCTTATTGTGATGACCAACAAATTTCCTAATACTAACACGATCCTCATATCCTCTTACGTAGTTGGGGTGTTCTGGATTTCTTAAAGTAGTAGCTAGGATGTTCATCCAACCCTCATGGATAAAAGTGTCTTGTGTCACTTTCTCTTGAAGTTTTTCCTAAATTAAAAAATTAAAATGATATATTAGTGTAGTTAATTTAAAAAATGCAAACATTCATGGAAAATAAAAAATAATTTCTTATAATTATCTCATCCACTTTGTCACGACCCATCCCCCGGGGCTTGTGTAGTGACTACCCCAATCCCACTTTCCATAGGCTAGGGGCTGGAGACTAGCACCGAAGGTGTATTCCCTAAAACTGGGAAGGCATTTCCTTTATAAGCTGTAAGCACACGCAACCAAGCACACAACAAGATACGAACTAAAGTAAACTGAATAGTAAACAGAGTGAGTACAGTAAGTAAAATGGGATAGAATACAAGCCCAACTAGAAAGTATAAGAAACTGAAAGTACAAGTAAACTGGAACAGCTCCTGTGATCACCCGCTAAGGATCCTACCTAAAGGGTAGGTACAGCTCTTGAATGGTTGTCTCCACGGTATGCCTCGTCTAGGGTCCGCCTCTGAGCTACCTCCAGTCCTGGTACTTTCTTACTCAATCAGCACTGTTCGTCATCTCCATCAAACACAATGAGGTGCAGGCATAGCCCATGTAGGGGTGAGTATAACGATGCTCAGTAGGGACCCTGAGACCCTCAAAGTCTCACAAAATCCACTAAGGATAAACCAAAAAGTATGAAATCAACTGACAACCCAACTTAGGTATATTCCCATACATATACCTAAGTTATCAATTATACCCATCTCAATCATGAGGAAACATAGAGTCCAACTCAAAATCCCAAAGCTCAATTGTTCCAAAAAGGAAGAAACATCATGAAGGTAATTACCACATAGGTACACCAGATGAAAGAACACCACCAAGGTATTACCACAAAGGAAAGTACCACACAGGTATGGACTCAGCTCACACGAGGTATTTATTAGGTACAGTAGTAGAGATGATTAGATGTAACTACTGAATCATCTTACGCTATTAATAGGAAGACCCACGAAGGATCCCTAATCATCATCAGACCCATGTAGGATCTCTAGGTGATGACCCACACAGGATCGCTCGGTGATGACCCACACAGGATCGCTCGGTACTGACCCACACATGATCGCTCGATGCTAACTCACACAGGATCTCTAGGTGCTGACCCACATAGGATCGCTCAGTGTTGACCCACACAGGATCACTAGGTGCTGACACACACAGGATCGCTATTCATTATTCACGTCACAGCCAGCTAGTGGGTTCTCATACTAAGCTTGCTTGTCTCCAGGAGGGTCCACACCTCAAGCCACTGGTCGATACTTCAACTGCCACTAATTCCCATGAAGAAGTATCCCAAAGGACACCACGTCATAGAGGTCTCAACGCAATAGACGGTGTGTCAAACGGACACTCGGTCTGTATGGTATTAGCCTTTTAGTCCCGAGGGCCCGGTTGGATTTGTGCTCGATCCAACCCGACCATTCCCCAAATTTATCCAAATTTCTAGTGGGGTATACCATAGTGACCATCTTGCTCCAAGGTTTCTGGTGCCGCAGATGGTTCGTTAAACGAACACTCGGTGGCAGAGTTATGACCAAAAGAGCAGAAATGGGTCGAAGCTGGTCCGGGTCCGGTCCGACCCGGTCGGACCGACCTGGGCCAAAAAAATTTGTAGAGGTTGTTTAGGGGCACACGGTTGGCGCACGGTCTGAACAAACCATGCGGCTAGCCCAAGAAACCGTGCACCCTTGACAGTGGGCTTCCCACAGGCGGGGCACGGTATTTCAGACTGTGCGGGAAAGCCGTGCAAAGTCCCTGGGTGATACAGTGGCAACCGCATGGTTGGCGTATGGTTTTCCAAACCATGTGGTGTTACCATCTGGCCACTTAAAGTTTGGGTTTTTAAGTCTTGGGCCACTCAGTATTTCCCATTTTTCCCTCATTCTTCCTCCCATTCATGGCTCACACGGGAGTTACGGTTTTTAGAGGTTGGGGAAGATCCTTAGCTCATTTTGGAGGCAAATCGAAGGGGTTTCTTGGTGGTTCGGGCCTATCCCATGCTGCGGGGCCCGGACTAGCGGCCCGGCCTGGCGGTGGGGCAGCCGTGGTGCGGCGCGGAGGCTGCGGGATGATGCGAGGTCCAAAGTTGTGTCGTCACCTTCATCGCAGTCGGTAGTGTGTTGGTCGTCGTATCTGAGTCCCATCAGTGCCATTCACCGGCATTGATCACCGTTCTCTTTCATTGCTAGTAACACAACAAAAACTCAATAAAAAATGCAGAGAGGTCGGGCCATGTTCGTTTGGCCCGCACCCTCCGCGTTAGGGCGGTAGCAAGCAGATTAATAAAACTTTCATGAAGAACGTCAAACCCTACGACCTCCGGCAATGATTATTCCCAAACCCTCAAAAAGAAATCATCTGCAGATAAACTAGTTAGAGAGTTGATCTGCGTTCTTTGTTTAGAAGGTAATAACATGGAAATAAATAATCACACATAATTAAACCCCTACCTTGATTTCTCGTTGACGTCAAAGAGGAGGGAAGAATGGACATCGGTAGTGTCAGTGTTTCCCCGATCGTTGGTTCATTGAAGTTGAAGACGTCCTACATTGGTTGCCTCTGCAAGGTGATTCTGATCTTTCTCGGGGTCGGTTTCCTCATTCTACGATCTCTGGTGGTCGTTCTTCGTTGGGAGGTGATGTTCTTCAAGCTCTCCCAAGCGCTTTTCCAACCCTCTTCCCAACAAAATAACAGCCAACATAATAGAATATGTTGTCTATTTAGTTTATTGTCATAATTTCGTATTGTCTTAATTAATTAATTGAGTTGGTATAATTAATCAAAGGGGGTGGCACCATTAAAGTGGGAGGATACCAAAGGTCACCTCCCTCATTAAAGAGGTAGTTCAAGAGGCTTCTCTCATTAAAGATGGAGTTAGGGGGTTCGGGTGGTCCCCACCCTCAAATTAAAATTGGGAGGTTTTGGGCTCTGTGGTCCCCACATCCATAACCTCACATGGAAGGTTTCAACAAAAATAAAAATGTTAAACATTTTTATTTTATTTTATTCTTCTATGAAAAACCCAAAATCTAACTTTCACCCTCAACCTAGTGCAGTCGAGGTGCAGGTCTCCTTCAGTGAATACTGGTGCTATGAGTTCAACGGTGTCCTCAGATTTCAATTCTGAGCCCCAGTTCAAAAGTTAGAAAATCTCGCTCGTACGTTTACTGAACATACCCGAAAAAAAGTTCAGAAATTCATTCCGTGCACACCGGGACTCGGAATCATATGCCGTAAATTTTCACGGACTTGTAAAATTCCCATATATTTAAAAAAATACATGGAAATTCTGGGTCTTTGCATTCTCCCCACCTTAGTTATTTTCATCCCCATAAGCCACAACTCAAACTAAGGGAACAAGTGGGGGTACTAAACATGAATCTGAGCCTCCCGCTTCCATGTTCTCTCCTAGAGGTTCTCTTGCTGCCAGCGAACGTGCACCAGAGGTATTGACCACCCACGAAGGTTCCACTCCTTTCGATCTTAAATATCTACTGGAACCTCCATAAAATTCTCCCCATCATCGATGTATAGCTCTCCATGGTCGATGACGTGGGATGGGTTGTGCACGTATCTCCTCAGCTGAGATACGTGGAATACGTCGTGTACCCGGTGAAACTGAGGGGGAACAGCTAAGCGGTAAACCACCTCAACAACTTTGCGGAGGACCTGAAAGTGTTCAATGAACCTTGTAGATAACTTTCTACCTTGGCCAAATCTCCGAAAACCTTGTTGGGGAGAGACCCTTAGAAAGACGTGGTCACCATCCTTTAACTCTAGAGGTCTCCTTATCCTATCGACATAAGACTTCTACTTGCTCTGTGTATTCTTCATCCGCTCCTGGATGATCTGCACTTTCTCTTTGGTAGCATGTACCATCTCTGGTCCCACTAGTGTTGACTTCCCTGGGTCAGTCCAACACAAAGGTGATCTGCAAGGTCGCTCATACAATGCCTCAAAACGTACCATCCCAATGGTGGAGTGATAGATGTTGTTGTATGTAATCTCCACCAAGGGCAATTGTCCTCCCTACTACGAACAAAGTTGAAGACGCAAGCACGCAGCATGTCCTCGAGGTTCTAAATGATCTACTTAGTCTGACCATCTGTCTAAGGATGGAAGGCGATGCTCAAATGAAGATGTGTCCCAAAAGCCTCATGCCACCCCTTCCATAGCCAAGAAGTAAAACTTGTATCACGATCAGAGAAAATCATCGAGGGTACTCCATGTAACCGCACAATATTCTGCACATAGAGGCATACCAAGCTCTCTACTGAACTCTGCTCTCTGATCGGTAAGAAGTGGGATGACTTGGTGAGTCGGTTGACGATCACCCAAATCGAGTCATGACCCCTAGATGTACGTGTAATTCATGTCATGAAGTCCATTGATATCCCATCCCACTCCACTCTGGGACCTATAAAGGTTGAACCAAGCCTGCTGGTACCTGATACTCCGTCTTCACTTGCTGATAGGTGAGGCACTGAGAGACAAACTCTACAACTTCTTTCTTCATTCCCAGCCACCAGTGCAGTTGTCAGAGATCCTGGTACATCTTCTTCACTCCTGGATATACCGCTAGAGGGGGTGTGTGGAACCCCCTAAACACTTCCTCCCAAAGTGACACTCATACCATGGTACATCCTCTAAAGAGGATGACGTGTTCCCCACCTTCAAAAATCCATCAAGTGCATTTCCTGTGGATATCTTATCAGGTCAAGTCTCACAATCAGTTTCCCCAGGCTGCGCCTCCTTGACTCACTGAAGAAGTGGGGGAGTGACTGTAAGAGACTGAAGAAAATCTTCTCCATCCTAATACACAAAGGATATCTAAAAAGTGGAAAGCTTTTTCATTGCCTCACCTAGCATATGTATACCAGATCTCCAGATGAGTGAATCTGCTACAACGTTCCCCTTCCCAGAAGTATATATTATCTCGAAGTCATAGTACTGGAGGAACTCAATCCAACGTCGCTATCTCAGGTTCATGTCCTTCTAAGAGAAGATATACCGAAGACTCTTGTGATCTGAGTAGACTGTAAAACGATCACCCATCAGGTAATGTTTCCACATCTTCAAGGCGAAGACCACTGCTGCTAACTCTAGGTAATGGGTAGCGTAGTTATGCTCATGTTGTCTTAGCTGTCGAGAACCATATGTGATCACTACTCGCTCCTGCATCAGGACACATCTGATTTCGGTCCCCGATGCGTTGCAGTAGACTAAGTATCCTACGCCCTCCTATGGAAGCCTCAAGATGGGGGAACTAGCCATCCTCTTCCTCAGCTCCTGAAAAATCTCCTATCATCTCTCTAACCACATGAATGGTTTCCCCTTCTTCATCAATGCTAAAAGTTGTGATGCAACTCTGTAGAAATATGGCATAAATCTCTGGTAGTATCCGGCCAAACCAAGAAAACTTTGTATCTCCTTCACACTCCTGGGTGGCTCCCAAGCAAGTACCACCTCAATCTTCGCTGGATCTATTGAAACTCTAGCCTCCGATATTACATGTCCCATAAAGTGAACCTCTTGGATCCAGAACTGGAACTTCGAGATCTTACCATAATGCCGGTGTTCTTAGAGTGTGTCTAGTACTACTTGAAAATGATAGGCATGATCCTCCTCATTAGTTGAGTAGATCAGAATGTCGTCGATGAAGACTAATACAAAGATATCAAGGTATAGCTGAAAGATCCTATGCATGAGTCCCATGAATAATGCTGGAGTGTTGGTTACACCGAATGGCATAACCAAGAACTCATAATGGTCATACCGACATCTGAAAGCCTTCTTCTGCACATCCTCATCTCGTACTCTGAGCTAGTGATAGCCTGATCTGAGGTCTATCTTCGAGAACCACCGTGCTCCCTTCATCTAATCAAAGTGGTCGTCAATCCTTGGGAGTGGGTACTTGTTCTTCACGGTCACCTGGTTTAGGCGCCGATAGTCAACACAGAGCCTCAAGATCCCATCCTCCTTCTTGGCGAACAAAATCGGGGCTGCCTAAGGAGAAACAATGGGTCGAATGAACCCTTTCCCCTATAAGTCATCTAACTATACCCACAGCTCACGATGCTCTGTGGGAGCCATCTGATATGTTGGTGTAGATATCGGTGCCGCTCCGGGGTATAATTCAATGTAAAAGTCCACCTCTCTACAAGGAGTTAGACCCAGAACATCATCAGGGAATACATCTGTGTACTCGTCCACTACTACAGGATAACCCGGACTCTCCACATCAACCGCTCTGAGGGTAAGGCTAGCCAAGTGATGTGTAATCGGTTTCACTCTCCTCCGGGTAAGTCCATCCTATGCTGCAAAGGCTCCCTTCTCTCCAGTGAAGGTAAACCTAGTCCCATCCGTGCGGACACACCACACTTTGAGCCTAATACATTCTATCTAAGCATGGATTGTAGATAACCGGTCCATACCCAATATGACATCGTAAGGCCTCGACTCCGCTACTAGGAGATCCCAGTCAAAGATCTCGCCTCCTAGAGTAGGCTCGCACTGTCGGCACCAGTGCGTAATCATAGAATCTACTCCCATAGGAGTCTATAGCCGTAAAGATCGAGCCTACGACTCCAACAAAATATACAAGCTCCGAATGAAGGCAATGGAAATAAAAGAATGACTTGAACCTATGTCTATAAGTACTGCAGTTAAGGTGGAGTAGACACAGATCATACCTCGTATAATATAGGGAGCATCATGATCATAGGCCTCAACTGCCTGGAGCTGAGCTCGCCCCGGTCCTCCTGCTCCATACAGTTGGGGTAGACCTTCTGGTGGTGGTGACAGTAACATATCGAATCATTTCCCACCACCATCTATAAGGCCAGCTCCTCTGCCACATCTGCCTGCTCCCTACGGACCTCTTTGGTCGAATCTCTATCTCTGTCTGGGTGGTCCTTCAACCGTATGTTAATCATCCGTACAGTGGGTCAGATAGTCACGAGCCATGTGACCCTGCTCGCCACATGCGTAACACTTCCCGCTCCTGGCATGACTAGCTCTGCCTCAGGTGCCCCGCATAACCGACCTTGAATCATGCGGTCGTCCACCTATAGGTCTGGTCCTCTTGGAACTCTGCAACATCTGTCTACTGCCAGCTGTAGAAGACTCCATTATGTGACGTCTGGTGGTGGTTCTCGCTACTGGTGACTGCTCATTAAGGACACTCTCCACTAAGAGGGATCTCTCTAACACCCCCACCTGCGTCGGGATGCTGAGTGAGATCATCGAAGCTCTGATCTTCCACATGAGTCCCTGCTCGATGGTCCAGGCCCTGAAGAATGGGTCCTGCACCATATATGTGGAGTAGCGTGAGAGGTCAGTGAACCTCACTGAGTACTGATCCATAGTCATGCTTCCCTACTGTAGATGAAGAATCTCCTATATGCACACTACAAGAAGAGTCGCTCGAACAAACTCTACCCGAAATAGGCTCTCGAAGTCTGCCCAGAGAAGCATCACCTCGTCGTGAGCATGTAGAATCAAGCTCCACTATCTGTCTATTTTTTCCTTTAGAAGACTGGAGGAAAGGATCACCATGAGATAGGCTAGTGTCTCTACCAGTCGGAAGACTCTCACCACGGCCTCTAGCCAATACTCAGCCGCCTGTGGGTCCATCTCTCCCCTTAACCTGGGTGGACTATGGCGCTAGAACACATGAAACGCGCTCAAGCGGCATGAACCCTCTACTGCTGGGGTTGGTGGCATCGGTGGCCCAACGGGTAATGGTACCTCTGGTGCCTCTACTGGTGCCTCTACTAGAAAGGGCCCTGCACCGAGGCCTCGTTGCTCAGTGGGCTATCAGTGCGTACTATATACGAAACCCTAGAGGGTTGTCTACATGGAGGCATCCTAAAAACAAACAGGTGTGCCACGGTCAATAAGTTATACCTGGTGATCTGACTCAAAGAGATCACAAAGAAAAATCTTGAAAACACACACATGTAATAATTTTTTTCGTGCACTGAGTCAGAAATCAGAAGTCAGGGTCCTGGTGTATGGATATGTCAGCCGCCGCACCAACACTAGATTCCCTAAACTGATAACCATACTCACTACACTTAACACTATTATCGTTAAAAGGTTATAGTCCTATTTTATACAGTAGAACCGACTCCTCTGATACCAATTTGGCACGACATGTCCCCCGGGGCCCGTGTCGTGACTACCCCAAGCCCACCTTCCATAGGCTAGGGGTTGGAGACTAGCACCGAAGGCGTATTCCCTAAAACTGGGAAGGCATTGTCTTTATAACCTGTAAGCACGGGCAACCAAGCACACGGCAAGATACGAACTCAAGTAAACTGAATAGTAAACAGAGTGAGTACAGTAAGTAAAAGGGACCAGAATACAAGCCCAACTAGAAAGTACAAGAAACTGAAAGTACAAGTAAACTGGAACAGCTCCAGTGATCACCCACCAAAGATCCTACCTGAAGGGTAGGTACATCTCTCGAGCGGTCGTCTCCGCAGTACGCCCCGTCTAGGGTCCACCTCCAAGCTACCTCCAGTCCTGTTACTCTAGTCCTCAGTCAGTGTTGTCCATCATCTACACCAAACACAATGAGGTGTGGGCATAGCCCGTGTAGGGGTGAATATAACGATACTCAGTAGGGACCCTGAGACCCTCAAGGTCTCACAAAATCCACAAAGGATAAACCATAAAGTATGAAATCAACTGACAACCCTACTTAGGTATATGCCCATACATATACCTAAGTTATCAAGTATACCCATCTCAATCATGAGGAAACACAGAGTCCAACTCAAAATCCAAAAGCTCAACTATTCCACAAAGGAAGGAACACCACGAAGGTAAATACCACATAGGTATGCCACACGGAAGAATACCACCAAGGTATTACCACAAAGGAAAGTACCACACAGGTACGGACACAGCTCACACCAGGTATTTCTTAGGTATAGTAGTAGATATGATTAGATGTATCTACTGAATCATCTTACTCTGTTAAGAGGAAGGCCCATGAAGGATCAATAATCATCATCAGACCCACGTAGGATCTCTAGGTGTTGACCCACATAGGATGGCTCGGTGATGACCCACACAGGATCGCTCAGTGCTGACCCACATAGGATCGCTTGGTGCTGACCCACACAGGATCGCTAGGTGTTCACCCACGCAAGATCGCTCAGTGATGACCCACACAGGATCGCTAGGTGATGACCCACACAGGATCGCTATTCATTCTTCAAGTCACAGCCAGCTACTGGGTTCCCATACTAAGCTGCTCGTCTCTGGGAGGGTTCGCTCCTCAAGCCACTGGTTGATACTCCAACTGCCACGAAATCTCAGGAAGAAGTATCCCAAAAGACAGCCACATCAAAGGGTTGTCAACACAACAGACGGTGCAACAAACGGACGCCCAGTCTGAACATTATTAGCCTTTTAGTCCCAAGGGCCCGGTTGGATTTGTGCTCGATCCAACCCGACTGTTCCCCAAATTTATCCAAATATATAGTGGGGTATACTATAGGGATCATCTCACTCCAAGACTTCCAACACTGCAGATGGTTCGTCAAATGGAAACTTAGTGCCAGAGTTATGGCCAAAAGATCGGAAATGGGTCGAAGCTGGTTCGAGTCTGGTCTGACCCGGTCGGATCGACCCGGTCGGATCGACTTGGTCGGATCGACCCGGCCTAGGCCAAAAAAAGTTGTGGAGGTTGTGCAGGGGCGCACGGTTGGTGCACGGTCTGAACAAACCATGTGTCCAGCCCAAGAAACCGTGCACCCTTGACAGTGGGATCCACACGGGCAGTGCACAGTTTGTCAGACCATACGGGCAAGCCGTACGAAGTCCCTGGGTGAGATAGTGGCAACTGCACGGTTGGCGCACGGTTTTCCAAATCATGTGGGGTAACCATGCGGTCACTTAAATTTTGGGTTTTTAAGTCCCGGGACACTCAGGATTTCCCATTTTTTACTCATTCTTCCTCCCACTCATGGGTCACGCTGGAGTTCCGATTTTCAGAGGTTGGGGGAGCTCCTTAGCTCGTTTTGGAGGAAAATCAAAGGGGTTTATTGGGGGGTCCGGCCCGGACCATGCTGGGCAGGCCGGCTTGGTGGCCCGTCCAAGCGGCGGGGCGGCTGCAATGCGACGCGGAGGCCACGGGATGGCGCGAGGGCCGCGGTTACGCCGTCACCTTCGTCGCAGCTGGCGATGTGTCGGCCGCTGTATCCGAGTCCCACCGGTGCCATTCGCCTGCACTGGTCGCCGTCCTCTTCCATTGCGAGGAACACAACAAAAACTCAAGAAAAAATACGGAGAGGTCGGGCCATGTACGTTTGGCCCACACCCTTCGCGTTAGGGTAGTAGCAAGTGGCACTACCACAAAAACAGTTTTTCCCAGCGCCCCCCCTTTATCAGCGCTAAAAAAACGCTGATAAAGCCCCCCCCCCCCCCCCCGCCTTTATCAGCGCTTTTTTTAGCGCTGATAAAGGGACCCCCTTTATCAGCGCTTGTTTAGTAGCGCTGATAAAGGGTCAAATTCAAAAAATATATATATATATATATATTAATATATTAAAATATAAATATAGTTATATTGATATAGATATAATATATAATTTTTAAATATATTTTAGATAAGTATAAATGTACATTAACACTTAATATATTTAATATATAAGATATTTAGTGAAAATGGCTTCTTAAAAAATTAAAAAAAATTAATTAATAATTTGCTAATTATTATGGAGTAGTAGTACTTTAATAACAATTTGAAGACTAAAAAAATTAAAAAAATTAAAAAAAGAACCAAAATAAGTTGAAAACGCAACTCAAACATCAAACGGTCATAACTTTTGATCCGGGTGTCCGTTTGAGCTCTACCACATATCAAATCGAAGCCTGTGACGAGCTCTATGTCGTTATGACCCGAGGGGAGCCCCGGTCAAGCATTTTTTGAGGCCAAAAGAGGCCCATAAGGCCTCCAAAACTGAGTTTTTAGTCGGGGTACCCAGATTTTTTAACATTTTGTGGGTTTTCAGCCTCGTTTGAGGGGGTATTATTGGATTTTTTGGTGGGGACTGAATTTATTCCAAGGTATTACATTCATATTGATATTATGTTTTTGAAATTTTATCGTTTTTTATAATGCACTGCTATTTATAATCAAATATATAACTATATGTACATATTTTTTATATATTCACACCTAAAAATTAAATTTTTAAAATAAAAAATTAAACATATTTACATATAAGATATATTAGCTCTATATAAATAATAACTAATATCCATTTTATTTAAAATACCAATATATGAATATTTATATAACTACTATATATTAATATAACTATATATATATTAATCTAGCTATATATATATATATTAATATAACTACATATATATTAATATTACTATATATATATATATATATATTAATATCACTATAAATATATATATTCATATACTTATATATATATATATGTATATTAATATAAATATATATTACTATACGAATAAATATAACTAAATATATATATATAAATAGAGATATATATTAATATAACTATATATAGATATATTAATATAACTATATATATATATATATATATTACTATACGAATAAATATAACTATATATATATAAATAGAGATATCTATTAATATAACTATATATATATATTAATATCACTATATATATATATTAATATAACTATATATATATTAATATAACTATATATATATTAATATAACTATATATATATTAATATAACTATATATATATTAATATAACTATATATATATATATATATATATATTACTATACGAATAAATATAACTATATATATATCATGAAATAGCAAACAAATCAAAATAGAGTAGTGGTAAGGGCTTGGGCGTGCAGAGGGGAGGTCTCGAGTTCAAAACCTGCTGGAGGTAGAGGCGCGCGCATGGGGGATAGCACTGATAAAGGGTGGAGGGGGTGCGTGTGGGAATTGGAGGGGCTAAACAGCGCTGTTAAAAGGGGGGATCAAGCGCTATAAAATCCCCCCCCCCCACGATGGCATGATTTTTTTAATTTTTTGTAATTTTTTTTTTTTAATTTTTTTTAATTTTTTTAAATTTTTTTAACTTTTATCAGTGCTTTTTTAAAAGCAGTGATAAACGGATCCTTTATGAGTGCTAAAATGAAAGCGCTGATAAAGGAAGTACTGGTATAGGACCCCTTTTATTAGTTCTTTTTTTAGCACTGATAAAGGGGTCCTATATCAGCGCTTCCTTTGAGCGCTGATAAAGGGGACCCCCCCCCCCCCTTTATCTTCGCCGGCTTTAACAGCGCTTTTCCTAGAGTTGTTAAAGGCCCTTTTTAGCGCTGATAAAGGGCGTATTTGTAGTAGTGCGTCTTAATAAAACTTTCTTGAAGAACTTCGAACCCTACAACCTCTGGTAATAATTATTCTCAAACCCAGAAAAGGAAATCTTTTGCGGATCAACTAGTTAGAGAGTTGATCAATATTATTTATTTAGAGGGGAAGAACATGGGAATCAATAATCCCACATAATTAAACCCCCACCTTGATTTCTCGTTGACGTCAAAGAGGAGGGAAGAATGAACGTTGGTAGTGTCGGCATTTCCTCGATCGTTGGTTCGTTTCTGTCGAAGACGTCCTACGTTGGTTGCCTCTTCAAGGTGCTTCCGATCTGGCTCGGGGTCGATTTTCTCATTCTACGATCTTCAGTGGTTGTTCTTCATTTGGAGGTGATGTTCTTCAATCTCTCCCAAGCGCTTTTCCAACCCTCTTCCCAACAAAATAATAGCCAACATAATAAAATATGTTGTCTATTTAGTTTTTTGGCATAATTTCATATTGGCTTAATTAATTAATTGAGTTGGTATAATTAATCAAAGGGGGTGGCCCTATTAAATTGGTAGGATACCAAAGGTCACCTCCCTCATTAAAGAGGGAGTTCAAGAGGCTTCTCTCATTAAAGAAGGAGTTAGGGGGTTCGGGTGGTCCCCACCCTCAAATTCAAATTGGGAGGTTTTGGGCTCAGTGGTCCCCACCACCATAACCTCACATGGAAGGTTTAAACAAAAAAATGATAAACATTTTTATTTTATTTTATTCTTCCACAAAAAACCCAAAATCTAACTTTCAGCCTTGACCTACTGTGGTCGAGGTGAAGGTCTCATTAAGTGAATACCGGCGCTGCGAGTTCAACGGTGTCCTCGGATTTCAATTTTGAGCAACGGTTCAAAAGTTAGAAAATCTCACTCGTACGTTTACTAAACGTACCCAAACAAAAGTTCATAAATTCATTTTGGGCACACCGGGCCTCGGAATCACGCACCGTCAATTTTTGATGACTCGTAAAATTCCCATATATTTAAAAAAAATTACATGGAAATTCCAGGTCTTTACATACTTCCTTATATTTATCTATAAGATACTAATTATTATTATTTCTTCTTGCTCTTTTCCATTTTTCATGTCGAGTAGGAGGATATTGAAGACCGAATTGGACCTCTTTAGAACCACTAGTTGATTGATCTCTTAAGGCATCAAAATTTTTTGAAATCATTTTCTCCTCCAAGAAATTATACCCACCACGTGATAGAGTATGAGGGTATACGTTATACAACTAGATCTCTTGATGAGATCTCCTGGAATCCTATTACATAAAAATAAACAAATAAATAATAAAGTAATATATAAAAGATTACAATATAAAATAATTATCTTGCCATAAATGTTTCATCATGTCCGCTGGCGACAAATTTCTTCCATGAATCTACATCTAAAAACTCTTACTTGAGACACGGGTTTTCATTCTATAACATACCCAAAACATAATTTTTTACCAATTTTTTTTTAAAATCTCTCCATCGAACTACTGACAAAGATAAGAATATTTTCTTAATTTCATTGTTTTCTTCAAAAATGAAAGTCATCTGTAATAAAATAAATTAAATATTAGTCATGTAAAATATATAATTTTTAAAAAATGAAATAAAAATAAATTAATTGAGATATTTTACAATTACAAACTCCCACAACATGTCTTTTTTCATCTTTTTGATGGACTTCCAATTAGGATATAAAATTTTAATCTGGTAAAAACTCTTCTTGGAAATATAACTGGTAAATTGTGTTATATTAAGATCATTTGGTTTATTATTTTCATCAAACACTTCTAAAAAAATGACCCATACTTGCAGTTCAAAACTGTGGGTATAGCCCCCAAAACTGTGGGTATAGCCTATACCCACGGTTTTAGGAACCATGGGCAACCGAGGTATTGGGATAGGCCCCTAACCTATACCCACAGTTTGAAAAACTGTGGGTATAGTATTTTTTACCACTATGTCAAGGTCTCATACCCAAGTTCCACACTGCCAAAGCCTTATACCCACAGTTCAAAACCTGTGGGTGTAAATAGTAAAAAAAACTAAGCGGATAGTGTTGAACCCGTGACCTGTATTTCATATTTGGCGCACCTCACCACTCAAGCTACATCAATTAACAAAATATATCAATATATATCACTAAATATATTAATCAATGTCCGTATTAGAAAAAATACAGGTCATGGGTTTCGATCCCGTGTCTTTTTATTAATGCGTCGAACCCCTCACCAACCCAACAAACTCAATTATATATAAATATATCTACATTTATCTTAATATATTAATCTGGCTTCCTATATTATAAAAAAATGATAGTGTGATTTGATCCCATGACTGCACGGATTTAGAAACACTGCCTCATCAACCAACCTACGAAACTCATATGTTTATATATTTATATCTATATAAATATATTAATCAAAACTATAGGTATGGGAGGGGAAAACATGGGTATAGGTTTTCCCAGAAAATAAATTTTGTGTCCCGTCAAAAAATTTTTACCAACCATAATGCGGGACACCTATCCCCGCGGTTTTACAAAACTGTGGGTATAGGTCTTCAAAAAAAACTCTATACCCACGATTTTACCAAAACCATGGGTATAGGCCTTGAAAAAAACACATAACCCATGGTTTTGGTCAAAACTGTGGGTATAGGTATTTTTTCCCACAGTTATGGAAAATAGTGAGTACTTATTTAGAAAAACCTATACCCACAGTTTTGGGAAAAATCGTGGGTATAGGTTCCCATACTACACCTATACCCACAGTTTTCAAAAACTGTGAGTATAGTGATATTTTCCATTAGTGAAAAATATAATGTAATATATAGTCATCATGTTCAAGTAAAGGTTTTGTTAAATGTTTAATCTCATGTTTACCAACTTTTAAACTTGATTACTCAATGTAAGGACAAGCCTCCTCCATAGGAGGAGCATCGGTAGTCCGGTAATTATTTTTTGTAAATTATAAGTTTTATTTCATGAAATAATTATATTACTAAATATTTAATAATAAGAAAAAAACATATACCTTGCTAAATGATCATCTTCTTCTATGTCTGTCATTGAAATAAGAAAATGTAATTATATTCTGTATACATGCATATTATTACAAAAGTGAATATTTAAAAACATTGATAACACAAATATGTAAGTAAAAAATAGTGTCACACTTATGTAAGTTTAAAAAAATATAATAATTTCCTGATTCTTAAACAAAAAATATGAAATACAAATTATTATATATAAATAGTAATTCTAAAATGATAGAAACATTTATAAATTTAAATAACACATTTATAAAAAAAATTGTTATATGTAAAAATTTAAATAAAACATAATGGTGTACGCTAGGTTTTTCAATCAAAAAAATATTTAACCATAACTGTTAAATATAAAATTTAACACAAAAAAATATAATTAATCAAAGATATAAAATTATACATCCAATAATTAATAAAAAAAGTTTTTGCAAATTTAAATTTCAAAAAAGAAATAAAATATAAATATTTTCTAGAATAATAAGAAGAATAATTTAATGATTTCCCATAACCCTTTGGCATGATCATTTCATACATCAGGGACCATGTCTACATTATAGTCATTATTATCATCCATAAATCATGCAATAGACGAAAAATAATCATATAAATCCATAACATCGTCATCATCATCATCATCACCAAAATGAACTATTTCCCCTTGAAAAACAACTGACCATTGATCATTTGATAGATCAATGACATAAAATATTTTATTTTCATGTGTTTCCATGATAAATGGTTCCTCTTTGCTACTAAATCATTTCAAATCAACTAATGTAAACCCATAATCAATATGTCTCACAACACTATTACTATCAACCCATTTTCACAGAAACACTCTGACTTGAAATTTAGAATAATAAATTTTTCATATATCCTATAGAACTCCAAAATATGTCGTTGATGCAAAAATTGGGTTTTTAACTTTTGTACTCAAAAAATGAACTACTTCAGTGAAGACCATTACCTAGCTATTTTGAACGGTACTCGTGTCATCCTAATTTTTTATTTTAAATGTGTATCCATTAATATCAAAACCAAACCATGTGATTAAATTAAGATATAGTCCCCCTTCCAACCATTTCAATGTTTCTAATGCAGATATATCTGTAATGAATTTCTCTTTAAACCATGCAACAAAAGTATTTTTATGCTCAATCATCAACCAATTTTCATTTATTTTTAGATATCATACCTTTAATTCAGAAATATGTTATGATATATATGGTTGAACCTCATAGGTGTTATTTAAAATGTATAAATGTGTCTATATCACATCATCAAGTGAAATTATCTTTACCTTTAAACCTTGAATCCCTCTAACTTCACTATAAACTATCATATGTTGAGATATAGGGAGACCAACATGCTTCAATTAATACAAATAATCAATATATAACTCAATCACCTCTTCCGATACATATTTTTGAAAAATAGAGGTATCTGGTCGATAGGGATTTTTAACATATCCCTTCAAAATTTTAATATATCTTTAAGAAGGATACATCTAATGTAAATAAACAAGCCCAAATATTATTATCTCATGAAACAGATGGACCATTATATCAAAAAACTTTTGTGTAAAATACATTTATAGTTGAAAAATAATATGAGTAGCTTCATTATCCAACACATATAAAAAATTTGGATCAACTACTTTACTACAGATGGATTTGAAAAAAATACATAACCTAGTGATGGTATTTTTGATAGGTTTCGGCAATATACCATGTTGTGAGACCAGTAATAGTTGTTGTATCAATACATGATAGTCATGATATTTAATAACAATTAATTTAAAATCCTTCAATGATACAAAATTCTTCACATTTGAAGAATATCCACTGGGTACTTTAATACCATGTAGAAACTGACAAAAATTCATTTTCTCACTATTTCTTAGTATGTGACAAGCTGGGGAAAAATATGTTCTATTTCTTTTTATAGTGGGAGCTAACTTCTAATTTATTCCCATTGATATCAAGACCAATATATAATCCAATACATATTTTTTATTTCCTTTTATTTCAAATGATGTTCCAATCAAACTATCATATATGTTTTTCTCAACGTTCATAATATCAATGTTATGTTTTATCTTTAAAAATATCTAATAAGGAAGTTCGAAAAATATTGACTGTTTCTACCAGATATTTTTTCGATGACCATAACTTCTTTTCTTTCCAAATGTGATTTCAATATTTTTCACTTAGTCGTAATATTCTTCAATGGAAATGGCTGTGTAGAAATATTATATTCTTGTAAACCATTAAATTATTTTTTTCAATCTACGATAAGGACGATCAATTCATAAAAATATTCAATGTCCTGTGTCCATTATCTTTCTTTCATTCTACAATTGATAATATGAATTATATAATTCTAAAATTGGACATGATTTATGTCCCTTAACACTGTATCTAGATAAGTTTCCATATGTAGGATAATCATTTATAGTGTACATTGTCATAGCATGAAGAATAAAATAATCTTTCCTGTATGTATCAAAAACTACAACACATGTCACTCATAGAAGTTTAAAATCGTCAATTTGTGGTGAAAGACACACATCAATATTGTTTCTTGGCTATTTTAGTCCATAAATCATAAAGCTCATCATAAAATATTTTTTCTCCATACATATATGTAGAGAAAAGTTGTAAACTACTAAAGAAATAGTCTATGAACTATATTGGCTAATTAGGCTCGCATATGGATTCATTCCATCTGTGTGCAGTCCCATTCTGAGATTTATAACTTCGCTTCCAAAATCAAGAAATTTTTTATCAAATATTTTCCACTGTGGTGAATCGGCAAGGTGATATAAGTTCCATCAGAGATGTGCTCATCAGTATTCCATATTAACCTTTTCACATCATTTGAATTTTCAAATAGATGCTTTAAATTAGGAATTAGTAGAAGGTATAAAATTTATTTAGTGGGAGGTTTGATTCTAGAACCTGATAATGAATTAGATTTTAATTATTGCAATTATTGGAAGCAATTATTTTAACTTAAAAAATTTATTTAGTATGAGGTTAGATGTCATTATATGATAATGAATAAGAGTTGAATTTTTCATCCATATTATAGAATGTTGTCCTGCATTGAGGAAATTTGGATAAATATTCATATTACTTCCTATACAACGCACAATCATTGGGAAAATAATGTATCATTTTATACTCCAAACCCATTGGTTATAATATTTTCATTGCCTCGTAATTGGAAACTGTAAGTTCATTCTCCTCTAGAAGTATCTCTTTTAAAATCTAGAGAAACATTTATCACTCCTCCCATTTCTTGCTTTCAAGTTAACTAATCTCAAAAATGTTGATAACACTGTTCATTTAGTGCAAACTTAGAAAAATGGTTTCTCATAGTCTCATACAACCATTAAAAATTTATTTTTCTATGGTATCAACACCTACATCATGAATTAATTCTTCAATACGGTCATCTATCACATTCATGATATTTCCATCAATATTAGATGTTGAATTTTCCATTATTTCACCATGCTAGATCCAATGAGTATAGTTATGGATAAAACCATATAAAATGATATGATCCTTGATTTCTCTTAAATTTAACTTTCTCGTATTCAAACAATTCATGCATGGATAGAAAATCAAATCTATGTTTTGAAGATTTTGTTTAGAAAATTCCAAAAATAATCAACTCCTTTTTCATATTCATTATTGGTTCTTCATAAATGTATCCAATTATGATCCATCAAATACCTAATATCATCACATAAAAGGTGAATATATTAAAACATATAAACATTTAAAAATATATATATATATATATAAACATATAATTTTTAAACGTAAAACATATAATCAAAATGATTGGAGATCGGGCGGGAGATATCAACAGTTATTAGGAAAAAAATAAAAAAATAAATTACTCTAGGTATTTATTTTATTTAAATAAATCATTATTAACAATTCTTGATGACCCTAGTAAATAAATAAAGATATTTTTTTCAAGGTTAGATATATTTTTTTAAATGACTATTAGACAACACTGGTTCTATTCTACATAGATCCTTCAACATAGACATCAATATTTTACTTTAGTTAACCTTAAATAAAGAACGTTAAACAAAAATTCCTTATGTATATATTCATGACTGTGTTGGGTACTATGTGAACTATTCTGACCTTTTTTCAGTTTTTATGCAATAAAAGTTTCAGTGTTTGGAGTTATGCAAGTGTTTTTTATAAGTCTGTGCCAATAATTATTATGAATAACAATGATATTTTTATTCCTTAGTCTTATTTCAAACCCCATATCCACTCAAACTATATTAAAATAATTTGATGATTATTTATTAATAATGTTATGAGTGATTTTTTATCAATCTCAACAAAAAATGGTGACACTTTTTAGAACTATAAAATGATTGAAAGTGTAGGTACACCATTTATTGGTTTTTTTAATATTATGGGGGTTACTATTCATTGTAGTGAATTGATGTTTATATAATTTTTTAATTTGTTTTTATTTTAATATTAAATTTATTCCTAAAACATTTTCAACATATTAATTATATTCAAACTCTTACTAATAAATGCATAATTATATAGATGTTTTCTTATGAAAATGTTGAAATTCGAGTAACAGTAAAAAATCGAGAGTGTATACTATGTCGTTGGCCTTTTGGATTCAAAGGTTTATAAAAAATATCATCTCTAAAATAGATACGGTCTCAATTTCATGATATTGGGGTCATGTTCTTAAGAATTTCTATGAAAAAATATATATTATTTATGTCAGTACTGATGAGTTTTAGGCATTTTCGGATAATATAAAGTGTTTGGGGTTAATCAACGATGATGGAAACATAGATGAATGTTATGATATAAACATGGATCATGGATTGAAATCAAAATCATATATGATACTAAATTTGGAGTATTTTTTATCCAGTGTCACGTGAAACTATCCTTGGGTGATAGTTACCCAACCAAAACATGTTGGTTAAAGTTGTATGGAGTGCATATGTAAGAAATTCATAAAATTTTATTATAGATTAAAAATGATAGTTTTTATCATTATCATTAAATATTGATTATAATTGAAATAAATGAAAAAAAAGTGATGTATTGATTCAAAAACTTTTCCAGAATTGTAATAATTATATTATAATATATATAACTCTATATTTACTTGATCTTTATCATGCTGACGAAAAAATATATAATTTGGTTAGAATAAAAAATGAAAAAAACTAAAGCTACTAGTTTTTACTAATATATATATATATCATTTTTTTCATAAAAATTAGATTATTCTGTCAAATAAAAAAACTATAAAACTAAATAGACTTTAATAAAAACAATTTATAACTAACAATAAAATACATACAAGAAATTGAAGGGATCAATCTAATTTATAACTAACAGATAAATAATTTATCTTCAAAATTAAAAAAAATAACTTACAAAATTCAGAGTGGGACAATGAAAAGTTGATCATGAATACAAATTTACTACCTTAAAGTTGTTGATAAGGTCAGCACTGCAATATTGAAGAAAAACGTTTGCAAATAATTAACAAGAAAAAGAATAAAAAAACCTAGATCCATAGTGTTTGATGAACAGAATAGGGTTTTTGGGGACTAAATTATTTTGTGGGTCATGAAATAAACATGAAGAATGAAATATTGATGGTAAATGGTCATGAAAAGATGATTAAAATTGAAGAAAACCAATTATAATAGGATTCAAAGATCATCGAGTGGTCGATGAAGGCATCGTCTGTCGAGAGAAAAAAAGGGACTCAAAAAATGAAATGAATAGCCATCGAAGATCTTTGGAATGTCATCAGAGTCATATTAGGTTGATAGATAAATGGGGATTCCAAAACAACAAATGAATAGTCAAAGAAGACTGATTGAGGGGTGTTGAGGTGTCGTATGTCGAGAGAAAAGAGGAGAAGAAAAATACGAAATGAGGGTTTCAAGTTTCAGACTAACATTAATTTTTTAAATGAGTTTCAGTGTCATTTTTAGTAAAAACTAGCACTAGAATTGTTTTTTTACTTTTCTTCATCAGGTTCATAAAACCCGATGTTGGATTTTTTTTTAGTTTTGGGCATCGGTTTTAGGAAAAAACAACACCCAAAAGTATTCTATAACATGTATAGAATCATTTTTGTATACAAGTGATGATAAAAATATTCCTCATAGCTTATTAGATTTGGTTTATAGGAAAATAATTTCATAAATGTGATGTTTAAAACACTATTTCTACTAGTGATGTCATTACGTATACACAAGTCCCTCAGGCTCACACAAAATAAGACCCATCAATATCCAATCAGGGATAAGATATGTTGAACTATGTTTTTTTTATAGTTGTAATTGTCAATCTGTTTCTAGGGAATTACTATACTAGTGTGCTTTCCCAAAATAACCCACTAACTACCTGGGATTTCATGTTCTCAATAAATTCAATCAATAATGGGAAAATTATTTCAAATCTGTTCAAAATAAGATCGACCCATTTTCAGTCTCACTGTGCCAATTTCATTCCAAAAAACTAAATAATGGGTTTTTCTTCATTTCATTCCTTTTCAAACCAAAACTAATCATAGTTTTTTATCAATTCAATTTAATCCATTTTTCCTCAAAATCAATTCACAAATCCATCAATTTCAAAATACTACCCAATCACCAATTCCGTTTGAATTTGGGGCTTTCCCCAAAATCCATACCATGTCAATTTACATCCTAAGTTTCATTGAATTGGGTTTTTCAAAAAACAACTAAATCTAATTAAAAACAGCAGGAAATTCAAGTTTTAATCAATTGGTTATCATAAACTGAACAACCTACCTTTTTTATAGAAGTACAATGCTTGTAACAGAACTCAGCAATGAATAACGAAGGTTCAAAAGATCTAGGAACTCAAACTAAAAAAAAGATTAAACAACACCGAGTTTAGATCCATCAATCCCAATATGATCTATCAAAATCTAAATATGAAAAAAGAGAGAGTGTTGAAGTATATATTGATACTTCTCACCTAGAGAGACAAATCAAAACCAATGTGTTGATCAATCCCCGAATAGATGATCCAGAGGGATTGGAGATCACCAAAATCGACACTTGGGATTTTACATGGTGTGTAATCAAATTACACATTGTGTAATTGTTGAGTCCAAAATACACTAAAAAACTCATTGCCTTTTTATTAAAATTCCAATTTTTAATATTTACACAAATTATATTTTGTACAAGGTGTGTAACCATTCATGATATGCACTGATTTTACATAATAATATAGGCGATGATCACACATCGTGTAACCCCATTACACGGTGTGTAAATCCCTAGTAGACTAAAGAAACTACAAGTTTTTATGCTGAAAATTCCTACAAATATCTTTCATCACCATTACTAGTATCCTCTTAATTTTTTATTATCCTTACCTAACCGATAAAAAAGGAAATCCAAAATTAATATTAAAATGTACCTGATAGAAACATAATGGGGTGTTACAAAAATGATTATATAATGATCCATGGAACCAATCTATGAACTGTATATCTTGGTTATAGTGACTTCATTTTTGATTTCTTAAGGACATGAAAGAGCCTTAAAAAGGGTTTCCGTATATTATTTTAAAATTTGAATGGATTCTAAGTTTAATATCCTAGCTAAGATGATATATATATTCTTCAAAATGTTATACTTTTATCCTGAGGGTATTTATTTTATATGCTATGGATACTCCTTGGATTGAGGCTTGGGGTCAAATTTTATTGTTTTAGTGACTCTTTTCCTTAGGAGAAATTGTGAGGTGTTTTTTCTATATAAAGGTTGGGTCAAACTGACTTCCTCACATCTTGGTTTTGATCTTCTAACTATTTATCTACTAATAGGTCTAACAATATGATCATATAGAATGAGCCTGATATGATTCAAGATCAAACAGATACTCTTGTTGAGATCATTGAATCTCCTATATTTTATTCTTGGTCACATGTATGACTTCAATGGAAATGACTACTAATGATAGGGGTCCATCATGAATTTATCGTACACATCCTCTAGGACCTCCTTCTCAATTATTGATTGGGAACTCAGGTTTATGTGATTACTCCTCATTAATGAAGGGATTTTTCAATTGGATGAAATTGAATGAGTCATATCTTGACTCTTATTCAAATAAAAAATCTATTTAGTGGGGTGTTTCTTATCCTCTTGGTGATGGGGGTAATAAATCTAGGAGATTTTAGACCTATATCGGTGCATGTATGGGATTATCTTCTTGTTCCTTGTTCCACTAGTGATGATTACACTAACTTATGGGGGATAATGATAATGGAGATGTCTTCTCAAATATTATAAAGGGAACCGGGGTCATGATTAGTTGATTCATTCATTCCCTGATAATTGAATGTTCATGGTCGGTCAATTTTTTGTTCATCCTGTCATCAAATTTCTATACATGTCTCTTTAGGGCATATTTACAGTCTCCTTATTCTTTTGGAAAATTATTAGAGGAATAAGTCACCTAATCTATGGGTTTACCCAACATTATTTTCCTAGTGTCAAACATCTTCAAGAGAGTTCCCTTAAAGAAACAAAATTATTAGATATTATACCCCAAAATCTAATGTAAGGGGAAGTAATTGGGGAAATCATCTAGATCTACTTCATTGGGTATCTTGATTTGTGGAACTTTAACCAAATTTTTCTTTAATGAGATGATGAAAAATCCTAGTACTTACTCTTTTCAAAAATAATTGACCTTTTTCTTTTGGTTTTCAAATTTCTAGGGATTTTTTTCCTAATTTCTATCTTGATGGGGGTGTTTTTGTTGATTATGTTTTCTAAGATGATGTATAAAATGATACTAAGTGGGTTCATGGATTGGAGTAGGCATTAATTTTGTTTTGATAATGACATGTATAATTTTTTCTTTACTATATTTCTTCCCCTATGTCGATGGAATTAGCTTCTATTTTTCTTTATAATGTCGAATTATAACTTCTAGTCATTGTGTGATTATTAAAAACTCTCATAGTCCCCCAAGGTATTTCAAGGGAATGAGTTGTTCCTATTACTTATCTTTGAGATTTTATATGTATATTTCCAATAACTACTCTTGTGTAAGTTGTAAATTAAATTAATAGTTCAAAATTTTTCACTTTGTTATGAAGTATGAAACTCTCTCATTTTTACATCATTTGAAATTTGAGAGGTCGAAGATAATGATATTTCCCAACATGGATTAGAATTGTTAATTTAATTGTCTTCAGAGATCTTCCCAACTAATGATAGACCCATTTGGTATATTTTTATACAATAAAAATTCTGTTCCTTTAAAAGTTTTCATAAAACATATGAGCTTTTTCACTTACTATTGTGTTGGTGTTCCCATCATGGGTTCGCATAGATATGAAAAATGAGTGACATGCTACTCTAGATCTCTCATATCATTCAATTTATGGAATGTGGGGTTCCCAAATTTGGGTGGATAAAGATTCAAGTCCACCCAATCGGGATATGGTTTCCTCTTTGACAGCACTAGATCACATCACCTTTCCATGGATTCCATCCAAGCAGTAAGGGACTCAAGAGATTCAAGGATTTGTGGTGGGATTTTTTCCTAGATTGATTCCTGAGTTTAGAAAATTGATGTAATATGATGAGGTTGGATTCTATGTGCCTATTTTTTATAACCATATTGATTCATACTTGAATAAATTATTTGAAATCATTGTGTTTATTTCCCTAGTGTAAAGAATTGTTGATAATCCATCACCATTGGGGTTAGATAAACTGATTTTCTAGTCTCTAGGATGGTCATATGACTAGATTATACTCTGGTGGCTCGATCATTTCATTTTTGATGAAATTTATTCACCAGAGGAGAGATATTAGCCTTTTCCTAGGAGTTAACTCAATATTTATATTACCTCTAAGCAATTCATCATTGAGTCACCTCAGCTTATCTATCTTAACTTTATACTTGGAAATATTCTCCTTAGAAGAAAGAGACTCAAATCCTTTGGATTTTGGGTGGGATATGGATATAACAACACCTTTCTCTTTATCCTTAGTAGATACTCACTAAGTAGGTTGTGGCTAAATGTTCAAAGGATCTATGAAATCAGAATTCCAACACTAATATCAAGTGTTCATGACCTATTCAGACATTCCAATGTGCCCCAAATTTTTAATGGAAGTCTCCACATTGTGTTCTTCTATATCAATGTCATGCTTCACAGTATTTATAGTATTATTTCAATGAAATTAACTGATGAAAATCATTCAGTGGGAATCAAATTTTCATTTATATTAGAGTATTGAGAGGGTTTATCATCATTAGAATATCCTTGTAGGGACATGTCATAATCCCCATTGGTTTCTATTTTCTTAACAGACTACTTTGATTTGTGACCCTATAAATTTTCATTCTCTCTCCTTAATACTCCCTGAAAAGTAGTTTTCTGGATTGTAATCTTGATGGAGACCCCAATATATTTAATTTTATTAATTCTAGGTAATTTAGATGAATCATGAAACATTATTAGAGAAGACCACATAGGGAACTTCTTTTTAAGTTACTCCTAGCCTAGAAAAGACCATCTTCCTTAGAGGATGGGAGGTAAAAGGGCCCCCAGCCCTATGAGATGGGGGATAATTTTCTCTATTGCCATCATGATCATGATATAATGAGTATTTTGTGGTCTGGGGGTGGTGGTAGTGGTAAAAATTCTTTCAGACCTACAAGATGGGGCTACTTCTATACTGCTATTAGGGCTACTATCACATACTTCTTAGCTTTTCAAAAAAAAATCATAGCATGATATGGATACAATAAATTTTATGTTTGATAGGTTCTTTTCATGAAAGGATAATCCATGATTGTGATTGTTTTACCTTTTTGAAATCATGATGCAAAATCCTATCAATGGATTACTCCCATTGTGTATTTATTTTATGGGTTTTAGGAATAGAGGGACCTCATTAGATAGAACAACTATAAAATACAGATCTATAACCTATATCTTGGACTAAATTTATAATATTGAAATATTCTTTCCTAGATGAGCCTTTTTTCCTATGATAAAGGTAAAATTTAGATCTCTATATTCATCCAACCATCTGATATGTATGTCAAGTGGGGTATCAATGACTATTTGTTAGAGTACCTTAAACCTGGTGAAGCAGGCATATTGACACTCATAGTATTTTACTAATTTAGGGTGAGAAGGTCAATTTGTAAACATAGTTCATTCAGTGCATTGAAATTATTTATGTACTCCTTATAAGAAAATTTCCTAGTCTTGGTATGATATAGAGTTGTATACTAGTTATAATGAAGGTAAGGTATACATTCCTCCTACAATGACTTGGTAATGTCACATTGAGGAGTTGTGAGATCCTAGTTTTTATGTTGAGGTATGAACCCTTTAATTTTTAGTTAAACCACTTGTTTTATTCTTATAAAAGTGATTAAAACTTTTAAGAAGGGTTTGGGAGTGTGCAGAACTCATTTAGAGCCTGTAACTATGGTTTTTTTAGGAATAGGTAGAGGTGCATGGTTAGGAATAATTGTGTGTCTTAACCATGCAACCCTATGAGAGGTGAGCATGGTTTGGTAAACCATGTGAGGGAGGTTGCACAACCATGAGTAGCCACTGTAATAAATTTCAAAGGAGAACATATGGATTTCACACAATTTGTAAAATTGTGTGACTAACCATGCAAGGGTGATGCCCCCTTGGACAGTGAGTATGCATGGGTTGCGTAAAGTTGGCCAAACAATGTGCCTATCCATGCAAGGGGTTGACACCTTGAGGTAGTGGTGGCACATGATTTGGTCAACCGTGTTTCCAAACGGTGTACCTCTTAAAGAGAAGGGAAATTTCCATTTTTCCCTTCAGCCTCTAAATATTTTAACCCTTCTTTTCTTCTCACTTTTCATAGCTGCTCCTCTATGCCCTGATACTCCTGAGATCTCCTCACATAGGATTTTTGATATCTCCTTTGATTGGTCTATGAATCACTTATCGGTCATCATGTTAGAATCATATTGGTAAGTGATTCAATCCACTTCCTTCCCTTATCGGTTTATCTTTCCATATTCCTCATTATTTCAATGCAATATAATAATCCCTATTTTTAGGGTATTCATTTATTTCTCAATTTTCTTTCATTCTATCCCAAATTGGAAGCTAGTAGTAAATGAGTATTCACCTAACACTATAAGGTAGGTGGGTTATAAATTTACCTTTGTTATTTATGTCTATATTTATCATTGTTGTGTCGCGCATCGGTTTTACTCACGCTTTACCCCTAAAATAAATTTTTCTTAAATTGGTTGTTTAATTTGGAATCATAACACCCTATTAGATCCCCTTATTATTGTTATAGGTCAATGATCTCAACATGAGCCACCCCTTATTTGTTCTATTCATGTTCCTATGTTCCCCTTTCATTTTGTTGACCAAAAAACCCATTAGTGTGTTTGGTACAATTTTATCATGAAACTCTATTAATTTCTATGGATGAAATGTATTTTTATAAATAAGAATCCATGTTTCACTTGGATCTCATTAATTTGGAATGACTTGATTAATGGTATGACACATCCTTGGCCCTTGTCATTTATAAATGAAAGAGTATGTGTTTTAATTAATTAAAGTTAATGAATTGAAAAGGTTAATCCATATCCAAAGAGTATTTATTAAATTTAAGGTTATTAATAATATTATAAACCTTTTTCTTATTAAATGAGTGGTCATAATTTATCCATACTTGGATTTTCTAAGGTAATTCCTTGATCACTCAAGGGACATCACCCCAATTCGTTGGCAAGATTTCCAAGGGAGACACTCACCATAGAATTAGGTCAGTGTATTGCTAGTAAGTAAACGCCTTAGTGTATTACCAAATATTCACTCAATTCATTTTTGAATAATAGAATTACTTGGATTCACTCCTTGGATTTAGCTAGAATCCTCAAATATGAGGTGCCTTGGATTCTCCCCTTGGGCCCCAGTCATGCATAGCCAAGGATTTACTATAGATATTTTACATGGACTCAGTTAGACATTATTATAGTTAAATGCCTCATTTATACCCCCTTGTATTACACTAAGAGCCTTATATCTTGGTTTCATGGCTTATTTCTATAAGCTAGCTGGCCTTATAAGGTTAATGACTCTTTGTTATGCCTTGGTCCCTCTTATCGTATTATTATTTCCTAGATTCCCTTACTACACCTTGTGTCCCATTTTATTATTATTTATACTTGGAAGCTTGGTTAAACCTTGGGCCTTACTTTATGCACGTTGCCTCTACTTGGATACACTAGTTATATCCATTAGACCCTGACTATTTATAGGTCACCTGTTCAGACACATCCATCTTATGTCGAAGCAGGTATGTTTGGTCAGGCATCCCATGAGGAGTCAAACAAACATGATTATTATTTTTATGTATTTATTTACACTACTTATTCATATATATATACACACTATTACATTTTTATTCATATACTATAATTTTTATAAACAATATTGGGGGTGGCCTACTAATTATATCTCACATCCTATTTGGTGTGTCGATTAGTACCCATACAGACTTCATAGACATAGGTATGGATAAGGGAATGCACTCGATCATGGATCCTTAATTTTCATTTTTCATGGGATATTATAGTAAAGTACTGAGCTGAGGTTCATGGTGATATTAGAGATAGTTTTGGTCTTTTTTTTCTTTTGAGATAAATTTATTTTATTGTATGCCTACTTCTATGTATGCTTTCCTTTTTGTGTAACATCCTGAAATTGACAAGATTTTGTATACAATGCTAGTTATTTTTTTCAATCTATTTATCTTATCTATATGTTTATTTTATTCCACTATTATTAGTTAAAAATTATAATTATTCCTATATTTATTGATATATTATTATTATCACTATGTTCCACTCTGACCAGAGGGCATAGTCTCCCCACAGACACACCCTAGGCCCTTGCTTCTAGTCGACAACCTCTAGCGTATGGGGAGGCACACTTAAGGCTATGTGGACAACCATACTGTTAATAAGTTAGTAAATTTGGGACATAATAGGAGTGATCATGGTCTATAATATGATCAGTATTATGTCTTCATACAATTCTTTCCACATGAAGATGGAGTTTCCTTCATCCTTAGTGAGCGGTTTTTCAACCTAAAAAGACCATAAATGGAATTTATATACTATTTTATCAAGGATAGTGGGATAAATTTGAATATCCTTAGTTACATACAGGGTTTCATGGTCTATTATAGACACAAATTATGATCATTTCCTCAAATTACACATTAACTATAATGATACATTCCTAATTATCGATGAGTAACCTGGTGTAGTTGGCCTCGATTTGTCGAGTGCCTCTCGTTATGAGAGAAAATTTAGAGTGAATTTGACATGGGGTGGACCATCATGCAAATAATATGATTCATTTAGGATGAGTTGTTTAAGAATGAGTACCATGGGGAGGACCTCCATGGTTGATTCTTGATTATCCATTATGGGGAGGACCTTTATTTTGGATGAGTTATTTTTCACAAGGAGGAAATCTACAACATATTCCCAAAGGAGGATCTCCTTGGTTATTTGATTGTTTTCCATAGGTAGGGCCTCCATTTTTACTAATTTTTTATGATTTATTGATGGAAATATCTCCTTTTTATTCAATATTTATGTTTTGGGTAGGACATCGTCAATTTGCAACACTATGAGTAGATTCATGATTGATCTTCACACTACTGTGGGTACAACCTCTATGGTGGGAACTTAGGGGAGGACCTTTAGAGATTACTTGATCAGTTAATCATAGGGAGGACCTTTGTGGTTGGTTATTTCTAGTTTACAATTGTAATTAGGACCATTACACTTGATATGTTCAATGTCACGAGGAGGACCTTCATAGCGAGTTCTATGGGAAGGATCTACAAAGTTATTTGTTATACCTCCATAGAGAAGAACTTTATATAAAATTCCTTTAAGTGGGCCTCTATAGTTATTTTTACCTATATTATGTGGAGTAAATCCATATCCATGATCATAATCACCTGTTGATGAGGGGTTATTGGATGTAGTCATTGACATTTGGATCTTTAATATTTGTGACTTTTTTTACATGAGTGTCTTAGTATAGTCCTCTAGCCACTATCTTGGTATATAAATGAGCCTTAGAGATGTTAGATTCCACAAGGGTAGGTACATTATCATATATTATAACCATGGATTTACCCTGAAGACCATTCCTTACGAATTCTTTTGGTTGAGAGACTTGGGAAAAAACCTTAATCTTTATTGGGGTTACACAATGTGGGAAGCGGCCCTCTTTGGTAGGAACCCTTCTAGATAGATTCTAAATTGTTTTTAGGATGTGTTTATGTAAATCATGGTTATTTACGGGAATAAGTGTGTGAAACTTCTCTTGAAATTCCATGGTCATTTACCCTTGATGATCCCTCCTCTCATGTGTATTAGTTTGTACATGATGGGTCAGGATATCTATAGTGGTCTCCTTAACATATTCTTGAGTATTTGAGGGCATGAAATGTTGGTGATTGATAGAAGACCACCTGATAACCTCCCAAATAGCAAAATTTACATAGTTTATGTCCTTCTAAACATCACAAATATAGTGAGAATAAGTGTTTCATCACTCTGGGAATAGACTCTCAGAGAGATTGGTTGTGATGAGAGGGGAAGTTTTCTTCCTAGTAACATGTCTTTTGTAGGATGGAATACAGGGATTCATTCACTGAAGGATTTATTTTTTATTCTTCCTATAATTTTAGTATGTATTTATTGATTTTGAACTCTCACATGAGGGCGTACACTATTGAATGTTGGAGGCATTGGTCTAACAATAGTGTCTATTGGGACTTTCAGGGCCATGGATGTCATTATGACTAAGGCATGTATCTAGGGTACCACCTGCTAGAAATGTATGAATACCCTAATTTATTTTCCATTTCCTCTATCTTGGATAGGGAATAATACATTTTTTGGTAAATTTATTAACGATTCCCTTTGGATTGATAGGAGATCTAAAGGGAAAAACCAAGAATAAAAAACTTGTTAATGTAGCATCAGAAGAAAAATTACACGGTTGATAAATCTCATTCATGGGTAAATGAAGTCATGTTAGGTTAACAATTTTCCCCCATGCATTATCACCACTTGTTTATGGTTGTTTTTTGACCAACTTTCTAAAGGAAATGGATCATTGGAATATTCCATTAAAACTTCAAATTTCACATAATTTTCAATAGTATGGGGATTTGGATCATTCTATGAGGGTCATATTGCCTAATATTATACACTCTTATAGATTTAAGACATCTTCATTAAGTCCCTCATGGTAACAATATTGGTTACCTTTTTTGTGAGAATGATCAATTAATATGACACGTCGTTGTGAACATGTGTATGTATCATGGGTTCTCCATCTTGTCAATTATTGGTTGGTCACACTGTGGTTTAAAGCCACACTTCAAGGTACTCTAGAATTTATCACCATATAGGGAGATGGTAGGTGTTGTGGAGTTAGGATCAAGCCTATTAGATTGGATTCTTATATATACTAATGAAAGGTATCAGAACCCACGTAGTCCAGTTCCACTTAATGGGACATGTTGTGCCTTTTAATTTTGTGGGAAAAGGATCAAAATTGAGGATTTTAATGTACTAAAACCATAAAAAACATGATGAATTTTAAGTTTATTCATCAAGAACTATCATGGTGCATTTAATATCATTCATCTAGAACAATTGATGTTTATTTTAAGTTTTTTCATCCAATGCCATCATGTATTGTAGTTTAAGGGAATCTGATGAGTACCTAGGTGTATTATAGTTTATTTTCATATGACCATGACCTGTTTCAAGTAGTTTAATTTCATGATTAATAGAATAATAGGACAAAGGAACCAAAAAATGGTTTGTATTTAACTTATGCATGAGTGGTTATTTCTAGTTCATCCTATTTATTGGGAAATAAATAAGAGATGGTATGGTTGAGTCTTACACCATATAAGAGGAACATTCATATTCTTGGATCATTGATAGTGAAAGGGTATGATATTTTTAGTGAGAACGTCGTTGGGTTTAAACCTAGTAGGATTCCCATATATGTACATCCACCTATTTTATGTTAGTGACTATGCTAGGATGGAAGACTTGACTCATGGGTGATATGACCATGTGAGGAAGAGTTGGGATTTACCCTAGATCATAAGATCATGTGAATTTATATCTCATTGATTGGATATAATGGAGGTTGATCAATGGATTATTAGGGAATTGGATGGTTTTGGAGATGGTTTAAAGTGTCCAAGAAAGATAATCTAAGAGTCATGGAATAGAGAAGCTTCCCCTTGATCTTATGAGAGAGAGGTTCCTGGTTATTAAAGGAATACAACAGGCAGATGCTAATGATCGGAATGGGGGATGCTGAGAGGATCCTTGAGAGGTTCCTAGTTATTAAGGTTAGATCTTCCCCTAACCTTATTATCAAAGAAATTAATGATCATAAGGGGGATGCTGATGTTCATAACTCATTCATGTATCTCAAGAGCTTATAGAGGATGCATACATAGATTTGACTAAATAGCCTGTAGATTTGGGAGGCAAAGTGTCAGTAAGTTCTTAAAGGAAATTTTTTATCCTAATTAAAGGACATGGGTGAATGGGGTAGTCATGTGGGTATAATGTTGGGTGAATAATGGGATCTAGGCTCCACCCTAAGTAAGGGTCCTGAAAGAATGGTTTCCCAATTATTTGAATTGGGTACTCGGGCTCTTGATAGGGTATTATAGGGAAAAGGGAACCCAGATAGATAAAATAGGCATGAAATTCATGTTGAAAAACTAGGCACTGTATTAGGATAGTCTTAGAAGTTGAATTCCACTATTTGTTAGGGGACTGAGTGAATGGGATCTCAGTTTGGTGACCATGGGTAACTGGGATCAAATCCTATAAGGAGAATGGAGGGTAATCCTTTTAGGGAGAACTAATCATTGAGATGTCACACCTTAATTTCTTTGGATTTCAAATCAAGAATGGTTATTCTCCCAGGTCTTGGTTATGAGCTGGGTGAATTGGTCTCTTAGAATGATTTTAATCATTAATAAATTATTTATATCCCTTTACCCTAATTTTAGATTTTAAAATCACTTGAAGGTGAAGCTTGGAAGGCCAAGCCATGTTCTTCATGCACTCATATGTGGCCAAGATTTATCCTCCTCTAAATGGGAGTCTAGGGTTTCCTTATATAGGAAATGGGATTTGGGTGAACAAAGGACCATCAGTAACCATTTAGGGTGCCAAGTTCTTTAGAGCAGTGCATGGGGAAAAATAATTAAATACACTGGGTTCAAAATATAGTGCGGTGTCCAGGGATAGGATGTCGGTACACAAGGCACCTAGGATAGGAATAAAAGGGTTTGTGAGTGTGGTGGTTGAATATGGTGTAGGTGGGATATATAGAGATAGGAGAGAGGTGGGGGTGCGTAATCAATTTACCCCCTTTGGAAAGTATTTGATTTTATCAAATCATTTTTTTAATTCTTCCTTTGTTAAAATTCATGTTCCAATAGTGTGTTAAATGTGTCCTCATATCATTCTGCTGAATCATATAATATTTGTTTTTGTGTTTAATGAGTAAAAAAGGGCATGTAAAATACATATTTGGTGAGATGAAGATTTCATATAATTAAGTTGGGTTGAAATATAACAAGTTATAACATGTGATCATTGTTTATACTCTTATTTAGTAGCCTATATGAAACATGATTTAAAAGTGATTAAATGCTGAAAGAGGTTAAAATTACATTTATTTTTACTATAATAGTTGGATCACACCATATTTTCTTAAGTTAACTAAAAAACATATATTGTGCTATAATTATTGTGTAAAACCATATTTGAAGGTAAAAATATTTAAAATTATTAATTATATGATTTTTGTAATGAGTTTGAGAAATTTGAAAGTTTTCATAAAGAAGAATTTTGGCTCTTCAAATGAATTTATAAGAATATTATATAAAAATAAATGAATTTACATGAGACAACATAGAGTTATTTGTTTAATGAAACTGAATTACATGATATAAAAATGAATTTTTTTGACATAAAACTAAATTTTCATGATTTATAATTTTATTTTTGTGAAAAAAGTATTGTTATAGAGAAATTTAATTAAAAAGAAAACTAGATGTGTCATATATAAACCACAAAGTTACTAAAATAAACATGGAAGAAACCATCTGTGAGAAAATTTGTGACTTATATGGGATAGATTAAAACTTTTGTTGGATGGACATGTGTGATTCCAGAATTATGTGGAAAATAATCAAAAGATGCAAGAGATAGATTTTGTTTTTAAAGAATATTTTTGGGATACGGTCAAAATTTCTACTTAGTGAGATGATATAAAACTAAATGTGTGTGATATTATACAACTTCTTATTCAACAAAGAGTGAATTTTCAATGGATTTTCACTTATAATTCATCAAAAAAATTAACTCTTGTAAAAAGAGCCATTCAAATTCATGTATTATATGTTGATTATTTAATTACTAGAATAAAATGTAATTTTAATATTGGTTATTAATAAATGAAGTAGAATACTAATTTAATGACATTTTCAACTCCATTTACTATAATAATTGGTGTTAAAAATATAACTTTGAATGTTTTTATCATTGATTATTGAAATAATCAATGTTAAAAATATCAGTAGTAATATTTTTGACATTGGTTATTATAATAAACAATGATAAAAACAATATATAAATATTTTTAAGTTGGTTAATATATTAGTCGATATGGAATATTTATTAAATAAATATTAACCTTTCCCAATCTTTTCATTATCTCATCATGTTACTCCCATCTCTCCCCACACATAAAGCTTTTATATCCTTAAGTGCATCCACAAGACCCAGGTTCAAAAACCAGGTAGAGGCATATTTCCAAGGGGTACTGTAGCAGTACTGTAGTAGGCACTATAGCAGACACTGTAGAAGTACTGTAGCAGTATTGTACATTGTGCAGGTACTGTAGCAGACTGTACATTGTACAGGTGCTGTAGCAAAACTGTACATTGTGCGGGTACTATAGTAGGCATTGTAGTAGTACTGTAGCAGGTATTGTTCGGTACTGTAGCAGCTGGAACTATTTACCTTAGGCCACCGGTTTGGGCTTGGAGTCCTTAGGGATTTCGGGTCACCCGGGCCTTCGGGTCAGTAGTGTAGAGACCCCGACCCCAGGAAACCATAGGAGTCGGTGCCTTCTGAACATGATGTGTTATCTTAAAATAAAATACATTTTGTTAACAACACATCATGTCCCATACAGAGGATCGTGTGTGGTTCGGGTTCTGGGAAGCCGGAAACTTCTGAAACCATCCATCTTTTAAAAACTGATACCTGAAAATTTTAAATCAAAACGTAGGGTGAGCATTGAAATACTCAGTAAGGGGGTTTTTAAAAAATTTAAAATACAGTAACATTTGAAAACATTCTTTTAAAATAGTTTGAGCATCCACTAAGAAGATTTTAACACACCAAACATAACAATGCTTTAAACAAAGTTTTCAATAAAAACATGAAACGAATACGTCAATTCTTGAAGGAGTGGTAATGGTTGTTATAAACAAGTACTACATGTGATCTACTTGATCATAAATTTAAACAGTTTAAAGTAATGCATAATCAGAGTTGCGCACAAGGAAACAACTAAATGTTCATATGATGGTTACTATTCTATTAAATGATAACACTAGGCATGCTTCAAGCTTAAAACTAGGGAATTATGAACTTTATAAAAACTTTAAAGACATCAGCCATGAATGAACTTTATCTCGGAAAAAAAAAACTTGTTACATGACTTGAATTATGTGGCATCAACATTTTAATATTGACAATCGTTTCGTTTCACCAAGGTCCATCCCCAAGGTGTCATTTGAAAATTACCAAGGTTATTCACCAAGGTATCGTGAAAATTGTAATCTCTAGTGGTTACATCATTACCCAATGCATTGGAGCGCTATCAGGGCGCACCCTTGAATTTTCCTTTATTATCATGTGAGCCACATCGTTCATGATTTACTGAAATGGTTATGTAATTCAATATGTCCCATACCACCTTGAACATCTCATTCATTTTAATTTTACCCAAGGTGTCCCATACCACTTTGGGTAATCCAATTTCTTAGTCCGTTTAGTGATATGTCATGAAAATGCATTATGTAAATAATAACTAACATAATTATTGAATCATTACACACTTTACATTATGTGACAGTTCTCACTAAAAAAAAGGGCAAGGACAAATTAATGTCATACATAGTTTAGTACAACATCCTTTTCACTAAGGCACATAAAACAGCAATATACTAAATGATGAATCTTTGTTATTATAAATCTTTGGAAAAAGGGGGAAATCTTAAGTAAAACACATGAAATCAGTTACGGTGGTAAACGGGCCCTTGGATCAAAATACAAATTTTATCATAAAACTCATCAGGGCAATGTTAGATAAGACTTTTTGATAAAACATGTCCAATTGTATGTATTTTAAAACATGTTGGTTTAGAAATCACACAATTCATATCTAAATAAAATCATCCCAGCATCCAAGAACAGTTTAAGTCCTTCTATTTATAAAATAAAATATTCTTATAAACATATACACATGTGCACATATATATACCCGAAGGGTATATATGGGTTTTACACAATTCAAAGCAAAGTTTATTAAATTCCTTAAGTAACTCAAAGTTTCCAATCATAATTCAATTACATGGTTGAAACTAAATCCATATAAGTTTTGTTATAAATGTAACCGTGTGTATGAAGATTAAGGTTTTACAAACATATCTTCACTTAAATCAAAAGAGCATAGTTTAAAAAAATATATATATATCTAAAAATTTCATCTAAATATTGATGCCCCAAACAGGTCGGGTTAAGTTAGGAGAATACATTCACGAACTATATATATATATGTACATACCATATACATTAGATACGAGGTTGAGATATATATATATATATTTTATTTTTTTGAAAACCGAAGTATAAAATCTCAAAATAAACAACCTGGGAATTTGTAAACATGCTTATACAAAGTGTATACACCGTTCACATATATATGAAACCATATATACAACATATAATAACATATGTGAGCAGTATATATACGGGTTTCGAAAGAAAACTGAAAACAAGGTATATACGTACCCTCTCATATACAACACTGGAAACCCGAAGGCCGACTTCTTGAAGGCAGAACCGAGGGGTATTTATACCTCGAGTGTATATAGGTAAATATGAGTTGTGTTTAAACCGAAAGTTCCTTTTAAAGGAAGATGAGCATGCGGGAACAACCCATTAAAATTTCGAAGGCCAAGATCCTCGATGGCAAAGCAACCTGAGAGGGTTATATTTGAGTATATACATATATATAAACCATATATATATATATACACCGTGAGTATATAAAAGGAGGTTATTTCGAAACAAGGTAAGAATGCAAGAAAAACCCTTACCGTGCTTGAGGAGGACGCTCGGAGCCGCTGCTGGGTGTCCGAGGGAAAAAAGGAGGAGGAAGAGGAAGGGGCTGCCTCGGGCTTCAACGAAGAAGGGGGGTTTTAACATGGCCTCAGTGCCTTGCTGGTGTCCCGACCCAGGTGTAGACCGACGTGGGAAAGACCGGATAACAGGGACCTAGGAGGGGGTGCACTCGGAAGTCAAGGAGCAGCGCGGGGGAGGGAGGCCGAGGCGTCCTTGGTTGCAGGCCTACTGTTCGGGGCCGACTCGAGGAAGAGGACGACGGGGTCGAGGTGGAAGAAGAAGGAACGGCTGTGATGAAAGAGTAGGAGATCGTGCGGTGGAAGGGGGCGCGGGAATCGGGTTAAAAATTTTAAAGGGATGGAGGGCCACGATTATTCATTTGAAGAGATCGGACGGCTCATGGAGGCGCGGGGGAGGTATCGCGTTTAAAAACAGGCTGGATGGCTGAGATCGACGCGGAAGTCGATCAGACGGCTCTGGTCGCACGGAGCGCGTCCCACATAGAAACCGCAAGGTTTTGAGGCGCGGTATAAATATCAATCAGTTCGGGTAGCGGTGCAATAGCACAACACACACGCACACGGGACCTTATACACGGGTCCCTCCCCACCCCCGCGGGCCTTGGCCCACCCTCACGCAGCGCGAGCCGCGGCCTTATACACGGGCCCGCTCACGACCTGGGTAACCTATGCGCGGCCATGCCCGAGCCTCCAGCCTGGCTGGCTCCCGAAACGCGCACACACACACCTGGGGAGCCCGATGGCGGCACCTCGGGTCCCCATGGGCTCTCGGCCTTGGCCTGAGGGCTTGTCCCTTGAGGATGCCCTTGGCTGGCCGGGACCCACTAAATTTTTTATAAAAAAAAAAGTTTTATCATTTACTTAGCTCAAAATATAGTAAAATGTAGGAATTTAGTAAAACACATAGTTTTAACTCAAAATGTTAGCACCAATTTCAAGTTTAGATAAAATATTTTAGCTCTTGAGCTAAATTTTTTTAAAAGATATACCTTTTTGTACAATACTATTAAAATTACTAGTATTTTTAAAATACTATACTATTTGTTTCTATAAAATTCTTTTAAAGACCAAAAGTTTTCCCAATTTTTTTTTATCATTTAAGAGATAAAAAGGTATAATTATTACAAATTCACTCTAAACATATAAAAATAATACCAAGTTTCCAACTACCTAGGTATTCTTCGGGATTTGTAAAACGAGGAAATTTACTTTTAAGAATAAAAACGAAGAATCTTCTATGAAAGAATGTTTTTAAGAATAAGGTTATGAGGGAATAAAACTTAGTTCTCTTTTAAAGTAAATTTTATTAGTGGGAACACAACGGTCATTTTTTTTTTTTTGAAAACCCAACGGATATATATATATATAAACATAACGGTCAAAACTCAAAGAACTAATATAAATACAGGGATATGGGGTACCCTTTAAAACAGAACACTTGAACAAGAAGGATGGATCTCCTCATACCATTGGCGTTGAGCATGTGTGCCATGGCCCTGGCGATTATACTTTTCACGCTGATGGACCCTGAAGATGATGACTATCCGATTTCCCGCGTTGTGGTTCTTTGTAGCCTTGCGGTGGCCGTGTTAGGTCTTGTGCATGGTACACTCAACTAGTTGGGTCTCGTTGTAAAGTAATGTTTTAATAAATGTCAGTTTACCTTCTTCTCTATGTTTTATTTCATTTCTAATTCCTTATTAGAAAAATAAACAAGACAAGATACATTATTAAAGGCATAACACTTCTTACATAAACCAGTTCATAAAACCTGGGGCGTCACATTATCCCCCCCTTTAGAAAATTGCGTCCTCGCAATTTATTTCACGACACTACAAGGTTCAGAAACGTTCCTACCACCTCCACCAACGAATAGGGTCAACAGGTGCATTTAGAGGGATCCCCGTAGTGAAGCTCACTTCTTCCAGCTCCCTAATCCACACACACCTAAGACAGGAGGGGTAGCACTTATGTTCCGGGCTTTCAGGCCTCCAAAGGGAAGCTCGAACCATACAAAGTTCTGAAATGTCTTTGCAGACCAACGTTCGAAGAACTTTCCGAATTATGTCTCGGTCGAGGATATCGAATCCATAGATATGGTCAAACAGGCTAAAACTGAGAAGTTGGAGCATATAAGCTGCATAAAGATTTCCCTCTAACGCAGCCTCCTGGAATTTTACTCTGGCCGTGAAGTTTCGGCCTAGGGTGAAACAAAGAAAGAGCCCTTCGTGGTAACTTCCTCGTCGTTCACGTCCGGCTAGTTGAGCAGAGCCGATGCGGTAATAGATGGAGGCATTCCCCTGGCAGGTGCGGAGAATCTCCGGACCGTTTGTTATCTCAAACCATTGCTTGCACGTTCTTCGCAAATTTGCGAAGGGGTCATACTCGTCCTCACACGTTTTGATCGCAATGATTTCCAAAATCTTGGTGGGAAGAGATAACAGGTGGGTTTGTCCTTCCATCTGAATGTTTTAAGACAGGAGTTCCATTACTTGAAAATCATACAAGGGAAAAAACAAGGTAAGGACAAGGAAAGGAGAAAGATAACATTTCAATAAACATATGTTCATTATTATTAGTGCTTGAGTTTCCCTTACTCATTGACTAAACGAACTCCACACAGAGAAGCAAAACTCCCTAACTCCTCGAACCAAACACAGGCCGAGCATTCAGGGAAAAACTCATGAGGACACCTATGACGTCTTATGAGTCTTGCATGGGGGACGTGAAGTTGAGAGACATCTTCATACACTTGTCGTCTGTAAGACAATCGGTTGGACTCGTCTTCTAACCTTCCGAAGTCCAACAACTGACCCCAGAAGCCATAGTTTAAAATCTGACAAAGGTAGCCCGCTCGGAGGTCACCGTCAGCAGCAGCTTCTTGAAAGGGATTATCAAGTATAGTGCCAAAGTTCTCACCCGCCGTGAAAATCTGGAAAAGTCCCTCGTAGTACCTTCCTCGACGTACATAGGAGGGAAATTGGGTTATTATCATAAGGAGGTAATCCAATCCCAACCCTTGGTGCAGACTAAGCACTCAAGGTGAGTTGGATACATCGTAAAGGTATTTGCATGTCATACGGATATGGGCATAGTTTAGAAAGTCCTCACGGCATGCTGAAGACACAATGGTCTCTAGGGCCTCTGTGGGGAGAGATAAGAGATTTGTGCCTTCATTTTCCATCTAAAAATTAAGAAAACCAAGTTTTTAATAAAATTGAAATACATATACATATATATTTTTGTTTCAGTTTCTGGCTTTCCAGAGTTATCCAAACCGAACCTCTGATACCAACTGTAGAGACCCCGACCCCAGGAAACCATAGGAGTCAGTGCCTTCTGAACATGATGTGTTATCTTAAAATAAAATACATTTTGTTAACAACACATCATGTCCCATACAGAGGATCGTGTGTGGTTCGGGTTCTGGGAAGCCGGAAACATCTGAAACCATCCATCTTTTAAAAATTGATACCTGAAAATTTTAAATCAAAATGTAGGGTGAGCATTGAAATACTCAGTAAGGGGGTTTTAAAAAAATTTAAAATACAGTAACATTTGAAAACATTCTTTTAAAAGAGTTTGAGCATCCACTAAGAAGATTTTAACACACCAAACATAACAATGCTTTAAACAAAGTTTTCAATAAAAACATGAAACGAATACGTCAATTCTTGAAGGAGTGGTAATGGTTGTTATAAACAAGTACTACATGTGATCTACTTGAGCATAAATTTAAACAGTTTAAAGTAATTCATAATCAGAGTTGCGCACAAGGAAACAACTAAATGTTCATATGCTGGTTACTATTCTATTAAATGATAACACTAGGCATGCTTCAAGCTTAAAACTAGGGAATTATGAACTTTATAAAAACTTTAAAGACATCAGCCATGAATGAACGTTATCTCGGGAAAAAAAAGCTTGTTACATGACTTGAATTATGTGGCATCAACATTTTAATATTGACAATCGTTTCGTTTCACCAAGGTCCATCCCCAAGGTGTCATTTGAAAATTACCAAGGTTATTCACCAAGGTATCGTGAAAATTGTAATCTCTAGTGGTTACATTATTACCCAATTCATTGGAGCGCTATCAGGGCGCACCCTTGAATTTGCCTTTATTATCATGTGAGCCACATCGTTCATGTTTACTGAAATGGTTATGTAATTCAATATGTCCCATACCACCTTGAACATCTCATTCATTTTAAATTTTACCCAAGGTGTCCCATACCACTTTGGGTAATCCAATTTCTTAGTCCGTTTAGTGATATGTCATGAAAATGCATTATGTAAATAATAACTAACATAATTATTGAATCATTACACACTTTACATGATGTGACAGTTCTCACTAAAAAAAAGGGCAAGGACAAATTAATGTCATACATAGTTTAGTACAACATCCTTTTCACTAAGGCACATAAAACAGAAATATACTAAATGATGAATCATTGTTATTATAAATCTTTGGAAAAAGGGGGAAATCTTAAGTAAAACACATGAAATCAGTTACGGTGGTAAACGGGCCCTTGGATCAAAATACAAATTTTATCATAAAACTCATCAGGGCAATGTTAGATAAGACTTTTTGATAAAACATGTCCAATTGTATGTATTTTAAAACATGTTGGTTTAGAAATCACACAATTCATATATAAATAAAATCATCCCAGCATCCAAGAACAGTTTAAGTCCTTCTATTTATAAAAGAAAATATTCTTATAAACATATACACACGTGCACATATATATACCCGAAGGGTATATATGGGTTTTACATAATTCAAAGCAAAGTTTATTAAATTCCTTAAGTAACTCAAAGTTTCCAATCATAATTCAATTACATGGTTGAAACTAAATCCATATAAGTTTTGTTATAAATGTAACCGTGTGTATGAAGATTAAGGTTTTACAAACATATCTTCACTTAAATCAAAAGAGCATAGTTTAAAAAAATATATATATATCTAAAAATTTCATCTAAATATTGATGCCCCAAACAGGTCGGGTTAAGTTAGGAGAATACATTCACGAACTATATATATATATGTACATACCATATACATTAGATACGAGGTTGAGATATATATATATATTTTTTATTTTTTTGAAAACCGAAGTATAAAATCTCAAAATAAACAACCTGGGAATTTGTAAACATGCTTATACAAAGTGTATACACCGTTCACATATATATGAAACCATATATACAACATATAATAACATATGTGAGCAGTATATATACGGGTTTCGAAAGAAAACTGAAAACAAGGTATATACGTACCCTCTCATATACAACACTAGAAACCCGAAGGCCGACTTCTTGAAGGCAGAACCGAGGGGTATTTATACCTCGAGTGTATATAGGTAAATATGAGTTGTGTTTAAACCGAAATTTCCTTTTAAAGGAAGATGAGCATGCGGGAACAACCCATTAAAATTTTGAAGGCCAAGATCCTCGATGGCAAAGCAACTCGAGAGGGTTATATTTGAGTATATACATATATATAAACCATATATATATATATATACACCGTGAGTATATAAAAGGAGGTTATTTCGAAACAAGGTAAGAATGCAAGAAAAACCCTTACCGTGCTTGAGGAGGACGCTCGGAGCCGCTGCTGGGTGTCCGAGGGAAAAAAGGAGGAGGAAGAGGAAGGGGCTGCCTCGGGCTTCAACGAAGAAGGGGGGGTTTTAACATGGCCTCGGTGCCTTGCTGGTGTCCCGACCCAGGTGTAGACCGACGTGGGAAAGACCGGAGAATAGGGACCTAGGAGGGGGGTGCACTCGGAAGTCAAGGAGCAGCGCGGGGGAGGGAGGCCGAGGCGTCCTTGGTTGCAGGCCTACTGGTCGGGGCCAACTCGAGGAAGAGGACGACGGGGTCGAGGCGGAAGAAGAAGGAACGGCTGTGATTAAAGAGTAGGAGATCGTGCTGTGGAAGGGGGCGCGGGAATCGGGTTAAAAATTTTAAAGGGATGGAGGGCCACGATTATTCCTTCGAAGAGATCGGACGGCTCATGGAGGCGCGGGGGAGGTATCGCGTTTAAAAACAGGCTGGACGGCTGAGATCGACGCGGAAGTCGATCGGACGGCTCTGGTCGCGCGGAGCGCGTCCCACATCGAAACCGCAAGGTTTTGAGGCACGGTATAAATATCAATCAGTTCGGGTAGCGGTGCAATAGCACAACACACACGCACATGGGACCTTATACACGGGTCCCTCCCCACCCCCGCGGGCCTTGGCCCACCCTCACGCAGCGCGAGCCGCGGCCTTATACACGGGCCCGCTCGCGACCTGGGTAACCTATGCGCGGCCACGCCCGAGCCTCCAGCCTGGCTGGCTCCCGAAACGCGCACGCACACACCTGGGGAGCCCGATGGCGGCACCTCGGGTCCCCATGGGCTCTCGGCCTTGGCCTGAGGGCTTGTCCCTTGAGGATGCCCTTGGCTGGCCGGGACCCACTAAATTTTTTATAAAAAAAAAGTTTTATCATGTACTTAGCTCAAAATGTAGTAAAATGTAGGAATTTAGTAAAACACATAGTTTTAACTCAAAATGTTAGCACCAATTTCAAGTTTAGATAAAATATTTTAGCTCTTGAGCTAAATTTTTTTAAAAGATATACCTTTTTGTACAATACTATTAAAATTACTAGTATTTTTAAAATACTATACTATTTGTTTCTATAAAATTCTTTTAAAGACCAAAAGTTTTCCCAAATTTTTTTTTATCATTTAAGAGATAAAAAGGTATAATTATTACGAATTCACTCTAAACATATAAAAATAATACCAAATTTCCAACTACCTAGGTATTCTTTGGGATTTTTAAAACGAGGAAATTTACTTTTAAGAATAAAAACGAAGAATCTTCTATGAAAGAATGTTTTTAAGAATAAGGTTATGAGGGAATAAAACTTCGTTCTCTTTTAAAGTAAATTTTATTAGTGGGAACACAACGGTCGTTTTTTTTTTTTTTGAAAACCCAACGGATATATATATATATAAACATAACGGTCAAAACTCAAAGAACTAATATAAATACAGGGATATGGGGTACCCTTTAAAACAGAACACTTGAACAAGAAGGATGGCTATCCTCATACCATTGGCATTGAGCATGTGTGTCGTGGCCCTGGCGATTATACTTTTCACGCTGATGGACCCTGAAGATGATGACTATCCGATTGCCCGCATTGTGGTTCTTTGTAGCCTTGTGGTGGCCGTGTTAGGTCTTGTGCATGGTACACTCAACTAGTTGGGTCTCGTTGTAAATTAATGTTTTAATAAATGTCAGTTTACCTTCTTCTCTATGTTTTATTTCATTTCTAATTCCTTATTAGCAAAATAAACAAGACAAGATACATTATTAAAGGCATAACACTTCTTACATAAACCAGTTCATAAAACCTGGGGCGTCACAAGTAGAGCTTTTGGGCCACCTTTAAGGCCTTCAGGCCACATCAAGGCCTTCGGGCCACATGGAGTTGCCCCAGACACACTACAAAAAAAGGATCAGGCCCAGAATACGATTCAGAGCAGGTGCACTCACCAAAGCAGAGCCAAATGGATTTTTTAGAATGAGAGGGTATGGCTATACCATCAGGACCAACCTATGCTTGCACGGGAAGCCTAGCCAGACGACCATGCGAAGGTGGAGAGCTACTATCATGATGCAGATGCTAGGGAGGGGAAATTCCTTGTAGATAGTCTCGTTGAATTCCCTAAGACCTTCGGGTCATGTAATATCATAAGCCTAAGGCCCATGTAATCTCTAAGCCTACGGGCCTTGTAAGGGTTCTCCCTCATCCTTTGAAAGGGGGGTTATTAAAATCAATAAAAATGAAGGCCTTTGGGCCATTCAGGCACACTAGTAAAAAAATCAAGAACACGATAGATTTTTTAACAAGGTTCACCTCCAATGTTGATGACTATGTCCCCAATGTATAGGGTTTATTATCACTCACACACATGTATTCTCTTTTTTTATCAAAATAAAGTTATAGGAATGGGTATATCCTTTAACCTACAATAATTTTTGGCACCATCTAGTTTAAAACAACCACCAACTTATCATATAAAATTGTGAGATATTATCCTTAAGGAATAATCATCAATAAATTTGAATTCATTGGTGAATATAATGGATGTGATATTATTACTATTTGACTTCATATAACAATCATGTAGAAATTCCTCTTCCTTTATATATTTTTTCAATTTTTTGTAGTATTTCCTTACTCATTATATTCTCTCGGAATTAGTTATTGTGTCGTATTCACTATTTTATATCATAAATGGCTCACACCTTTCTCCTTTTAAAAACTCTAAATATTATTAAAATAATTATAAGGATAATATTCCATAATTTGAATATAGAAATTCCCATTAATTCAGTATTGTGATAAACATTTAAAACCAATAAAGAAGTTAGAAAAAATATTCCAACCTTTTGATCTTTCTTAATGAATTTCTATAATTATCAAGAAAATATCTACCTGATTAACCCAATGATATTTATCATTTATTTTCTCATTAAAATATTTACTGAAATTCTTTATTCCTCTATAAATATCAGGTTTATCTTTCCATAAGAAATCCAAAAAATTCATAACAAATATCCAGGTCTCCATGATCACATGCAATAATCTAATTATGGTGTGAAACTTCAACAAATAGTGAAATATCTTTCTAAATATAATTTCACCTATCTCATCTTGAATCAAGTATTTAATCATTTAGCATCATGATAATTAATCACTAAAGAATAACTCAACATCATCATGATTAATCTTTCTTTTCACTTAGTAATACACATTTATTCTAGCATATTTGATGAAAGGATCTTATATATCCTTATAAATACTCAAATTACTCTTATATGTGATGTATTAGATCTTACTTATCCTCTAGAAATTGAAATTTACTCTTTCATATCATTCACTTAGTCTTAAATATTATCTAAAACTTTAGGGTGAATATTACATATGAATAAACAAATCTTGTGTAGTATTAATTGATTCTTACAAACTACAGATTGATTATTATGTACCACTATGTAAATTCCAATGAATATTATGTATTTAAAGATGAATCTTACATACCATAGGGTAGAATCTCCATAACTTCACCAAAATATGTATCTGTGAGATCATACACATGCCTTTTCTATTTTTCTACCAACTTAAGGATATTACATATGTATTTTCTCTTCCATAAATTAACTCAAAACACTTCCAAAACTTATTTCCAAACATATCAAAAATCTCCTTGATCATATCAAGTGTATTTACAATCATCCTCATGTATTGAAAAAATACAACATTATCCTTAGTGGCTTCAAAAATATATCTCTTTGGATTTATTTTCAATACTATACATTATAACATAAATTTTAGATTCATATTATTTTAAAAAAATTATTCTAATATATACATTTCTCCCCCTTAATTAGTGAAACTATAATGTAAAATACATTTTCTGCCCCTTATTGACTATAATGAAAAAAGTGTTTTGAAAGGGGTGGAATCGTTTTTTTTTTAATAAATGTGTCAAGAATAAATAAAATCTAAGTTAACATGAGCCAAATATGTGTAAAAAACAAAAAATACAAATTTAATCATCAAAGTTTTATATTAATCATTTCATCAGGTCATAACTAAAAATATTCTATTAGGAATTTCTGAAAATATTTTCAAAAAATTTCCTATACACAAATAAACAAACATTTTAAAACATTCAAAACACAATTAGGTATCTCCCCTATAGTCTGTTTTAAGAAATTATAGTTGATATTGATGTGTTTTGATCTTGAATATTTCATTGGGTTCTTGGAAAAATTTATAACACTTTAGTTGTTATTTCCAATGACTAGTGGATACTCAACATTTACATACATATCCTCAAGTTGAGTTTTTATCCAAATAATTTATGTAGCATCATGTGATGTAGAAACACTCATATTTAATATAACTTAAAGTGATTGATGATTTCTTCTTAGACTTTTATTCCACACATCTTCCACCAATGAAGAAATTGCTGCCTAATATAGACTTTCTAGCATTAACATAACCAACCTAAAACTATTATTATCATATAATAGCCTATAAATGGAAGTATTTTTTACAATATCTTAGAACTATATTGGATAATAATAGATATTATTCCTTTCTATTAGATTGATACCAAGCACAAAGAGTGACATAAAAAAATATTTATCCCTGATTAAATAAAATAAAAAATACTACCAATCAACTTCCTAAATTTTTACTCATTAAAAACCTTCCCTTTGTCATATATAATCAATGTGTGTCCACTTAAATTGGTTTAGATACTCCTCTAAATTCCTCTATTCCAATTAATTTCAATATTTAATTAACATATATTTTTTGGCATAAGTTCTCTGAAATGTATCCAGTGTCTTGGGTAATTTGGAAACCCAAAAATAATTCCATCTCACCAAGAAAGGAAATCTCAAATTTCATCTTTATTTTTATAGACGACTAACAAAGAAAATATTTTCAATAATTTTACTTTGAATTTCAAAGTTTTTAATCCCAAAAAAGTGTTATTTTAAGGGAAATTTTCACATTTTATGGTTTTAATAGTATTTTGAGATTAATTAAAAAAATAGTCTATTTTTGGATTTTAATTTTTTTAAATTATTTTTCTATTTTGGACATAACATTTTCTTTACTGATCCAAATTAAAAATTTCTTCTTTTAACATTATTATTTTAAAATTTATTTTTCTTTTTTAATTTTATTCTTTCTGTTATTCGTATTCAAAAATAAATTATTATCTTAATTATTATTATTATTATTATTATTATTGTTATTATTATTATTATTTTAAAATTATTTATAAATTATATAAATTTATTAATTCTTTTTAATTTATTTTCTTTCCTTTTTTTCTTCTCTCTCTCTCTCATCCCAATTCAATTTTACTTTAATCATTCATTTTCTCATCACCATTATTTTTAAATTTTCTTTCTTTTATTTTATTCTATTTCTTCTTCTTCTCTTCCACCCACTCCACGAAGTGATCTCTTACTCCCAAAAATGATAGGTTGATCCTGAGGCTTGGCCTAGGTAGAGTTCAAGGTGTTCATGAATTTTATTTAAAGTTTAATTTTGTGTTTGTAGATAGAATTGAGTAGCATGCATGTATGAGTGAAGCGAATTTCCCTGATGTGGTGACTTCCCCCAATGACATGAAACTCAAACTATATTTATTATTTTATTTAATCACTTTTCCCTCTCTTTAATGGTTAGTTATTCACATGTTGGAGTTGAACTAATTAATGGATGAAACAGCATTGATATAGATGGGTCATGGAAGAAGACACCACCAAGACCAAGGAGTGTTATTAACCTTGATTAAAGGAGGAGGTATATTTTAGAGTGTTTAGACATTAAATGATATTCCAAAATTTCTAAATAAACAATATTAGTTCAAACATGATATTTCACATTTGGATTGTCAAACTAAAATCAAACATATAATTAAAAATATTGATTGGATCCAAAACCAAACCCAATACCAAGTTATTTCTTTATTTAAATCATTTTATTTAGAATTTCATGGTAATATAATTTATATTTTCCATTTTCCATGTCATAAATCAAAAACTCAAAAATATTATCATTGTTTTCATTAAATACTAAAAACCACAAAAATAGATAGCTTAGGTGATTTAGAATAAGTAAGTTAATAAACTGAAAGGATCCTCAAGTGAGACAACCATGGTCAGCTACTATGTTGTATTAGTAAAAATATAACATTTCTTTTTCCACACCCCATGACAGGCATGCATCAAAACTGGTTTCACTACTGGGGAGCCAATCATAAGTTTTCTTATCTTTTTCTATTTCACATTTTAGATATATTTAATTGACTTTTATAAAAAAAACTAAAAATATATATCCATGATGTTTTCCAATGATCATTCTTTTAATTCATGGAAAAATTACTCTCATTTTCAAGAACCAGTAGCTGAAGCACCCTGGTCTACAGATGATGGTGTTTCATTATGGGATAGATAGATTAGGTAAGCCTGGAGCCAAATTTTCAAAGAGGTGGAATTCAAGGATATCATCCAGGATCTCAATGAGACCCTTGAGCAACTAGTGGTTGTAGTATTGTCTAGGGAGCTATGTGAATTCTAGGAATACTTTCTAGAATTATATCAAGAACTGTCCAAGACACAAGAAGAGTGCTCCTTGTTCCACCAAATTTTTTTGAAGAAGTTCCACCAGAATATTTCTAGGAGAAAGTGGAAAAACACAAACTCAAGTATGATATTCAAGAGCTTTATGAAAAGGTTAAGGTTCAATAAGGCCAATGGATTGGATAACTGAATATTTCCAAGCATCATTAAAAGAACCTGAACCTCAATCTGAACCTGAATATGAACCTGACCCAGAAGATAAGCCACTTGTCCTACCTGAGGAATTAAAGGAGTAAGACTTGAATTCTGAGCTACAAGTAGAAGATCAACAAGAATTGGAGGATTATGGAATCAATTTGAGGAACTTCTTGATCTCCCCAAACCTTAGAAAGAATAATAGAAAACATCGGTAAAGAAAGATACCACCCAAGTGGTGGAGTTTGAAGTGAAAATGGAGGAGCCCGACTACCTACCTCCATCCTATGAGAACCTACTCCAAGAGAAACTTACCACTAATGAATTTGATTGAATCTAAACCAAGACAAGTAGTTTAAATTTTCTCATAAAATATATCTTCATTTGATTTTATTCAAACTGAATTTTGCATCAATCCCTATTGTTTTGAAATTTTATATTTATAAAATGTTGTTATGCCTTAGAGGAGGATGAAGAAATTGGACCTAAACCTACTAAGGAACACATGTATCTCCCTAATTTCAATTAACATGTATTATAGGAGCCCCATTAGGAGATTTGGTTAGCTGATAATGAGGAAATCATAAAATAGTATCCTCTTATTGAAGGGGGGGAATTACTTATTAAAAATTTACATCTTATTCAATTAAAAATACATGTTTACTTATCCTTTTATTGTTGAAGTCATGAAGCCTATATGAAGTCATATCTATAAGATAAAGAGGTTTCACAAGTATAAACCAAGAAGGAAGATGATTTATACTTCATCCTACCCCTCCATGAAATCTATACCTCATTGTGAAAGGGGAGGATCTGGTGTACTTTATCCATGGATCATTCCTCACCAACCAGGATGAAGCACAATCTGGGAAAATCCACATGTGGTGGTTTAAATAAAATAAGCTTCATCCACCACTAGAATTTTGATAATAGCTGGTACTGACCTTTGGAGGTAGTAAAAATTCAGGTCCCACTTGGGTGATCATAGCAAGACTTATCCCTTTCATTTTATTTCTAGGAAATTATATTTCAATTTTAGTTTTATAGAGCAGTCCAGCATTCATCCCACTCCCACTTATATTTTTTATATTAAATAATATGTTCCTTGAGTTTTAATGATTAATTTTCTTTCAAGGACCATGATAGTAGAAGGAACCTTTATACAGAAGTAGGTAAATAAGACTAATCATTCATGGGAAAGAGAGTTCGCTTTTTATGTTTGTCTTTTAAACTCTCTATATTTTTTTCTAAAAAGCCTATTTTGAGCTTTAAAGATGAAATTGCATTCCCACACTTGAATTTATGTTTTACTTGAGTAATATAAAAGAAATAAGTTTCTTAAGAATCTTGTGATTCTATGTTTTAGATTTCAATTTTAATAAGATTGAATGAATAAAATGTAGCATTAAATGATTAAAGTGAAGTATTTATATTAAAATGAGGAATATTGATTTAAGGGAATTAATTGATTGATGTAAATGAAATTTCCCTAAAAATTTTCATTCTTTTAATTTTTTAAATTCATGTTAATTGATTTTTTATTATTAATTATTCCTTGAGTGATTTTCCAATATCATAATTTTCATTTCTAGTAGGATTTCTAGACCATGTACTTCCTATTTACTCTTGAGAATATTTCTTGAGTGATCTTGGGACATGTCACCAACCAGAACGTGTATTTGAACTTGTCAAATCTATGACAATAAAAAACTTATTTAAAATGATTTAGTAATATTTTGAAAAATCAATTATCCTTAAAATACCACCATTACATCAATACTTATTTAGCCCTTATAATCCATGAATGACCTTTTTAGGACTGAGCCATATTTTAATCCATTTTTATCCATTCCAACAATTTTATTAGTAATTGCATGATATTTTAAAATTAAATTGTGGTTGTGAATGGAATCATGGTGGATGGGATGAAATTAATTATAAGGAAGAAGTGTGGGGGTGCTTATTTTGGTAATAAAGAGTGGTTTTTTATTCATTCAATTTACTTAACTATTTTCCCTTCTTAAAAATTTAAAAAAATGAATGGGTTGTGACTTAGAAGAATCAAAAATCACCATCATTGTACTGATGATTTTTTATTAAATGTGGTTAGGTGGTGAATGTGAGGTTTATTCTAAGAATAAATTTCAAAGAAAAAAATAAAAAAATAAACTTTGAAAAAGAAAAAAAGTATAAGAGTATAAGAAATTCAAGAAGGTGCAAATCATTCATTATGTTTTCATTATTCATGACCTTTGCTTTGAAATTTTTAGGGAAGTGGGAATTTATACTTTGAAATGGATAATTTAATTAAAATTTTATTTTTATATCATGCACTATACTAAATAGATAAGCCTCCTATTTGAGATTTAATTTTGAAACATCAATTCCTACCAACCTTGAGCCTCAAAGTCCTTTAAACCTTTAATTAAAGCCCCCATGATTTTTATGTGTCTTTTTTTTACAAAGTAGATAAAGTAGTTCCTTTAAAAGACTATGAAAAGTATAATGTTATCATGATATGAGTATAAATATACTTGAATTGTATCATGAGTGATGAGATAAAATGATCTATTTTTAGGTATATCATGATTTGGCATTTTTAATAATAATGAATTGTGGAACTTAAATGAATGAAAGGAGAAGTTCCATCATTTTTCAAAGGGGAAAATTAAATTTCATTAATTGATTGTTTCTTTGAATATTGGAAATTAGATTGATATTTTATGTGGATTTTTTAAATTTTTATTTTATATTGAAAATTATTTTATTTTACTTCTTTCAAATTTGAATATTAGTAACATTGGTGCCCTTTGATTTTCAATGTTGAGATTTTATACTTGGGGACTAGTATGGTTTAAGTGTGGGGGAATTGATAGAGAAAATATTTTCAAAAATTTTAATTTGAATTTCAATGTTTTTAATCCTAAAAAGGTGTTATTTTAAAGGAAATTATCACATTTTGTGGTTTTAGTGGTATTTTGAGATTAATTAGAAAAAATTACCTATTTTGGATTTTAACTAATTTAAATTCTTTTTTTAATTTATCCATAACATTTACTTTAGTAGTATTAATTAAAAAAACTATTTAATAGGTTTTTATGTTATATGGGATTCATTACATTTTTTTGGACCCAAAACTAAATCCACTATTTTGATGCCCAAAACTAGCTCACAAGTTGGGCCTTGAAAATTGTGCACATATCTAGAGATTTATTATATTTTGACCATATATCCTAAATTTATAGAACAAATAAGCTTAAATTTTTATGGTAAACACAAATTATATTTATAAACAACTTTTATTAAGGATTTTATGTGTTAATCATCCGTTTTAAGGTCATTAATGCATGGGAAATTAGAGAGGTGGAATATGAAGAGTCTTATTAGGCAGAATAAATTCTCAAAGTAAAATGAATATAACTATATCTAAACATGGAGGATGAAGCTGAAATTTTAAGATTAAACGGTAAAGACATTTATGAACAACTTTTATTCATATATAGTTACCCAATTATATAATTTAATGGGTCAAATATACAGAAACGTTAGAAGTAAAATTCAAGAACCAAACTTTCACCCTTGCCTAGAAATGGAGGGTCATACCCCCTTCCAAAATCATCAACTTGACCCCTGAATAAGGATCCTCATCCAAGGAGGAGGCTTCTGCGAATTCTCTCTTTGTTATTCTTTTTATTATTATTTTTTTAGTTTTTAATTTTCATTTTTAAGTGTAATTTATATTCCATTTAGTTAAATAAATTATATGCATTTTTATAGTTTCATCCATCTTTTTTTCTTCTTCTTTAATTATTCCCCTTTTTAATTTTTATTAGTATTATTATAATTAATATCATTGGTATTAATAATAATAATATTATTATTATTATTATATTTATTTTAACATTCTTATTTTAAAATTTATTTTTATTTTCTCATTTTCTTATTTCTCTTCTTCTTTAAAAAAATTATTCTCTTAATTATTATTATTATAATAACAATTAATATTATTGTTATTATTATTATTTTAACATTATTTATAAATTATATAAATTTTTAATTCTTTTTAAATTTTTTTTCTTTTCTTTTCTTTTATCTCTCTCTCTCCCTCTCTCCCCCATCTCAATTCTATTTTACTTTAATCTTTTATTTTCTCATCACCGTTCTTTTTAAATTTTGTTTCTTTTATTTTATTCTATTTCTTCTTCTTCTCTTCCAACCACTCCACCAAGTGATTTCATACTCTCATAAATGAGAGTTTGACCCCAAGGCTTGGCCCAGGGGGAGGTCAAGGTGTTCATGAATTTTATTTAAAGTTTAATTTTAATTTTGTAGATAGAATTGAGTAGAATTCGTGGATGAGATGAGTTTCCCTGATATGGTGACTGCCCCCAATGACATGCAACTCAATCTATCTATATTATTTTATTTAATCATTTTTTCTTCTCTCTCCATTGGTCAGTTCTTCATGCATTGAAGTTGAGTTGATCAATGGACAAAACAACATCAATAGAGACAGTTCCTGCAAGATGGAACCTCCAACACCAAGGAGTATCATCAAACTTGATTAAAGTATGAGGTAAAATTGAGAGTATTTAGGAATTAAATGATATTCCACTATTTCTAAATATTGAATAGTAGTTCAAACATGATATTTCATTTTTGGATTATCAAACTAAAATAAATCATATAAAAGAAAATAAAGATTGAATCCAAAATCAAACCCAAGACTAAGTGCTTTATTTCCTTAACCCATTCTATTTAGATTTTCATGGTAATATAAATTAGAATTTTCATTTTTCATGTCATAAATAAAAAACCCAAAAATATTTTCATTGTTTTCATTAAATACTTAAAACCAAAAAAAAAAAGATATCTTAGGTTATTTAAAAGAAGTAAGTGAACAAACTAAAAGTCTCCTCAACCGAGGCAACCCTGGTCAGCCACTATGTTGTATTAGAAAAAATATAATATTTATTTTTCCATGTCCCAAAATAGGTGTGCATCAACAAAACTTCACATAATTTCTCCTCATTAGTATAAAACATAATATCATCAATATACACAATCATAATGAGTAATTTTGTGGTATTTTTATTTATATACAATTTGTTATCCTCCTACCCTTTTATGAACATTGTATTTCTTAAGTACTCATCCAACTTGAAATACCAAGATCTTAGGTATTATTTCAAACCATATAGATAATTATTTAATTTACACACCTTTCTATTATCTTCGTCAATCATAAATCCTTTAGGTTTGTCCATATAAACTTCTTTATTTAGCACACCATTCATAAATAAAACTTTACATCTCTTTGATGAACTTTGAAATTTATTTGTGCTTTAATTGAAAAAAAAATTATGGCATCAATTCTGGATATAGGGGAAATGTATCATAAAAATACATTACTTTAATTTATTAATACCCCTTTCAAACCAATATAACTTTATTTATTATGAAATCACCATTTTCATTCAACTTGTTTCTGAAAGCCCATTTTTGTGTTATTGATATTCTTTTCTTTGGGATTAGGTATAAGATACCATGTCTCATTATTTTTAATTTTTTTTTACTCTTCATTCATTACTTTAATACCCTCATTATTCTCAAAGGCTTAATTAATGGTTTGAGGTTCAGTAGTTCAGAGAAAACTAGTGTAACTATCTGTTATAATGTTTCTCACTATTTATACCACTTTATTATGATATTTAATGATATTTTTAATATCATCATGATTTTATGTCTTGAATTTATCCCTGTGGATCTCAAATCCATAGACTCATCACTTGAATAAGATAAATTTATATCATTATCAATAAATTCTGAATTATATTGAGGCTATATAATAGGTTCAATCATTAAAACATCATCCTCAACATCATCCTCAACATCATTCATGATTGATTTCTTGATCTCATATTCATTTTTAAAGGCTTTTACAACATAATAATTAATTATCCTTGTATATTTATTATTTTAGTATATATATGAACTTCTATTTGGATCATAACCAAGAAATATTCCATCTTCTACCTTCACATCAAATTTTACTCTATTTTTATTTTATTTTTTCTTGATCATGCATGGACTCTCAAAAACTCTAAAGTTTTTTAGATTTTTCTTCTTCTTAAACCACATTTCATATAGATTCGTGTATGAATTATTCCTCAATAAGAACTTGTTTTGAATAATTCCAATAGTAGTGATAGATTGGAACCATAAATATCGTGAAGTGTCATGTTTTGTTAGCATGGTTCTCCACATATCAACAAGACTCTTTTTCTTTCCTTTTAGAAACTCTATTTTATTGTATAGTGTAGAGTATACTAAAATCATGTCTTATTTCATGTTTATAAATATATTATGAAAAAAATTATTAGAATACTCACTTTGTTTGTCTGATCCCAACTTATTCAAAGAAAAACTAGTTTTCTTCTCAACAAGTCTCCAATAACTTTTAAACATTCTCTATGATAAAGATTTGTGATACATAAATAGAATTCATTAAATTCTAAAAAATCCATCATTGAATTTGATTAAATACATATATACACATGTTGACTTCTTTCACATGGTCCTACAAACATCATAATGGACCAACTCCAATGGTCTTCTAGTTTGTATCTCAAGTCCATTTTACTTTTATTTACCATCATCCCTTTTAACATGTTTTGAGAGTAGTGATTATGTAATCTTTTAAAACTAGAAGATTTATCATAGCCTCTTATCTGACCAAATTTCACATGATCTTTTGGCTAGGATGAACACGTGTTTATACAAGTTATTCTCATCTTGCATACTCATGTAGAATTCTCCAACTTGTAGAAAGTTACCTTGGGTTCTAAAATCTTTTGATATAATTGATATACCATTCATCCACTTTACTAAACAACCAATATTTCTTAAATTCAACTCATTTCTACCACCATAATGTTTTGATACACTCAAAAAATTATGATTTAACCCTCTATTAAAGTTTAACTGATTCTTACTAATTTTAGTTACACCAACACCTTTTATTTTCAGTGATATTTCATTGTTAAATGTAATAAATACTCCTTCATAACTTTTAACATTCTTTAGGTTATTTAAATTACCTATCATGTGGGAAGAGAATCCACTGCCCATAATCTATGGATTTTCAAATTTTTGTACCTTGAAAGTAACTTCACCAATTTTTTATTGTTATTTGAATTAATTCTTTTTCTGAATATTCTTAGATGTCATATTTGGATTTAATTAAGCTGGTTTGATTTTAATACATTCATCTGATGTGTTTCCTTACTAATTACACCTTCCACCAGCTTCCTTTAATCTCTCAAAACTATTTTCACTTTAATCTTCTTCTCAAACTTTTGTAACTGGTGATTTGTTCTATATTGTTGTTGTATTCCACTTGGTTCATGATCCCTCCTTTGTATATGTAGAGAAATATTTCATTATAAAATGTAATATTTTTTTCCAAACTCAACATAACACTAGTAATAACCTTTAAATATCCTTCTTTGATAAAAATTCTTTTGTTGCACAGGTTGTTATCTAACCCCATTTTCAGACCTCCAATGAGATGATTTTACTAAACTCTTTTGTGGATATCTTTTTTGTACATTTCGGAATGTTGAAGATATTTTTTCAAACGAAATTACTTCTAGATATGATAAGGTCTTATATTTTATTAAGACTTACCAACCAATACCAATTCTTGTTTTTCATTGGATTCTCATAAAAAATTGCTTTTATTTTGATTTTTTCATTGATAGAATTCCCTTATTCATGTTAAAAATTTTACACAATAAGAGTGCTTGAGTTTTGTTTCTTTAGAAACTCATTCAACCACTCATAATATTTATTTGGTTTCTCAATATGACTGGAGATTTAACTAGATTCTATAAAAAATTTATTATAATTCTGCTTGATTTTATCCCTTTGCTTCTCAACTTCAATAATTTTCAACTTTAAATTGTCAACCTACTCATACCTAAGGATGATATTAGAAGTCATATCATCAATAATCATCCATTTATCATCATTACCAAGTTTAAACTTCTCAAATTCTTTTGTTAGAATTTATTTTTCAATCTTGGTATATTTTTATTCATCAAGGGTATTCTTGAGAAGTGAATTTTATTCTCTTATACTTACAATCAACTTCAGGAACATATTGATCTTAAATCATATGGTTTATTATTTTTAATATCTCATTTCTCAACAAAAAACTCACCATAATTTTTTTTTCATCCTATGAGGGTAAAATATCTTCATCCTTTTTATCCATGAGGACTTTTTGTTATGCATATTTAGAAAATTATCCATCAATATAACTTTATTCGCCATCTAAAATACCTTCTTCAAGAGATATAAATCCCCTTAAAATTAATCTGGATAGAATCTTATTCTAAAATTTTAATTTATATTGATTTCTCTTGAATTAATATTCTTTCATGAAGGATCTCTTAGTTACTTCATCTTGTTCAATTTCATTTTTGGTCCTCAATGGAAACCTGACAAAGAAGTGGTCATTTTTCCCATAATTAAAATAATTAAATATAATTTTACCATGATATTTACATTTCCTCATTTTGATGTTTCTTAACATCATAGAGAGGATCTCATCAAAACCTTCCATATTTACTTCTTTATCAAAATCATTATGCTCATCTTAAACCTTCATATTCTTGAAAACATTGAATGGAATTGATTTTAACTTCTTTACCTTTCTTTTTAAAGTAGTTACTCTTATAGTCTCATATGAAAATAAAGTACTATGAAATTGATCAACTGTAAAGTCATTTAGAACTTTATCTCAAAGATGTAATATTTTTTCATCAAATTTATCTAGGATACTTATCATGAGTTTATTCACCACTATGGGGTCTTACAAAGTTTATTTATATCCTTTGATAGTACTAATAATCAAATTAACCCTGGTAAAGAAATTATCAATATATTCATCTTATTACATTTTCACATCTTTAAAATGGCTTCTGAAAAGTTGAATCTTTTATTATTTCACCTTTTTTATCCTTTATTAATGTTGTGAAAAAATTTCTAGTTTTATTTAGTAGTTTTTTATCCCATTAATTTTTTTAGTTAATTCTTGGATAATGAGAATGAAAATGTGTTTCTTTCCTTTTCATCTCTTTCAACATTCTTCTTGTCAGAAAGATACCATGCAGTATGCTCACTTGGTATTGTAAAACCTTATAGAGTAGACTCAAATATTTTAATTCCAAGATAGAGATTATATGATTCTATTCATTCCTTTCAAATATTAAAACCCATTTAATCAAAATTTATAAATCTTTTGTTATTAATTGAGTTGTGATGATGCATTTTAAGAGATAACTTGAGGGAAAACCTAAATATGATACCAATTTTTAGGATCACTTGACCGTGTGATCAACATGAAGAGGGCGTTGAATCGATATTGATATATATTATAATCATAAAAAATATCTCTTAGTTATTTAGTAAGAATATTTCAACCTCACCTTGGTGTAGGAAATAAATGAGGAACATAATATATTTTTTAATGAGATTTTCCTCCAATATGTATGACTGTGTTCCCAATGTATGGTAGTTATTATCCCACATGCATAACTTCTCTTTTATTATCAAGATAAAGATATAGGGAAGGGTGTATCCTTGAACATTCTATAATTGTTAGCACCAACTAGTTTTAAAATAAGCTCAAATTTTTATATAAAATTATCAGATAATATCCTTGAAGAATAATCACTAGAATAGATTGAGTCGCCAATTGAAAAAATGGATGTGATATTGTTATTCTTCTCCTTCATACAAAAATATTTTGGGTTTTACTTTTCTTCTCTATATTTCTATCAATTATTTTACCATTTACTTACTCTATATATACTCTCAGAATAATTTGCAATGCCCTATTTTAAATTTTATATCACTCCAACCTCACAAATTTCTCTTTTCAAAAACTCATAATATTATTAGAATAATCACAGGGATAATATTTCATAATTTGAATATGAAAATTCCCATTAATTTGGAATTAAGATATTCATTTAAAATTATTCAATTAGTATCTAGGAAATCCTCCATCCTTTTAATCTTCATAAATGAATTTTCAGAACTAACAAGAAAAATTCTCTTAAATATCCCACTGATATTTCTCATTTATTTTATAATTCAACTATACACTAAAATTCATAATTTAAATCCTCTATAAATCTCAAGTTCATATTTCCTTCATAAATCTAGAAAATTCATAGAAAATATCCACGTCTTTATGATCATGTGTAGTGATCTAATCATGGTGTGGAACACCAACTCATAGCATGATCTCCTTATAAAATCTCAGCAATAACCTCAGCTTTAATCATGACCTTAATCATTAATAATTGTGATATTTAAAAACTAAAGAATATGTAAACACCATCATAATTATTGATACTTTTTACATGGGAATACACATTTATTCAAAATTATCTAATGGAAGGATCTTATGTATCCTCATAAATACTCATATTACTATTACATGTGTCATATTGCATCTTATTGTCCTCTGGAACTTTATAGATACTCTTTTGTATCACCCACTTAGTCTTTCATATACTATTAAACATCAAAGTAAATATTATATATCAACAAATGAATATTAAATAATAACAAATGATTCTTGCATACTCTATATTGATTCTTACATATTACTGTGTGAATTCTAATGAATATGAAATATCTTAAGATGAATATTATGTACTACAAAGTAAAATCTCCATCACTTTTCCAAAATCTACATTTATGAGATCTTCCACATTCCTTTTCCATTTTTCTTCAAACTCAATAATATTACATATGAATTGCAGATTTCTCAAATTAACTCAAAACAGTCTCAAAACTCATTTCCAAACATCTCAAATATCTTCTTAGCCATCTCAATTTTATTGAAACTAATCCTCATGTATTGAAAAAAATAAAACATCATCATAAATGAGTTCAACAATAGTCTCCCTCACCCACACACACACACACATTAAATCTTATTAGAACCTATTTACCAAATCCGCTCAACACCACTTGAAGACTCTTTGTCTCCCTCTCCTTTCCTATCCACTAAATCAGTTTCTCTTAATCCTTAAAGATGGTATGGGGATCTGTTTTCAATTTTTATGTTTTATATCTAAAAAAATGTTGTTTTAGATTGTTAGTATTCTAACCGCATAATTAATCTTACAACAGAGAAGTTAGTACTTTTTTATTAAATTATTTTCATAATATTATGAAATATGGTATCTTATTGTTTTCCACATTGTAATATCCTAATTTTATACCATTTTTGTATTACTATAGAGTAAAAAATGAACTCATTGTCCTATATCATTAATTAAATCTATATTCAATTGATTTCATACTATTATCAAGTTTTATGCATATTTATTTGTCTTAAATCTATGTTTACCTATAATTACTAGTTTTCATGAATTGAAAAAATTGAATAAATGAATTTTAGACCTTTAATTGGTTGTGTTCCTCAAGAAAATCAATATTTTAGATTAAAATTTTAGATATGTTAGCTCTAACTTGAAGATCTTCTAATGTCATCATTTCAAAATAAATCTTATCACATATTTGAGTTAATTTGTTTTTATTGAATGAAAAATTCAATATTTTAGTTCCATGGGTAGGGAGATTGTGTAAATTTATCCCTTTTAGGGATTAATTAGAAATATTCTAGAAAAAAATTACAATATCCCTACTGAACCCCGAAAATCAAGTGATACATTTTCATAATATTTATTCTATAAAATTAAAACATTGAACTACTATATGAACAAAAAATAATGGTGAATTTTTTTTACAGTGATAGGTTTGAGTTGATCTAGTGTGATTTCATTGCACATCTTGAAATGGTGATTTCTTCACCAATAGTGATTTCATTGCACATCTTGTAATAAGAAAACACGTGAGATACTTTTATGAGGCCATTGTAAAGGGTAAAGGGTAATAATTTCATTGGATAAAGTAAAATACCTTTCATATCATTTGAATATCAATATAATATTAATGAATTATTTATAAATTTATTGATACTAGTTTCATAAGGAGGTAATAACTCATATTAAATAAAAGCCTTATAAAAATACAATGTGGTGTCATGTTTTTCTTTTACTTACAAACTAGTGTGATCAAGATAAAAGATAATAAAATAAATTGGAACTTGATAAATGTTAGGTTAATAAGAAAATCATAAAAAGGTAAAAATCTTATATAAAAAGAAATAAGAAACATATAATGTAATAAACTAGCTCGGGCTGACCCAACATGTTAATTGGCCCGGCTCGTCATTAGTCCTGAAGGGAATTCCCGATCCCCATGGGCTAACAAATAGTGCATGTGTATCAAAACAAATACCATTGGGAATGATTTATCCCTCAAATTAGAGTTAATAGATAGTGAATCATTTACCAAGAATCTCTAATGGATCTTTCATACCTTATATATACCTATAATATCAAATAAGAAAAACCAAATGAGTTGTAATCAATAAAAATCATCAAAATTATTTATATAATCAAGAAACATCATCCATAAACAAATAAAAAATAAGTTACAATAAGAAGAAACTAAACACCTATAAAAGAATGGTTATCTTGGTCAATACAATGAAAAATCAGAATAAAAAATTGAATCAAACTACCTGAGTACCTCCATGCAACCTACAACTTCTCTCCATGTCCCAACTCACCCATTGGCCCAAGATTATGATAATAAATCTAAAGGTAACATGGAACCTGACTAAAACATTAGAGATGCATACATGCACATGAGTGTATATGCAGGGTGTCAGCTAAAAGGCCTAGTGGTATCTCACCAAGGGGTATGTGGAAGTTCTTAAATTAAGCAAGTCATAAATTCTAGTTTGAAATATAATATAAAGTAAGGTTTCATATTTCTATTTTAAATAAGAAATAGTGGAAGAAAACTACATATTCGACACTATAAGGAATAAAACTATTCTATTTAAGGAAAACTAAATGAAACCACTTTTAAAACCCAAAACATGAACCTTTTTTATGAAAAAACTAACAAAACTCATTTTAAAATTTTAAAATCCTTAAATGGAAATTCATACTTAACCCAAATTTTTTTTCTTTGTTTGAAAACACTTATCAATGACCAATTTTAAAAACACACCCAACCATAAAGAAAATAATCACAATGTGAATGGGTACCATGATATCAAGAAGAAATATAGAAACAAACGATAAAAAGAAATAGTGCCACTAGTAACATGTATAAGGGGTTACAAGAATTAATTAAATGGAGATCTTATACATAGAATCATTGATCAAGAAACAAATGTTTTGGGATATACACTAAGTACTGATGTTTAATGATCTAGAAGATTCCATATCAACACAGACCAACAACGGGCATACGTTACATCCAATAATAACACAATCCATCCAATTATCCCACACAAACCTCATAATAATGGAAAATCCCCACTATACCTGGACTAAGAACTACTAGGGGGACCCTAGAAGCTTCTGTACCAACTAGGGAAACATATATCAAGACCTACCACCTAAATACCTAGGATCCTATGACCAAACAACTTAGAGGTGATAAATCAATAAAGATAATTACTAAAACTTGAAAAATATATCACACCACACCTATAACACCCTCACATATAATAGACCTTCTCCACATCATGCATCCATCACATAATAACCCATAATTTGTGAAACAAGCATAGAGGAAATCAATAAGGGTATCACGAACAATAAAACATTTACGTTTTAAAGGACCAAATGATCCTTTACATGAAAACAAAAAATGGAATATTGATACTTTCTTCTCTAAAATCACATCATTCAAACCATTTTGAAATCACTACAATACACACTTATCTTAAAAATCCAATTTTATTATTTAGAAACATAACAACTTTTTTTGAAAATCTAAAATAAGGCCCAAGGATGATATTTTTTCATCAAAAACTTTTAAAGGAACCAACACACATTTTTAAAGATACTTATCACATGAAATTATTATCATTAAAATCAACCCATGAAATTCGTATGAATACCCCTTTAATCCAAGTCATAATTTTCATAGAAACCATTTATATTCTCATTCAAGAAACATATATAACTTTACATTAATTTAAAACAAATTTTTAACACTCAAGCATCTCATGAATTTCATAATAAAATGTAAAATAAAAATACATACCTAGAAACAATCAGAAAGAAGTCACAATGAGTCACCTTCCATGGAGAACACCTAAACAAGTAAGGAAAAACCATCTATAGGTCCTAGAAAAAACAAAACCCTAGGTTAGAACCAACTTGAACCCTATATTTCCCTTGTATAGTGAATTAAGGTTCTTGGAGGAAGAATAATTGTAGGAGAAATGGGAGAGGAATAAGGAAGAAGATAAATGAGGAGAAAAATAGGATTTTACCTTAAAGAATGCTTGAAATCCAAAAGGAAAGTGGCTAGACTTGAAGGTATAGGAAAATAAAATCCTTCTAAGGCTTCAAGAGAAGTTGATCAAATGAGAGGGAGGGGAGAGGAGAGGAAAGACATTAAAATTTGAAGGGATAAAATTGATAATTTCACTTTTAAATGAAATATAGGTAGCTTGAATGGTTTGGACACAGAGCTTGGTAAATAGTTCATCAACCATGTAGCTTCCACTGGAAAATCTATAAGCACTTGTATTGTTTAGTCACATGGTTACTCCTAACCATGCGCTAACTGTGTAAGTCACTCCCGAGAACAAAATGGGTTACATGAATCCCTAGGAAATCCCATACGGCTTGGTGAAATATGTGCCAACCATGAAAAAATACACTTTTAAGGGTTGCAACATTGTCATGAGGTCACTCTAATGTTACTACTAATCATGCGCAAACCATGTGACACCCAAAAGTATAGAAATTTTCAAAAAATAAATACAAAAATCTCTCAAAACATAAGACACCCATGAAATATTATAAAATAATAAAAAATAGTAACACATAGTGTTATAATCTCCCTCCCATGCCACTTTCTACCCCCATAAAGTCCTCAGTCAAATTAGAAGGAAACTGAGAATAAGAATCTCTACACCCCAATAAAAGATGTGGGATTGAAAAACTAGAGAACATTGAATGTCTGAATATGAAACCAAAATCCACAAAAATCACTAGACATATCCAGGAATAACCAAACCAAAACCATCTAACTAGAATCATTAATAGAACAGAGACCCATTATGGATCTCCACACCATTTAGAGTTCTTCTAAATGGTGGAATTAAAGGAAAACACACCAAAAAGGAAAACCACCACCAAAGATAACCTCATCTTCAAATAATCATCCAAGAAGGGAATCATTCATCATCCATAATGGTCATTCCCAATAACCTACTCACTACTCTTCAAGGGAGGAACAACTCAAAGATCATCCAAATAATAACAAAGCGATAAAATCTCATCAAGGCCATTGAAAAATCCATAGAAACCTTCTCAACCATAGTAGTCAAGGAAAAAAACCAAATCCAAGTCACGATAAGAAAAAAAATGGGATCCTACCTTAGTCCACCACTCCAAAAGGGAAAATTGTGGCCTCAACCATAGAACATCGTCTCATGACGAACCCACAAAAAAACACCTAAGAGATCAATGGGAAGAAACACTGATCCTAATTACCCGAGAACATACCCGAAGTCCTCCCGTGTTCCATATATCAGTGATCAACCCCAACATGTTTGTAACCATACACACAAACCTCGAGAAGCGGTATTCCATAAAAAAATTCATATCCCCAAAACCACTAAAATTTATAAGAAACAGTCAAAGGGGAACCCATGAAGACATCCATCAAGAGATACCTCAAAAAACATTACATGACAACTTTAATCAAATCCAAAAAACAAAGGGAAAGCTACCATAATGGATGAATACCAAACAACACCCCCAAGACAAATACCCCCAAAACATATTATGAAAACTCTATTTACAAAACTTCTAAGGAAATGATCAATAATGAGAGGATTCGCCAATAAAGAATGTTTTGTCTCCACCACTCTATTCAGAGTTTCTATAGAATTTGAAACCAAATGTATCCTTATCCAAACAATGAGAAGATTCACCAAGAGGATCATCCTTAAAAAAATTCTTCTACTTTCTTTATTAACCATTCTGGGTGGTATTTATAAATAACACAAGACATTAATCAAACAATTTCACGTATCTCAACTTTAACCAAAATAGTGTTGTTATGACTAAGGAACAAACCCAAAATTTTAAATTTACCAAATCAAAATACACCATACACACATAACAAAACATTATTTTCTTTAAAATTACTCACTCCAAACAAATAGTTTAAAAATTAGTTTTCCCAAGGATCACCTTTGAAGAATAAGGCACCCTTCTTTTAAATAAAAACAACCTTGATAACACATCATTTCATTTAAAAACCTAATAAATCATTACACATTGTTACTATAATTTAAAATAATTCCAAAATATTTACATAAAATTACATTTCTATTTCAAAACATTTTCCCAACACCTCAAGAAAATCAACCATCTTATTAAACACCTCTTATAAAACAGGGGAACTCTTTCAAAATTAAACACACCTAAATCAGTTTTTATAATCAAACATTTTATAAAATTCCCCTTTTTCACCCAAAATAAACCATCAAAATAGTCCACACACACAAATCCCAAAAAAATCGTGCCAAACTTCAAAAAAAATTCATTTCAAACACTTCTAAATATTATTAATACCCTCTTTAATCCATCCCTAACAAGTGAAACATGCTCTAAGGGAAATGTAATGACCTAGGTTTTTATAGAATAAAATATTTTCATATCTATTAATATTTATGAATAAGATATTAATTTAATTTTAAATAGGACACTTTTTCTGATAGCGTACACAATACACAACAACGGGTTTCTTTGAAATCATACATTGTACACAACTTTGATTTATACCAAAAAATAATATATTATTATTATTTTAAATGGTAGTTAACGCATAGTCATTGTATTTTTGAGAATGAACATAACTAACTAAATTATGATTAAACATGTTTGTTAAATGTTTATACATTTATCCAATAAATTTTAGATGCTTAAAATGAGAATGGATCTGATTTTAAGCATAAAATACTCTAATATTTTTAAAAGGTCGTTTTACCACCTTTTGATGGAGAACCCTTTTTAAATACAATTTTTGTCACTTTTATATATTCTATTTGACAAAATAAAGTTCTTCTTTTGAATTGGGACATCCAAATTTAATTTTGATGAAATTTTGGTATTTTTCTGATAAAGTTCATTTTTTAATGAATAATGAAAAAATACTGCATTTTAATTCAAAATTGTCTTTTCATCTAATTTATTTATATAGTTAGATTGTCCTTTTAATTGACTTTAAAGTTTAATTTTATTATTTATTATCATATAATTCAATTTTGGTCATTGGAATTAATTTCAATATGAAATTGGACATAAACACGTGTCAATATTTTGATAGTTATTACTTCTTAAAAACCCACTTTTTGATTTTGACAATAGGAATTAATTTTAAATTAATTTATGCCAATTATGTGTTTTGAATTTTGAAAATTGGATTCCATATTTAGAATCAGTAGGTAAAAATTGTGTGAATAGTTACCTTTTATGTTTGGACATTATGAATAGTAACTTCAGTAATTATTTTATTTACCTTGGTAAAATGATAAATCTGGTAAATAAGGGTAACAAAGTAATATTATAATAATATTAAACTACCCTAAAACATGTCCTAATCCTAATTTATGAGATATTTCCAGCCATGGGTATACTTGGATCAATTTTGGGACCCCATGGATCCACTTGGGAGTGATAGTGACATGTTATATTAATTAATTTAATGTAAAGATAAATATAACATAAACATGTATCTTCTAGTAAAATAATTTTTATATGGAGTTATATAAGTGATAATTTAGATTATAAATAATCATTATAAAGCTAAAAATATTTCCTACATCATGGTATTTTATTTATAATTTTTATACATCAAATAAATAAATTTATTTATGACACAATGATGATGTAGTGATTACCTTATTAATGAATGATTTAAATAAATGAGATTATAAATATTAAAATAAATTTATTTTGAAACTTTTTATGCCATCCACGAATTTTAGGGATTATTATTACTTTTTATATTTTAATTAATGGAGTTTTTTTCTAAAAATAAAGTTTTTATGGATTTTTTAAAAAGTCATGATATGAATAGTAAAAAAATTGGCATAAATGAGTTTTTAAAACAAATACTATTTTATTAAATGATATAATAGTTCTAAAAATATAAGATTAATCCAAATTACTTAGATAATGTTTAAAATGTCATTAATGAACCACTTGAGGTTTTATTCCCATTTTATAGTAACTATATTAACCATATAGTATGAATATACAAGAAGACATAGTAATAGTTAAATTAGTTAACTAAGGGTTAAAGCTAAATTATAAGGTTAAATTTGAGACCAAAACTTGTCTAAAACCTATTGATTGAGAGTTTTTCTACCCAAAATCATATTATATTTGAAATAAATTACTTAGTGACCATTTGAAACTGAAAATAATTTTATAATAAAATAATATTTCAATACCTTCCTAAAGTGCCCCTCCTCCCTCTTATAAAAGGGCATCACCTCTACCCATTTAATCACACCTCTCAAGCCCCTTTTATCATAAAAAATCTGCTCAAATAATCTCCAAACATACCTCTCTTCCTCATAGAATCCTTACCTTAGGTATAATGAAATTAAAGAAAGCCTTTTGGCTCAAATCAAAGGGAGTTACACGTTTTAGATGTAGCGTCTTCTCTAAAGTTCCTTTCCATTATTTTACTTCTTCACTCTCTATTATATTATTATTATTTGATTACATAAAAACACAAGTATCCTAAATATACTAGGATATTGTTATGATAATTATTCTAACTACACTTACACACACCTCCATCTAATGGATACGAACATACTATTTCTATGTACGTCGAACTGCTGCCTCACGAAACGATGATTGTTCAATTTTCCCCTACCACCTCTCATGGTGTCCATTATGATGGAACTATATTTATATATGATATATATTATATTTATATTTTCTCTATTATTATGTAATTTTTATTTACAACATACCTTTATTCTTTCCATGATGTGTAAATGTGATAATTTCATTTGAGGAAGTGCGGACTACCGCCCCCTCAAAGTGATATGACTCATTCATGACACACATGGAACGTATAAAGGATGATGTTAATGAAATTATGTAACATATATATCATATGATATTATAATATAATTATAATATACATATGTATCATTTAATTTTCATTTCATTAATATGACAAATAAATGAAAGTAACGTTCATGCGTACGTACGACCTACCATCTCCATGAATGGTGCATTTCATTTATTATCTCAAAATGTTATGGAATACTATAAATATATATATAAGATATATATATTTAAATAATTAATACTATTCTAGATATAATGGAATTTTGATCACATAGACAATTTGTAATTATATCAAGTTCATTTTCGACTTAAGTACCCAATATCGACAAAACAACCGATATTAACTTAAATAATTATGTAATTTTTATAATGTGGTAATAAGTGATATAAAAGGAATAATAAAATTGAAAATTGTTCTTAATCAAGTATAAATTAACTTATTTTTATTATTTAGGAAGAACAAGGAACATATGTGACGAATCGGACTCAAGGTAAGGGAACCATTCACCTTCCTCTTTTAGTCAAAGACTTATTTTATGTTATGTCTTTTAATTTCTATTTTATTATGTTGGGATATGTTATTATATATCTTTATTTATATCCATTTTATATCCAAGTGATTATAGATCATTTTCTCTCCCATCAACTCATTTTCTAAATTTTAAAGTGACGTTGTTAGGCTGCCAAATTTTCATAAGGGACTTCATCTCAATCTTCTTTCATTGAGGCATATTTTGATAATATACACCTTATTATTTTATACGGTTTATAATAAACCCCTTTGACTTTTAATTTCATTCTAAGGGAATATTTTTTCTATGAAGTGTCTTACTAAATGACAAAAGTAATATTTTTAATGTATGCGGAGACAACGACCTTTTCACTACCGCGAGAATTATTTGATATATGGATTCCTTAACAAGACATAATGTTTTTAAACGTAAAATAAATAACATATACCCTTTTTATGTATTTTAGTATTGAAATTTTTTTTTTTGAAATGGATTGAGTATTTCAATATCTTGAAATTATTTCTTGTGATTTCAAATGAAATGTTATTAGTGAAATGTTGATATTTGAAATATTTTATGTGTTATGATTTTATAATGGTACTTTTACATTCGATGGGTGGTTACATGATAAACGAATGATGGGTGGTTATGTGATAAACTAAATTATGGGTGGTTCTGTGATAAACTAAGGACGGGTGGTTACATTATAACCTCCAATTAATTGGGAATGGAAGTTGGCTGTATGGCTCTTCCATTTAGTGAAATGTGTGGAAGTCGACCATATGGTTATTCCATTTAAGTATTTTTGTGTCCCAAGTTACCTTTATATGTTATATATTACTTTCTATGGGATTCATGGTAATCTTTTGGTTACAAAAAGGGTAAGTAATGAGTTTATATTTAGTGAAGTGTTTTTGCTACTTCTTAAAGGTGAAAAGTATTACTTTATGATAAAGTTTTCATGGTTTACATGTTTTTGAAATACTAATAGTTTTCTTTAATTATGTAACCCTTATTGAGATTTTTATGCTCATCCCAAGTTTTGAAATGTCTTTCACAGGACATAATGAAGAATAGAGTCAAGGATGGGATCAAGGAAAAATTATGCTATTAAAACATGAAACGATGTCAAATTTCGTTTTTAAGGGTTTTTGTTTTATAAAAAAATGATAGTGAGTATAAGTGTATAATTATAATATTCAAGATGTTATGTATAATTTATGACCTAATTCTCTAAAGATTTGAACTTGAAAAGATCCTCGATGTGGATTAAAGTCAAATTATCAACTTATCTCTAGATTAAGTAATGTTTTAGGCTGGGGCCTTATAGGAAATCTAGAACCAAGAGGGACCAAAATAAAAAATTCAAGAGGGATGCAGAGGTGTGCATAGTTTAGTCACATGGTTTTCCAAACCATGTACCAATCACGTGGCAGCCTCTAGGAAGCATATAAAACCATCTGTATGGGCTATATACGGTTTGAAAGACCACACGAGCTAACTATGTAGCCTTGGTTTTACTTCTATCTCAACCCAAAATGTATATAAACCTCAAAAATCACTTATAAAAATCATAAGTGATCCAAATATCATTCTTTAACTTCAAGATACATCAAATAATCAAGAAAAAATCAATATAAAAGAATCAAGTCCTGACTTCTCATAGTAACTTGAGGTCCTGAATGAGAAACAACTCGCAAGACTCTCCCCACACATACCTCGCAAGTTCCAACATCCTTAATATCCTTTATACCATTACACACACCGAATAATATGAGTGTGTCCCCAAGAACCTAGGCCCTTACCATGAACTTAGGCTCTGATACCATTTGTAACAAACTGGTCTAGGCTAACCTGACATGTCACTCGGCCCGACTCGACACTTGGCTCGAAGGGTGTTCTCGATCCCCGCGGGCTAACAACTAGTGTAAGGGCATAATGGAAATAATAATTGGGAATGATTTCACCCTCAAATAAAATCTAAATAAACCATGTATCATTTACCGAGAATATAGGATGGATCATTCATACCTTGGATGCCCCTATGATATCAAAAAAGCATAACCAAATAACAAATAAACCAAAAGATTCATAATCAATACAACTTATCTAGCTTATTTATATCATCAAGAAACATCATCCATTAATAAATATACAACAAGGTATAATAATAATAAACTAAAAAAAGATAAAAGAAAGGTCATTTTGGTTGATACAACAACAAATCAGAATAAAACAAAATCTAAATTGAACTGTCTGAGTACCTCAATGCAACCTATGACTGCTCTCCACATCACAACTCACCCATCAACCTAATATAATGATAAACAATCTAAAAGAAACCTATAACTTGAGTAAAACATGAGAGTAGCATATATGCACACGAGTGTGTATGCATGTGTAAGCTAACAGGCCCCATAGGATGTCACCAATGAGACTATGAAATTCCTTAAATTAAAAAATTCATAATTGCTAGTTTGAAATACAATCGAAAGTAAGGTTTCGCATTTTCATTTTAAATATGAAACAGTGGAAACTAACCACATATTCTACATTATATGTAATAAATCTTTAAGGAAAACCAAATGAAACCACTTTTCAAACCTAAAACATGAACCTTTGATTTTATAAAAAAACCAATACAACTCATTTTAAACATTTCAAAGTCGTGCATAAAAACTCATCCTTAAACCAAATGTCTTTACTTTGTTTGAAAACACTTGTCAAAAACCACTTTAAAACACACTCATCCATAATTAAAAGAATCACAATGTGAATGGTCACCACGAGGTCAAGGAGTAATATAGAAACAAACAATGAGGAATAGTGCCACTAGTCACAAGCTAAGGGGATACATGCAATCATGAAATGTAAATCCCTTATATAGAATCATTGATCAAGAAAAAAAATTCATGGGCTACACCCTAGGTACTAGTGTAAAACCCCAAGGATTTACAAATAATTTTAATATCAAATGCATGAAACACTAAGTCTCTACAAAACAACACTTTTTTATAACCAAGCCAGTAAACATAATTTTTCCACTTTTGTGGTTTAAATTTTGAAAATCTAACATACACAGTTGCATTCAGGGTGATTTTTGGAGTCTGATAGAACAAACTTAATTTTTGGTGAATAGTAACCTACCCTTATGAATAGTAACCTACCCTTAAAAATAGTAACTTACTCTTATGAATAGTAATGTACCTTTATGAATAGTAATATACCCTTATGAATAGTAACCTCACCCATGTGTGTATAGATAAAATTTAGGCACATTATAAATGAAATAGAACATTTTATAAATTATTGATAGTATTGGTATTTTTGTGAGTGATAAATATTTAATTAAAATTTTAAATTAATAAATGGATTTAAAATTCATTTTCATAAAATATTTTCCTAAATAAATATTTTTTTGTCCAATGATTTTGGGATAATTTTATGAGAGCATAGTTAATTTTTGAAAGTATTACAAAATTAGTTTTAAATTTAGAATCTTTATTTTTCAATTAAATAATGATTTTATTTAAAAAAATCACAAATTTAGAAAATTATTTTGATAAAAATGGAAATATTTTTTTGATTCTAAATGTTGAAAAGTTGTTATGGTGAATTTTTGGGATTTTTCTAAAATACTTCAATTTTAGTTGAATAGTAAAATATGATAATTTATGATAAATGCTAAATACATGGTTTATTGAGTCATAGGTAATGTAAGGCTGATGTAAGACCACTTGGTTCAAACTCACATGCACATATTACTATTATTGGTCACAAGAATCAATAATATTGCTGGTCTTGAGAAAAATAATAAAATAATGGTTAAGATATTCAAAAATTACTTCTCTCCTCCACTATAAAATCCCCCTCACTACCTCTTCTTTTCACTCCTCTCAAGCCTTGTTCCTAGTCCAAATTCTACCCAAATATATCCCTAACCTCCTCCCCCACATCCAGTATCCCTTGGTCTCATAAAAAGACCAAATTCTCTATAAGAGTTGGTGTCCTAGAACCAACTGGTTGTACTTTGATTACATGGATATTTAATGTATTTAAATATTAAACATCTTATTACATATTGTTCATTTTCCTACATGACTATGATGTAATAATGTCCTATAGTATTTGTTGCATTGATAAGGTCATGACGGTTCCCCACTATGATGAGAACCTTGAAATTCTATAAAAATATTCTTAAATATAGTTCTACGGTTGGATGACATAATATGAAGGGATACATAGCACACAGACCGTCAGGTGCGAGTACTTGTAAGCAGATGAGACTTCCTCTCATGAAGTTCTCACTTGGTAATCTCCAAGATTGGAGATTATGAGAACAGACCCACCAGTAGGAATTTCGTATGTTTTGGATTCATCGGATATTTCTATCTGTGGGCATGTGTAATGATCCTTAGACTTTAATATTATCATTAATACATGTCACGACTCGCGCACTTTGATTTACTGACAAAAACTGTCACGCAGACAGTTGGCAGAAATTAGGGTACGTTTTGTGCATCATGAGTGACATGATATTAATGGATAAGTCGAGTAAGGATTTGTTTTCCTTCCATTTATGGAATTTTATATCTCAGACCTTTGATTGAAATATAACCGTCACGCGAAATTTCATGGCCATGGTGTAACGACGAGTTTATTTCAGGTATTCAAAGAACGTCCTATCAAGTATAAAGTTTTATGACACTACCATAAAACCATCTTGATGATATATTGATACAAAGGGATTATATTACACAGTGTGTGTTCATATGTGGATGTCATTGTTGAAACTTTGCGTTCTTTCTCTTGGGTGCCTTGACTCATTTATTGACAGTACTCTTGGACTTTAGGCAAGCCTGCCTAATGTCAACGACAAAGAATCCTATAGGGTCACACGCTAAGTGTTTTTGGTGGTCTCGGTTAAATTCTAATTTAATTTAATTAATGAAATAAATATTATTCTCAAGACCGTGGAATAATGTTATTCAAGTTAAGATGATCGCATAAATTAAATAAAATTTATTTATTTATTTTATTTTACATTTAATAAATATTTATTTACTTGTTTGTAGATAAAATATTTATTTAAGATAATAATTTATTTATTTATTTATTCGGGTTTTCAATAAATGGAAGTGGAGTTTGAGTGGACTAAGGCTGGTCCGATAGTAAAAAAATTATTTGCAAGATAGTAAATAATTATTAGTTGGCACAAGTTAAAATAATAATGATTCTTCTATTATTTTGTGACGTGGAATTTTATTCATAATTCCGTTTTGCGCAATTTGGCGCACCATAAATAATGACATAGTATTATTATTATGAGCATGGGTTTTATCTAAGTTAATGAATGTATTTAATTGATGTTATGCAATTAAACATTTTAACTGAAGTTTCATGCATATAAATAGACAAGTATGTCTATTGTGACATGGGAACACACCGCACGCTTGGTGAATTAAGAATTGTTGAGCTAACCAATTTCTTTATCGAATCCTATTCCTACCCCTCTCAAGAATGAGAGACGTTCTTCAAGGAAAAAGAACAAGCGATCAAGAATTACTAACACAATACACTCACTTCATCATGCTAGAACCCAGAGAATGAGTGGTGTCGATCGGAGGCCATCGGAGCATGTGTGGATCACCAATAGAGGGATTCTAGTTTGGATCCTCACAAGCGTAACGAGATAATTCAAAAGGGTCATTCCGAATGATCAAAATCGTCAACGAAGAAAATACCAAAGATACAGGTATTCTTTTCTTTATGAAATTAATTAAATTAATTATAAATATGATGTGCAAGATCATCTCTAAAGGTTTTGGGCCTCTTCCTTATTTATCTAAATCTTTGATATTATTCTGTGGATACTGGAATTCATCATCGTATTGATCTCAGAATAATCATTGATCATGGTAAAAATTAAATTTGGGTGTCAGCCCAACCACACTTCCTTTGTGCCCGGAACCTACATCCTCTCCCCTAAAGAGGCTCTCAAGGAAAATTAATTCAAGAGATAAATTCCTCTTTTCAATTATTTTACTTTCTTTTCAAGTTCCTTTGTTTTATTTTATATCCTCACCTCTCCTCATCCAAATGTTATGAAAACCCCAATACCTTACATGTACTGTAATTTTGTTGTTATTATTGAATAATTTATTATTATCTCTCATTTACACTTTTTATTCTAGTAGTAAAAAACATCATCTGAGATGTGCTAATTTACCACATTCAAGGATAATGGGTTTTCAATTTCTATTACCGTATTTAATTATGGTCATGAAACCATCCTTATGGTTGAAATATAATATAATATTTGTATTATGTCTCATCTATGGTTCTGGAATCTTTTTGTATACATGGTTTTGATTTATAAAGCAAAACGAGTTCGTTGTGTTCAAAAACCGCCAATTAACCCAAACGGTTATCATTAAATAATTTATATAATGATTCATCTTCACTCCAAGTAACCAAATGAAATTGAAAACCATGTAACCTTTTTTATGTTAACTAATAACATATAACTTCAATTCTGTACAACCATCCTCATTTTACAGGATTCTCCATTCATGTATATAAGTATACCAATCATGAAACGAATGGACACAAACAGTGAAATTGAACCTCTTAACCTATCCAAAAGGCCATCAATGAACATAATAATTTTATAATAAATCAATTACATTGATATGAGGTTCTGGAAATATTAATTAATGAACCTAAATTTGATTATTCATGTCATTAAGATCAAGTGGAGAACACCTTCAGACTTAAGGTAAGGGTTTCTTCATCTCACTTCCATTTTTTGTGAGATATTTTGTATTCACTACTATTACTTGTTTATGATGTATGTATACTACCCATTGATGTTTCATATCATGTATCTATTTATTTTAGTTATATTAAATGTATCATTTTGATTATTAATTTTGGGGTATACAATTCAATTGGTTACAAAGTTGTAAGTATATTCTTCCTGAACCTCTATTTTCATTCAGGTTACTCTTATTCTCTACTAAACTCAGTGAAATTGTTATTTATTCTTATGTAATTCTCATAATTTATATGAAAATTTTCTATATATCTGTACCAATTAGAATCTTTTTTTATTTTATGGAGAGTTACATGTTTTAAAATAATCTTTCAAAAATTCTTCAGAATTGCAAGCCCGATTCAAGGAACTTCTTGAATTCATACCTATTTTTAAGTTCACCCTATAATCAGTTTTAATCCATATTTATCTTTCTAAAATCACACATTTTAACATGAAAAATATATTTTGGTTCATTTTTTTTATGAAAACAAACATGATTTTCGCTTCAAAATCTCCTTAATGAATTCCTTAAACCGCACTAAAATGTTTCAATTATAAAGCTTCTTTAAAAACTCTTTTTACGTGATTTCACTTCAGTGGGACATCATTTATGCCTCAAATATAATTTCAATGTCCTTATCTTTTCTTTTTTGGGAAATAAATGTTGAAAACCATACATATGACAAATAAAAATGATTTTCCAAAAGAGCTCTTCTTTCCAAAGTAAAAATATATTTTTCTCACCCCACTTTAACTTTAATGAGATATATGCCTTGTTCACCACTTATTTATTTCATGTGGTGTATTTAATGTCCATTGATATATCATATCAAGAGTATCCTTATTCTAATGATATTTTAAGGGATTGTGATTTGAATGTTTCAAGGTGGTATGGGACACTTTGGAATGTTTAAGGATTATTTCCTCAAGATTTTTTCAATATTCTCATTTAAAATTATCTTTATTTATGTCAACATCCTTTGGTGAATATTGTATTTCATAGAGTTTTATAATGTATTATATAATCTAAAATATGTTGTTGAAGTTTTTTTGATTATTTTGAATGTGGATGTTCTATTTTGATACCATTCACCGTATTACTCCAAATGGTTAGTGTTTATGTTTAATAAGTGGGAAAAGTTCTTTACATTTCATATGTTAGTTCCAATATAAATGTATATGTTGTTTATGTTTATCCCCATTAATATGAAGAATGTATTGGACTTAGTAAGTGATGGGTTGGGCCTACTATATCCCCTTGATGCATTGGAAGGTCTCATGAGACAAATAGATATGGACTTGGTTGAGGCCTTACCCGTTTTTTAGATATGGTTTTGGCTGAGGCTTTAATAATTTTTAGATGTCCTGGATGAGGCCTTGATGGTATGTTTCAGAATGTCCAGAATAAGAATTTACCTCATTATAAAGCTATAAATTCATATTTCATGTGGTTATTTGACTAGTACAATACCCATGATTATGTTTTATTATGGAAATATTTACTCAACTCATATTTCTGTGATATTATGTTCAAGTTTATCCTTTTAAAGCCCTGTGTTTTCAATTATTCACTATGCCTAATGTTTATTTGTATGATATCTTCTGTTTTATTGTTTACCCTTAATAAGCATCCGATCTCAGCCCTTCTTATGTTTCATTTTTTCTCAGGATGTGAAGAGGTGTTTTATGATTGACTTTCAGGGATAATCTTAGAGTTATGGATGTTCCCAATAAAACATATATGTTGTTTTTTATTTCAAGTTGTAATTTTGAACTTATATATGTATCTGGTTTTTTCAAATCTATTAAACTATTCGTTCATTCAGGATATGACTTTCTTGTAATCATGCCAATGTAATGAAATAATGCACCAACTTTGGGCTTTTGGGATCAGAGTTTTCAGTTGGTATCAGATAAAGATTAGCAGAAAAATTAGAAACTAGATTTAGAAAACATAGATTAGAGAACAAAACTCTAAGATGTTTTTTGAGGATAAGTATACTAGAATATCCTGGAATTTTGGTAACGAATAGATTATTTGGATCTTCATAGAAAATAAATCCATGTCTGGATACTACAAGTGGACGTGGTTCTGGAACAGATGTACCTGGGAGTAACAACTCTGACAAGGTGTTTCGAGCTTGACCCTATGTAACCTATTACATGATAATGGGCCTTACAGATCACCTGGTTTGACACTCTCAGGGTATATTCTTAGTATAATTCACATTTTTGTTACGAGCCATTATGAAGGATTTATGCCCCTAAAGTAACTAGAGTATGTGGTTCTAGGATTTTTTATGCATAAATTTATGTTATGTGTTATACCATGTTTAGAGTTATATAGAGTTCATAATTTTATGATCTAATATAGTATGTGGAATTGATTAGAAATGGCACCTATCAAAAGGAATTATAACTTCACCAATGCACGTGATGTAAAGAGTAAGAAGGATCATATCTCTCATGTTCTTAATCTATCATTTCAAAAGAAGATAGTATCTCAAGTATCCTCATCATATGAGGAAATAGTATCATGTGTTAACAATATATGTAAATAATTATTTGTTTCCTATGAATTTGAAGGGAAGTAAGAAAAGAAGAGGATGGCTGAGAAAAAGATAGATAAAGGAAAGAATGGAAATAAGTGTTTTCCCACATGTGATAACTATGGAAAGAATCACCTTGGTGAATACATGAAGGGAATGGGAGTTTGTTATAAGTGTGTATAAAAAGGACACCAATTTCATGATTTCAAGGGCAAGAAAAAGGTTTCCAATGTACAATGCTTACGCCTCATCAAGAATTGTGTCATTTCGAATATTTTATCAGCAATTTAATGGTTATAATAATTATGAAATATATGATGATTGTACTGCAGTACTATTTCATTAAGTATTTGAGGTCGTATGATGAATTGTACCAAGGATAAGTGACTCAGTAGAAAGTTAATATCTTGGGAAAGAATATGGTTAAGGGAAAAAACCCTAAATATATTTCTGATGATTAAGATAATTATGAAGAAATGATTGATTTGGATTAGTACTGACTACCTAAAAACTAATTATTGACTTGTCAACAAGTGTTCTATTCTATCATTGATGAAGTCTACAAAATTTTTGGATATAAGGACCAATAGCATGTGTAAGGATGAATGCATGTTTCCAATAAGGTTTTATAGTAATTTGTGTTATTACCATAGTTCAAGTGGATACATGATAAATATATTCACATGTTTGGAATGTGAAAATTTAGGGTTTCTTCATGTTGACTAAAGGTGAATAAGGTTATAGATGCATTGAGTAGGATGGATCATGGAGTTCTAAACAAAACGGGGTTTTCCCAGGACCCTGTGTACATGGATTTTGCAAGTATGGATATGGGAATGATTCTAAAGTGTTGGATCATGATCTTTTGTAAAGTTAAACCATTTATGAAATGGTTTATATTGTACAATGTATGATGATTTATAGTTCAATGTCACCCTATGATGCAACCTATGTTAAGAGATGAAGTATAGATAGTTCAGGGCACAAACAAAGGATAAGATTGTGTTTATGAAATAGAAACATATATTTATACTCTTATAGAGTGGAATAATTAATCAACTCCAGGAAGAGTATTAAATAAAAATGTTGTCCTATTATCATTTTTTTATAACTGTAGTTTATAGTTTTGCGATAATGATCTTTCATCTGAGCATGTTCTCTATCAATTTCCATCAGAACATAATGGTTTGATTATTCTTCCATTTCCATGTTATCTAATTAGAATGCATAGTTTTGTAGTAACTAGTTCATTTCTCTTTCTCTCTTATTAAGAAGATGTTTTAACCATATTTCTGATGCGGGTTTCCCACAAGGGAATTTTCAAGTATCAACCATTAACTTTCAAATTTCAATTTCAAAATTTCGAGGATGAAATTATTATAGGGAGGGGAGAATGTAACACCCCAATGATTTAAAAATAAATTTAATATTGAATGCATGAAACACTGAGTCTCTACAAAACAACACTTTTTTATAACTGATCCAATAAACATAATTTTTCCACTTCTGTGATTTGAATTTCAAAAATCTGACATACATGGTTGCATTTATGGTGATTTTTGGAGTCTGATAGGACAAACTTAATTTTTGGTGAATAGTAACCCACCCTTATGGATAGTAACTTTATCTTGTGAATGGAAATTTACCTTTATGAATATTAATATACCTTTATGAATAGTAACTTCACCCATGGATGTATAAATAAAATTTAGGCACATTATAAATGAAATAGAACATTTTATAAATTATTGATTAAGTATTGGTATTTTTGTGAGTGATAAATATTTAATTACGGTTTTAAATTATTATATGGATTTAAAATTAATTTCCATAAAATATGTTCCTAAATAAATATTTTTTTTCCATTGATTTTGGGATAATTTTATGAGACCATAGTTAATTTTTTAAAGTATTACAAAATCAGTTTTAAATTAAAAATATGTATTTTTCAATTAAATAATGATTTTATTTAAAATTTAAATTTCACATATTTAGAAAATTATTTTGATAAAATTTACTTAAATTTTGGATTATACACAATGAAAAATGGTTATGGTGAATTTTTGGGATTTTTCTAATATTCTTCAATTTTATGTGAATAGTAAAATACGATAATTTACGATAAATGCTAAATACATGGTTTATTGAGTAATAGGTGACGTAAGGTTACTGTAAGACCACTTGATTCTAACTCACATGCACATATTACTATTATTTTTCACAAGAATCAATACTATTGCTGGCCTTGAGAAAAATAATAAAATAATGATTAAGATATTCAAATATTACTCCTCTCCTCCACTATAACCCCCCACCCCTCACTCACTCTTCTCTTCAATCCTCTCAAGCCTTGTGCCTAGTCCAAATTCTGACCAAATATCTCCCTAATATCCTCCCCCATGTCCATAATCCATTTGTATCATAAAAATACCAAATCCTCTCCCCTAAATCGTCTCTCAAGAAAGATTAATTCAAGAGGTAAATTCCTCTTTTCAATTCATTTACTTTCTTTTCAAGTTCCTTTGTTTTATTTTTTATCCTCACCTATTCTCATCCAAATTTTATGAAAACCCTATTACTTTAAATTTATGGTAATTTTTATATAATTATGGAATAAGTTATTATCACCTCTCATTTTCCCTTCTTTTAGGCTAGTAGTAAAAAACACCATCTGAGATGTGCTAATTTACCACATTCAAGGACGATGAGTTATCACTTTTTATTGTCGTATTCAATTCTGGTCATAAAACCATTATTGTGGTTGAACCAGACTATAATATATGTATTATTTCTAATCTATGGTTATAGAATCTTTTTGTACACAAGGTATTGATTTATAAAGAAAAACGAGTTCGTTGTGTTCAAAAACCACCAATTAACCCAAACGATTATCATTAAATAATTTATATAATGATTCATCTTCACTCCAAGTAACCAAATGAAATTGTAAATCATGTAAACTTTTTTATTTTCACTAATAACATATTACTTCAATTATGGACAACCATCCTCATTTTACATGATTCTCCATTCATGTATATAAGTATACCGATCATGAAACGAATAGACATGAACAACCAAATTGAACCTCTTAAGCCATAAAAAAGGCTATGAATGAACATAATAAGGTTATAATAAATCAATTAAATTGAGATTAGTTTATTTAAATATTAATTAATGAACCTAAATTTTATTATTCAGGTCATTAAGATCAAGTGGAGAACACCTTCGGACTTAAGGTGAGGGTCTCTTCATCTCACTTCCATTTTTGTGAGATATTCTATATTCACTACTATTACTTGTGTATGGTGTATGTATACTACCCATTTATTTTCATATCATTAATCTCTTTATTTTAATAATATTCAATTTATCATTTTATGGTTATTATTTTTTGGGCATACAATTCAATTGGTTATAAAGTTGTAAGTATTTTCTACCTGAACCTCTATTTTCATTCAGGTTGCTCTTATTCTCTACTCACATCAATGGAATTATTATTTATTCTTATATATTTTTCATAATTTCTGTGTGAATGTTCTATATATTTGTACCAATCATAATCCTTCTTTATTTTATGGATAGTTACATGTTTTAAAATAATCTTTCAAAAATTCTTCCGAATTGCAAGCCCAATTCAAGGAACTTCTGGAATTCATACCTATTTTTAAGTTCACCCTATAATCTATTTTATGCCATATTTATCTTTCTAAAATCACACATTTTAACATGAAAGATATATTTAGGTTCATTTTTGGTTTTATAAAAACAAACATGCCCTTGTGCTTTAAAATCTTTTTAAAGAATTCCTTAAACCGCACTAAAATGTTTTAATTCTAAAACTTCTTTAAAAACTCTTTTTAAATGATTTCACTTTAGTATGAAATCATTTATGCCTCAAATATAATTTCTATGTCCTTCCCTTTTCATTTCTAAGATATACATGTTTAAAACCGTACATACGACAAATACAAATGATTTTCCAAAAGAGCTCTTCTTTCCAAAGTAAAAATGGATTTTTCTCACCTCACTTTAACTTTAATGAGATATATGCCTTGTTCACCACTAATTTCTTGCATGTGGTGTATGTAATGTCCTTTGTTATATTATATCAAGAGTATCCTTATTCTCATGATATTTTAAGGGATTATGATTTGAATTTTTCAAGGTGGTATGGGACACTTAGGAATGTTTAAGTATTATTTCCTCATGATTTTTTCAATAGTCTCTTTTAAACGTATCTTTATTTATGTCAACATACTTTGATGAATATCATATTTCATAGAGTTTTATCACCTATGATTTCATCTAAAATATGTTGTTGAAGGGTTTTTTATTAGTTTGAATGTGGATGTTCTATTTTTATACCATTCACCATATTACTTTGAATGGTTAGTGTTTTATGTTTAATGAATGGGGAAAGTTATTTACATTTCATGTGTTAGTTCTAATATGAATGTATATGTTGTTTATGTTTATCCTCATTCATATGAGGAATTCATTAGACTTATTAAGTGACGGGTGGGGGCTGCTATAGCTTCTTGATTCATAGGTAGGTCTCATTAGACAAATAGTTATGGACTTGGATGAGGACTTACCCATTTTTTAGATATGGTTATAGTCGAGGCCTTAATCAGTTTTAGATGTCTTGGTCGAGGCCATGATGGTATGTTTCAGAATTTCTAGAATATGCATTTTCCTCATTATGAATCTAAAAATCCATAGTTTATGTGGTTATTCGACTAGTAGAATACCCATGATTATGTTTTATTATATAAATATTTACTCAACTCATACTCCTGCCGTATTATGTTCAAGTTTTTCTTTTTAAAGGCATGTGTTTTCAATTATTCACCATGCTTAATGTTTATGTGTATGATATCTTCTGTTGTATTGTTTACCCTTACTGAGCATCTGATCTCAGCCCTTCTTATGTTTCATTTTTCCCCAGGATGTGAAGAGGTGTTTTATGATTGACTTGCAGGGATAATTTTAGATTTGTGGATGTTCCCAATAAAACATATATGTTGTTTTTCATTTCAAGTTATAAATATGAACTTATATATGTATCTGGTTTTTCAAGTCTACTAAACTATTCATTCGTTCAGGATATGAATTTCTTGTAATCATGTCAATGTAATGAAATAATGCACCGACTCTAGGCTTTTGGGGTTAGGGTGTTACAGTTGGTATCAGAGGAAGTTTAGTAGAAAACTTGGAAACTTGATTTAGAAAACATATATTAGAGAACAAAACTCTAAGATGGTCTTTGAGGATAAGTATACAAGAATATCCTAGAATTTTGGTAAGGAATAGATTACTTGGATCTTCTTAGAATATAAATCCTTGTCTGGATATTACAAGTGGACGTGGTTCTGGAATAGATGTACCTATAAGTAACAACTCTGACAAGGTGTTTCGAGTTTGACCCGGGGTAACCTGGTACATGATAACAGGTCTTACTGCGCACCTGGTTTGACACTCTCAGGGGATATTCTTAAGATAATTCACATTTTTCTTATGAACCATTATGAAGGATTTATGCTTCTAAAGTAACTAGAGTATATGGTTCTAGGATTTTTTATGCATAAATTTATGTTATGTGTTATACCATATTTAGAGTTATATAGATTTCATAATTTTATAAGCTAATATAGTATGTAGAATTGATTAGAAATGGTGCCTAGTAGAAGGAATGATAATTTCACCAATGCACGTGATGCAAAGAGTAAGAAGGATCATATCTCTTATGGTCTTAATCCATCATTTCAAAGGAAGATAGTCTCCCAAGTATCCTCATCATATGAGGAAATAGTATCATTTGTTAACAAGATATGTAAAGAATCCTTTGAGTCCTATCTGTTTGAGGGGAAGCAAGAAAAGAAGAGGATGGCCAAGAAAAATATGGATAAGGGAAAGAAGGGAAAAGGGGTTTTCCCACTTGTGATAACCATAGAAAGAATCACCCTGGTAAATACATGAAGGGAATGGGATTTTTTTTATAAGTTTGGAGAAAAATAACACCAATTTAGTTATTTAAAGGGAAAGAAAAAGGTTTCTAATGTACAATTTTTCAACTACAAAGAGATGAGATACTATGCGAATCAATGTCTCATGCGTCGAAGGAATATGCCCCAAATGATGTTACTGGATAATGATCAAGTCATGATACTTCCGCATATGAAGTGGAAGTATTAATATGCCTCATGAAGAATCATGTCATTTGAATATTTTATCAGCAATTTACTTGTTATAATAATTATGGAATATATGAGGATTGTACTGCAGTACTATTTCATTAAGTATTTGAGGTCGTATGATGAATTGTACCAAGGATAAGTGACTCGTTAGAAAGTTAATATTCTTGGGAAAGTATATGGTTGAGGGAAATACAACCCTAAATATATTCCTAATGATTAAGATAATGATGAAGAAATGATTGATTTGGATTAGTACCGACTACCTCAAAACTGATTATTATCTTGTCAATAAGTGGTCTATGTTATCATTGATGGAGTCTGCAACATTTTTAGATATAAGGAATACATCCAATAGCATGTGTAAGGATGAATTCATGTTTCTAATAAGGTTTTATAGTAATTTGATTTATTACCATATTTCAAGAGGATACATGATGAAGATATTCACATGTTTGGAATGTGAAAATTTAGGACTGCTTCATGTTGACTAAAGGAAAATAAGATAGCAGATGCATTGAGTAGGATAGATCATGGAGTTCTAAACAAAATGGGGTTTTCCCAGGACCCCATGTACATGGATCTAGTAAGGATGGATATGGGAATGATTCTAAAGTGTGGGATCATGATCTTTTGGAAAGTTAAACCATTTATGAAATGGTTTAAGTTGATCATTGTATGAGGATTTAGAGTTCAATGTCACCACATGATGCAACCTGTGCTAAGAGATGAAGTATAGATAGTTCAAGTCACAAACAAAGTATAAGATTGTGTTTATGAAATAGAAATGTATATTTATACTCTTATAGAGTGGAATAATTCCTCAACTCTAGGAAGAGTCTTAAACAAAAATGTTGTCCAATTATCATTTTTTTTATAACTGTAGTTTATGGTTTTGTGGTAATGATCTTTCATTTGAGTATGTTCTCTATCAATTTCCATCAGAACATGATGGTTTGATTATTCTTACATGACCATGTTATCTAATTAGAATGCATAGTATTGTAGTAACTGATTCATTTCCATTTCCCTATTATAAAGAGGATTTTTTAACCATATTTCTTATTTGGGTTTCCCACAAGGGAGTTTTCAAGTATCAACCATTAACTTTTGAAATTCGATTTCAAAATTTCATGGACGAAATTATTGTAAAGAATGGAGAATGTAACACCCCAATGATTTACAAATAAATTTAATATTGAATACATGAAACACTGAGTCTCTACAAAATAACACTTTTTTATAACTAAGCCAATAAACATAATTTTGCCACATCTGTGATTTGAATTTCAAAAATCTGACATACACGGTTGCGTTTAGGGTGATTTTTGGAGTCTCATAGAACAAACTTAATTTTTAGTGAATAGTAACATGCCCTTATGAATAGTAACTTCCCCTTATGAATAGTAGTGTACCTTTATGAATATTAATATACCCTTATAAATAGTAACCTTATCCATGGATGTATAAATAAAATTTAGGCACATCATAAATGAAATAAAACATTTTATAAATTGTTGATTAAGTATTGGTATTTTTATGAGTGATAAATATTTAATTACAGTTTTAAATTATTAAATGGATTTGAAATTAATTTTTATAAAATGTTCCTAAATAAATATTTTTTTGTCCAATGATTTTGGGATAATTTTATGAGACCATAGTTAATTTTTGAAAGTAATACAAAATCAATTTTAAATTAAAAATCTGTATTTTTCAATTAAATAATGATTTTATTTAAAAATTAAATTTCACATATTTAGAAAATTATTTTGATAAAATTCACTTCATTTTTGGATTCTACATGTTGAAAAATGGTTATGGTGAATTTTTGAGATTTTTCTAATATACTTCAATTTTAGGTGAATAGTAAAATATGATAATTTACGATAAATGCTAAATACATGGTTTATTGAGTCATAGGTGATGTAATGTAGTTGTAAGATCACTTTATTAAAACTCACATGAACATATTACTATTATTGGTCACAAGAATCAATACTATTTCTGGTCTTGAGAAAAATAATAAAATAATGATTAAGATATTCAAATATTACTCATCTCCTCCACTATAACCCCCCCCCCCCTCACTTTCTCTTCTCTTCACTCCTCTCAAGCCTTATGCATAGTCCAAATTCTGACCAAATCACTCCCTATTCCCCCACCATTTTCAGTAGCCCTTGGTCTTATAAAAATACTAAATCCTCTCCCCTAAAGAGGCTCTCAAGGAAGATTAATTCAACATGTGAATTCCTCTTTTAAATTCTTTTACTTTCTTTTCAAGTTCCTTTGTTTTCTTTTCTATCCTCACCTCTCCTCATTCAAATGTTATGAAAACCCTAGTACCTTAAATGTACTGTAATGTTGTTATGATTATGGAATAAGTTATTATCATCTCTCTGTTACCCTTCTTTTATGCTAGTAGTGAAAAACACCATCTAAGATGTGCTAATTTACCACATTCAATGATGATGGGTTTTCAATTTTTATTATCGTATTAAATTATGGTCATGAAACCATTATTATGGTTGAACCATAGTATAATATATGTATTATGTCTCATTTATGGTTCTGTAATATTTTTGTACACGTGGTTTTTATTTATAAAGAGAAATGAGTTCATTGTGTTCAAAAACCACCAATTAACCCAAACGGTTATCATTAAATAATTTATATAATGATTCATCTTCACTCTAAGTAAAAAAATGAATTTGACAACCATTTAACCTTTTGTATTTTCACTAATAACATATAACTTCAATTCTGTATAACCATCCTCATTTTACATGATTCTCCGTTCATGTATATAAGTATATCGATCATGAAACGAACAGACACGAACAACAAAATTGAACCTCTTAACCCCTCAAAAAGACCATGAATGAACTTAATAAGGTTATAATAAATAAATTACATGGAGAGTAGGTTCTAGAAATATTAATTAATGAACCTAAATTTGATTATTCGGGTCATTAAGATCAATTGGAGAACACCTTCAGACTTAAGCTAAGGGTTTCTTCATCTCACTTCCATTTTTGTGAGATATTCTGTATTCACTACTATTACTTGTGTATGGTGTATGTATACTTCCCATTGATATTTCATATCATGAATCTATTTATTTTAATTATATTCAATTTATCATTTGATGATTATTAATTTTGGGGTATATAATTCAATTGGTTACAAAGTTGTAAGTATTTTCTACCTGATCCTCTATTTTCATTCAGGTTGCTCTTATTCGCTACTCACCTCAATGAAATTATTATTTATTTTTATGTACTCCTTGTAAATTCTTTGTGAATGTTATATATATGTGTACCAATCATAATCTTTCTTTATTTTATGGAGAGCTACATGTTTTAAAATAATCTTTCAAACATTCTTCTGAATTGCAAGCCCGATTCAAGGAACTTCTCGAATTCATACCTATTTTGAAGTTCACCCTATAATATATTTTAAGCCATATTTATCTTTATAAAATCACACATTTTAACATGAAAAATCTATTTTGGTTCATTTTTGGTTTTATAAAAACAAAAATGCATTTGCGCTTTAAAATCTCTTTAATGAATTCCTTAAACCGCATTAAAATGTTTTAATTCTAAAGCTTCTTTAAAAACACTTTTTACATGATTTCACTTCAGTGTGACATAATTTATGCCTCAAATATAATTTCAATGTCCTTACCTTTTCATTTAGGGGATATACATGTTTAAAACCATACATACGACAAATACAAATTATTTTCCAAAAGAGCTCTTCTTTCCAAAGTAAAAATGGATTTTTCTCACCTCACTTTAACTTTAATGAGATATGTTCCTTGTTCACCACTTATTTCTTGCATGTGGTGTATGTAATTCCCTTTGTTATATCATATCAAGAGTCTCCTTATTCTCATGATATTTTAAGGTATTATGATTTGAATGTTTCAAGGTGGTATGAGACTCTTTGAAATGTTTAAGGATTATTTCCTCAAGAGTTTTTTGATAGTCTCATTTAAAAGTATCTTTATTTATGTCAACATCCTTTGATGAATATTGTATTTCATAGAGGATTATCACCTATGAAATCATCTAAAATATGTTGTTGAAGGGTTTCTGATTAGTTTGAATGTGGATGTTCTATATTGATAGCATTCACTATATTACTCTGAATGGTTGGTGTTTATGTTTAATGACTGGGAAAAGTTATTTACATTTCATATGTTAGTTCCAATATGAATGTATATGTTGTTTATGTTTATCCTCGTTCATATGAGGAATGCATTGGACTTAGTAAGTGACGGGTGGGGCCCACTATAGTCCATCGATGCATCGGTAGGTCTCACGAGAAAATAGATATGGACTTGGTCGAGGCCTTCCCCATTTTTTAGATATGGTTTTGGCTGAGCCCTTAATCATTTTTAGATGTCTTGACTGAGGCCTTGATGGTATGTTTCAGAATGTCCGGCGTATGCGTTTCCCTCATTATGAAGCTAGAAATCCATTGTTCATGTGGTTATTCGACTAGTAGAATACCCATGATTATATTTTATTATGGAAATATTTACTCAACTCATACTCCTGTCATATTATGTTCAAGTTTATCTTTTTAAAGGCATGTGTTTTCAGTTATTCACCATGCCTAATGTTTATTTGTATGATATCTTCCGCTGTATTGTTTACCCTTACTGAGCATCTGAGTTCACCCCTTCTTATGTTTCATTTTTTCCCAGGATGCGAAGAGGTGTTTTATGATTGATTTGCAGTGATAATCTTAGAGTTGTGGATGTTCCCAATAAAACATATATGTTGTTTTTCATTTCAAGTTGTGTTGTTGAACTTATGTATGTATCTAGTTTTTCAAATCTACTAAACTATTCATTCATTCAGGATACAACTTTCTTGTAATCATGCCAATGTAATGAAATAATGCACCAACTCTGGGCTTCTGAGGTTAGGCCGTTACAACTAGTGTGTGACGATACTAACGACGTCATATCAACACGAACCAATAGTCGGCATATGTTACGTCCAATAATAACACATGCCATCTGATTATCCCACATCAGCCTCGTCGAAATGGAAACTCCCCGCTAGCCCTGGCCTAAGCACAACTAGGGGGATCCTAGTAGTGTGTGTACAAACTAGGGTAGCATGTATCAAGACCTCCCACCAAGACACTTGTGTTCCCATGTCCAAACAACTATGGAGGTGAGCAAGAAATTAAGATAATTACCAAAATAAAAAGATAAACAATGTCTCACACATCACCTCTAGCTCCCGCACATAGAACAACCTCTTTCCACATCCTACATCAATCACATAATAATTCGTAATAGGTGAAACAGGCATAGGAGAAATCAATGAGGGCCTCACGAACAATGAATCATTTACGTTTTAAAGTGTCAAACGGACCTTTACATGAAAACCGACCCAAAATGTCGAGTCGTGTAAAATCCCATCATTCAAACCATTTTGAAAGCACTATAATGCATACCCACCTTAAAAAAACGAAAGGTATTCTTTAGAAACATAACAACTTTCTTTAAAAGCTTAAAATAAGGTCCAAGCCCGATGTTTTTCCTTCAAAAGCACTTAAGGGAGCCCGCACACATTTTCAAAGATTCTTGGCGCATTAAAACATCAACTTTAAAAGCAACACATGAAATACATATGAAAAGCCCTTTATAAAAAGTCACAATTTCCATAGAAATCATTTATATTCTCATTAAAGCATTATACGTAACTATAGTTTAATTATAAAAGATTCATAACAATCGAGCATCCCATGAATTGCATGACAAAAGAAGAGCATAGAAACACGCACCTCAAAACAAATCAGAAACAAGTTGCAATGTGTCGTCTTCCATAGCAAACACTCAAACATGCAAGAAAACGCCTTCTACAAGTCCTAGACAAACAAAACCCTAGGTTAGAACCAATCTGAACTCTATATTTTCCCATGCACAACATATTAGGGTTCATGGAGGAGGAAGAAACCTAGGAGAAATGGGAGTGGAAGTGGGAAGAAGAGAAAGTGGGAGAAAATAGTAGTTTGCCTTGAAGAACACTTGAAATCCATAATGAAATAGGCTAGAATTGAAAGTGGAACAAGAAGAAATCCCCATAGGGCTCCAAGAGTGGTCAGTTGAACAAGAGGGAGGGGAGGGGAGGGGAGAGGGAAAACTTGAAAATTCAAAGGGGTAATTTGGTAGTTTCACTTTTAAAAGAAATTTGGACAGCTCGTATGGTTTGGTAAACCGTGTGTCTTTTAATGGACTAAGTATGAGCACCTCCATAGTTTGACCACACAATTGCTCTTAACCATGCGCCAACCGTTCGAGGCACCCCCAAGAACAAAATGAGGCGCACGACTTCCTAACAGACCGTGCATAACTTGACAAACCATGCGTCAACCGTACAAAACCGCACTGTCAATGATCGCAGCACTGTCGCACGATCATTGCATGGTTACTACTAACTGTGTGCAAACCGTGCGACACCCACAAATCTCTAAAATTTCAAAAATTAAAGACTCGAAGCTCTAAAGACTTAACACAACTTAGAATAACACAAAATACTATAAAATAACCAACAAGTGCTACATACACCATTGATTCATTACACCCACCATTGTTCATCACATTGAGATGAATTTAGCCTATTAAAAAATAGATTTTATTTATATTAATTAAAAAGTTAAATTTCTTATTTTTTATTTATTTTATGAATAAGAGGACAAGACCCATTTCAGATTATTTTAATAGTGTTTTGTTAATATCCGGGGATGGGCAAAAGGTATGGCCCTTGGAAAAACATCCAAAAAGAAAAGCCATGGAAAAGTATTCGCAGACCATTAACATTGCATTGCGTGACAGACCAGCAAACACAGATTTTATAAAAGACTACAAATTTAACTCATTTTTAACTGAGATTTCATTATCGGAATAGACCCTTCAAACTGAATAATTTTCCAGTCGAGGTCGGGGTGTGGGGCGGCATTACTTTATACTACGGCAAATAAAGGAAAAGACTTTACAAAAGGAAACAAATGGGAAAACAGTGGAAGGGTGGGGGAAAGGGCGGGAGACCTCCGAAAGCAGGCGGAGAAAAAGCAAAGCGACGGGGTCCCCTGGTGGACTCTACCCTCCCGTTTTCTTTTGCTTTCCCCACCCCCACCACCGGCAGCTTTTCTAAAATCTGCTTGCTTTCCCCTTTTTTTCCCTCCTTCCCAATCTCCCTTTTCCTCCTGCCATGGCTTCGGAGTTCAGAATCGGAGTAGGGCAGCCTCGGCATGCTGGGTGAGGGGCGCGTAGGGACCCCTTGTTGTTAAGAATCCGAACCATGTGCCCCTAAAGCTTTGACTTGTGGGGTGGACTGGCCCTTCTTTTGATGGCCCACAAGGTGCTCGACGAAAGGTCTGGCAGAGGAATAAAGGACCAGGCGGGCCGGGGTGCGTGGGATTGGTTTGTTTGTCTCTTCCCAAGGTACTCACTACTCAGCGCCCCCACCCCCTCCTAAACTCACTTATTTTGCTCTAATAGGGCGTCAGATTATTGGACCCAACTCGTTTTCTTGATAAGGTTTCCTTTTGGGTTTGCATTTGGCACCACAAATGGCCAACCGACTTCGGAAAGCCCCAACTTTCCTCAATATCAAATTAAATCTGAACTTTTATCAACTGTTGTCAAATTTGATTATAATCTTTTGCCCATGCATGTGTATGTTTTAGAGAAGTCGGCCCTTTTCTCATGAGCAGAGGTGGGAGCTCTGGGGTGATCGATTATGATCCTCAGTTCTATTATTGGGCGGTTGAAGCCTGTTATAGCTCACGGCATAGCCGTTTTGTTATTGATGTCTGCCATGATTTTCTTTTGTACTTGGTATGTCTTCCGATTGATTGCTGGGCGCCCCCACACTCCGCCCCTCCCATCATTTGATATCTGATTCTGAACTCGATGGTTAGTGGGTCAACTTTACTCACCACCCCACTGTTTCCTGGCTTTTCTCGTGATTCTAAAATATCTTTTTGTACTGACAAGCAGTATCAGTTGTACCCAAATATACTGTCATCCTCATCATCTCTTTAATTCTGGGTACATTGACAAACAAGGAATAAAACATGACCTTAATTTCAGCTAATGATATCCCACATTTTACTTGCATCTCATTTTATTTTAAAATTCATAATCTTTTTGGTCCTTCATTCATTTTTTTTCATGTTTTTGTTTCCAAAATGGCATTAATTACCTGTTTTGATCATGCATTGTCATTTTCCCTTAATTCAGAGTACTCTTTATTCCATTTCAAGCGAGGTTTTGGATCCAAAATCTTCTCAATTACTTTATTGTCAATTTCTCAATTCAATGAAGCATATTGTGCTACACATACTGATTGTTGGGTTTCATTGGATTTCAAAATTGGTGGAGTTTTTAAGATGCTTTTGGTGGGTTTGGGGTTTTGTTCCGTTGTTTAAGCTGATCCATCAGCGGTGTGACTTCCAAGTCATCATGCTTCAGCCAAAGTTAAAAATAAAAAGATGAAGCCAAGTGTATTGGGTGGTGTTTCGGAAATGTTGGGTTGGAAGTGGGCACATGGAAATATTCTCTTGAAATCCCACTTTCCTTGCACATTGGCAATGGTATAGGTGTGACTAATTCAGTTCTTATGCCCGCTGCCCCACTTCCCTGGGTGCTCTGATTTTCATTTTTCATTTTTCATTTCAAACTAAAATAATGATTTTTTTTTTTTGCATATGTACACTTAATTGATAGTGTGGTGCTCATGAAATGTCATGGAACTCAATCCTCACATGCATGTGACAATATCATATCAAAATTATCAATTCATCTTGTGAAATTAAATATATGGAAAACACCATGGTGTACATGATATTGATATAGAAGAAATCCACGACACAAACTAGTAACTATGTTCCATGCAAAAACCATGCTCTTCTATCAACTCAAATCAAATCATAACATTACTCAAATCAAATTAGATATTGAGGTGTGATTTGATAACGACCAACCATAAGAGCCTAGTCCTCAATAATTGTAGTGAACGTTCTCCATGATGAGCAATTTGTTAGACATGGATTCAATTTGAATTGTTGCGAGGACCTCTCTTGTCTCAAATGAACATAATAGTTAATAGTTGTTGAGAATTCATGCCTAATTAATATGATATTTTGTTCATTCTTAGTACCTTGTTCGAGATGGTAATTAAAAATTATTTTCATCATGAGGATCTTGTCATATGTAAAAATTTAATGTGAATTGTCACGAGTGCTTGATTATCATAGTGATATGTAGCATCTTTGTTTTGGTTCACATCTACTGTGATCATATTAGGTTGTCACATACCTCAAGTGTGCCTCTTCAAATAATAGTGGTGGTCGACAAGCGATGAGGGTCGACATATAATAGGTGGTGAGACCATACGCAGGCACAAATAACCATCAAAACATAGCATAAACAATATCAAGTAGTCACTATAATAGAACATTAATATGGAAAACAAAAATCATAGGTAAATGCCGACAAACCTTAAATGTCTACATCATGTTATATCAAAATGAACTATTGTATGTCATACAAGTCATACAGCGTAAACAAGATCTCTCATGGGCAAATTATATACAATTGGGGTCAAAAGTAATCAAAAATAAAGATGTCCACAAAATTGGTCTTGAGTCTTAACTTAGTCCTATCTTCCAAAACCTATAAAGCTCTATTAACTTAGCCATTCAAAACAACAGTTCCCTTGCTCTTATGTAGGTTATGACATGAAGTCTATGAGTTGGAGATGGGTAAAATTGCAAGAGGGAGAGTGAATTGCCCTTTAAAATTTAAAGGTAAACAATCCAAGTTTAAAAACTTCATTTAAAAAGATTATAAAAATTAAAACATTTTGAATAAAATAAATGAATCAAAGTATTGAAAGAACAACAATATAATTAAATATAATAATAAAAATGGAAGAATAAAATGAAAATCAATTTGAATAATAAAATGATTAAGTGTGTTTGATGGATTAAACAAATTATGAAATGAATGAACGAAAGTGATAAATAAATGAAAGCGTGAAAAGTAAATGAGATAAGATATTTTGTAAGGAAGTTCTGCAATAGTATCTGAGGGCATTCTTATGTTTACCACCTCAATCTCATGAAGATTTATTGTATTAGTACCTTGATTTTAATGGTATTTGGGATATCAAAACTATATCATATTTTTTTAGGTTATAGCAAAAAAACAGATACAATATACATTGGATTTTTAACGGTGAAGCTAAAAACCATAAAAGAATAGTCACTTGTCTTTTGAAAGGAAAAAATGACAAGTGAACCTTAATCTCTTACTTGCAGTAAGTACTAAAATAAAATAAAGGGGATGAAGTTGGTCTTTTTTGTTTAGTCTCAATTCTCTCGATGAATATAATAAACATAAGAATAAAAGGAGAAAGTGATTTGAATATTACAATTTGTTCACACTCTAGAAGGAGAAAGAATATTTAGAAATGAAATCACACTGAGAGTAATTGCGCACATTGGCAATTGAAGAATGATTGTCAAAGAATGTCGATGTAGTGTACAGTGTCTAGGCCTCCAAAGATCACTATTTATAAGTTTTTCATCATTCGGTAATGTTTTAGAATCCATCGGAGTCTTTAAGCCGATGACGTTCTGGTTCAATGTATTTTGGCCATCATTTGTTCAAACCTCTCGATCCCTTTAAAAAGAATAACTCAACACAACCAAGTGATCTGTTAGGCAATTTAAATTTAAGATAATAAAAATGTACTAGAGTTATTTAAGAGAGAGAAAGAAATAGAATATTGACAATCCTTATCATTTGAATTTTAAAACCATTCGAACAATTCAAATTAATTTAAAAACGTTGGTTAAAAAGTTTAGAATAATTCCATAATAATAAGTCAAAGATAACACACAAATCTTGCATAGAGTTATTCTATAATATTCAAAATTTGAATTTCAAATAACTTTTCACATTTAAACATGCAATGTTATCAAACATACACTACATTAAAAATCATAAAATATGTTTGAATGAGATCATTAGACTACAACACGATTTTAGAAACATTAAAATCAAAGAAATCAACTCAAAATAATAAATATACAGTATTTGAGTTTCATGCTATAAAAATATGCACAAACATAAAAAATCTTCATAAAAATATGTTTACCTAAAATATTAATATGAATTTATAGAATCATTAGAATAATTTAAACACTTGAAATTAACATGAAACAAATCAATATTTCAAGAATATCGTGAAAACCGAGTAAACTTGAGATTTCCAAATTTATATCTCTACGTAAAGGTAACTTTCAAGCCATGCGTAAATGTATACAACTAATTCCAAACAACGCGTAAACGTAACACATATATTTCACATGTGGCGTAAGGGTAAACATGAAGTCGCGTAAAGGTAACTAGGTAAGTCCAAGCACTTCCTAAGGGTACTTTTATGCATGCGTAAAGGTAAATCACAAAACACGTGCTACACAGGGGTAAGTGTAAAGCTGCGTAAGGGTATATGCAAGCTGCGTAAATGTAAGAAGCACTTTATACATGTTGCGTAAGGGTACAAAGAAGTTATGTAAGGGTACGTCAAAGATAACAAAGCACACGTAAGTGCAAAAAAGAAGTTACGTAAAGGTACTTCAAAGATAATAACGCATGTGTAATGGTAATTAGAAAGTTGGGTAAAGGTAACTTAAAGTTATGTACGAGTAGGAGCAATGCTAAACCACTTAAGGGAAATGAAAAAGTTATGTAAAAGTACATGAGAACTTACATAAGGGTACTCAGTTGTGTAAAGGTAAGAAACAAGCTAGGTAAGGGTAAAGAATAAATCATATAGGTTGCAAGGGTAAAAGAAAACTCACATAGGGGTAAAACTAAATTTATAAAATTTATGTAAAGGTAAAAAAAGACTTTAGAAAATTAAATTTTCACCTAAAAAATTTCAAAATAAATATAAAGAATAATGATAATAAAATATAAATAACTAAAAATAATTAAATAAAAACTCTTGAATAAAATAAAATAAAATTATAATTATCTAAACATAAAATTATGAAATATAGTATGTTGCAATTATCAAAACACAAAATAATCAAAGTGGCAATTAGACACTCCAACAATCTCTCCCTTTTTGATAATTACAAAACTATAAATTTCAAACTTTCTCTAACATTTTGAAATTAATCAAAAAACTTAAAAAAAAAAATTGAATACAGTTTCTCCCCCTTTTTAGAGAAAACTAAGGAAAAATTATTAAAATGCAAACCATTTCCTTCCCAAAATAAAATAAAGAATCATAAAAAATACACTCCCCCTAAATTAAATAAAGATATTTCAAAATATAAAAGGTGCCACAAAAAAATAATATGAAATTCAATGAATTGTAAAAGAACTTAGAAAATAAATATTTTAAAAAAACTTTTTCATTATTAAGGATTATTAAATATTGTATTAAAGAACCATAGCAAATTCCCCAGAAGTGTCAAACTAGGTGTGCAGTGGAGACTCACTCACCATGTTCCGGAAGGAGAAAGGGTTAACAAACTCAATCAACACTTTTCGAGATAAATCTCTAAGGACATCTGCGTCAGAACCACACCCACTAATTTGCATCCATACATGACTATTTTTCTTGAAGTATCACACTCACTTCACTTTTCCAAAATTATGGAAAGTTTTGAAAAAAAATAATTTGAAATCCATTTTGGTTTTTTTAAAAAACAAAATATTAAAAAAAAAATTTAAAAAAAAATTTAAAAAGAAAATTGAAAAGAAATTTAAAAAGAAATTCAAAGAGAAACTTAAAAAGAATTTTAAAAAGAACGAAGAACCCTATTCCCATAAAGATCAAAATTGATGTCCAAAGGCTCTCTAGGAAAGAAGGAGCTAGGCCCTTCCTCACTTGGAGCATATACATTAAGCTCAAGATGAGAAAGAGTTGATCAATCACTTCAAGAGGTGAACACTGCATTTTAAGAGGAGACATAATTTGATAGATCAATGAGGTTTGGTGGAAATGCCCTGTAAGAAATCATTTAAAGGAGCCTTTTGGTACCCAGAGTTTGGGTCTAACAGTGTGAGTTAATAAGCATTGAAATGAAGAAATAATTTTGGGTCCACTAAGATTGGCTAATAAGGATTTTGGAACCTAAATTTATTTAGAATGAAATTTTATTTTAGAAAATCGAGAAGAAAGATGATTGATATTTTTTATACCATATCTAGCATTTCTACATTTGTATTCATAAATAATATGACCAACTTTCTTACAATAATTAAAAAAACGTATTCTGAGAAATTCCCTTTACAAAAGTAGTCTTTTTAGAATTGTTGGAAAAATTGGACTGATTTAGAAAACGAAAACCATAGAGATTTTTAAAAGATTTTTGAGAACCCAAAATCTTATTTAAATTTTATTCCCGTTGAGTAAAACAAGAAAGTGTATGTTTAAGATCTTTAATTTGAAATTCCAAATTTTCAACATCTGGTTCATCTTTTAATTTTTAGATCAACTCCACTTTTTCTTTTAAAAGTTGATCTTTTTCAGAAACTACAAGGTTGTGTTTCTTTTTAAGATCTTTGAACTTAGAAAGAAGATCACAAAAACCATTTTGATGTTCATTTTTTGCATTGAAAAGATCTTCATAAGTTAAAGCAGAGGTAGAAGAGGAAGAAGATGAAGAAGAGGAATGAGAGAGAGAAATAGAAATTTTAGAAATAACCTCAATTCCATCCTCAACATGTGTTATGAGACACTTGAGACTTTTTTCACTCGATTTGTATATAGAAATTGAGTCCTTGCTAGCGCTCCAAGTCAGTACTTTTAAAGCTTTCTTACCATGCTTCTTATCTTTCAACTTTTTCTTATTCAAGGGACAATCAGGTTTGATGTGACCCTTCTTTTTTCAACCGAAACAAGTAACATTGAATTTTTTATTTTTATTTTTAAATTGTCAAGAGAATGTCTTATTTTTGTTGAACTTGTGTAATTTTTTTCAATATTCTCATCAAACGTTTAATCTCACATTCATTATCAGAGTCGCTTTCGCAAGAATTTCCATCTTTGATTGATTTAAAGGCTAGGTTCTTCTTGGTTTGTTGGGATTCAAAAGCTTGTTTAACCTCTTGGAATTGCATCGTTATTTTATAAGTCATGAGTGATCCAATGAGTTCTTTAACCACCAGATTTTTAATATCCTTGTATTCTTGGATCGCCGTCACTTTGGGAGCCCATGAACTTGGAAAAACCCATAGGAATTTCTTGACTAAAATTTACGTAGAAAGAGAGTCAGTGCGATCTTTTTAGACATTAAAAATACTAGTAAAATGAGTAAGCATGATAATAATAGATTCATTTTCATGCATGTAGAAACATTCAAAATCTTATCTAATCCTATATGGTCTAGTGACTTTAACTTTATTGGCGGCTTCATGAGTGACTTCTAACAATTTCCAAATCTCATTATCCGTTTTTCAAGAATATGTTCTGTTGAATTTATTTTGATCTAAACCACAAAACAAGGCATTCATATCTTTTCCATCAAGTTCAAAAGTGGAAATATCATTGAGATTCTATTTATCTTCTTTTTTAGTTGTAGGGATATAACCATGCATAACCATTTTATAAACAGGATAACCAATGCTTTTAAGGAAAATAGACATTTGATTTTTCCAATAAGATAAATTTGAACCATCAAATAATGGATCATATGTATAAGAAGTAGATTACATTTCATACTCGAACTTTCTAGTCAGTTAGAATTTGAAAATAAAAAACAATTTTGAAGATTTTTTTTGATAAAAACCCAAGCTCTCCTATGATAAAATAGATTTTCAAAAAGTTTTTTTGAATATGGTCAAAGCTATCCTTTGATACCAAATGTTGGTTGAAGATAGGTAAAATAACAAGATGGTGGTGTGTGTGTGTGGGGGGGGATTTCCCTTTAAAAATTTAAAGGAATACAATCCAAATTTAAAAAATTATTTTAAAAAGATTAATGAAATTAAAAACTTTTGAATAAAATAAAAGAATTCAAGTGTTGAAAGCGCAAAAATATAATTAAATATAATAATGAAAGTGAAAGAATAAAACAAAGATAAAATCAAATAAAAATGATTAAGTGCATTTAATGGGATAATCAAATTTTGAAATAAATGTATGAAAGTGATAAATAAATGAAAACGTGGAAAGTAAATGAGACAAGATATTTGGTAAGGAAGTTTGATAATAGTACCTGAGGGCACCCTATTTCCACCACCTCAATCCCTTAAGGATTTTATATATTAGTCCATTGGCTATAATGCAAGCCAAGATACCAAAACTATCCCTTTCATTTTAAGCTATAGTAAGAAAGTGAATATAATAAACACTAGCTTTTAATGGTGAATCTAGAAACCTCAACAGAATAGTTCCCTTTCTTTTGAAAGGAAGAAAGACGAGTAAACCTTAGTCCCTTACTTTAATGGTAGTAAGCACCAAAAGAGAAGAAAGATGCGGAAGTGAGTCTTTTTAGATTATTCTCAATTTTCTCAATGAATATGATGAACACTGGGAAAGAATGAGAATAAAAGAAGAGAGTGATTTGGGTATTACAACTTGTTCACAATCTAGAAGGAGAAAAAAGATTTATAAATGAAAGCACTTTGAGAGCAATTGAGCATGTTGGAAATTGGAGAGTGATTATAAAGGAATGTTGATGTAGTGTGTAGATTTCCAAGGCCTCCGAAGGTTTATATTTATAGGATTCTCATCCCTTGGTAATGTTATAGAATATATCAGGAGTCTTTAATCCAAAGACGTCTAGGTTCAATGTATTTTTACCATCATTTTCTCAAGCCTCTTGACCCCTTTAAAAAGAATAACTTAATGCAACCAAGTGATTTGTTAGTAAATTTAAATTCAAGATAATAAAAATATACCAAAATTATTGAGAGAGAAAGAAATAGAGTATCAATAATTCTTATAAGTTGAATTTTAAAACCATTTGAACAATTACAATTAATTTAAAATCACTCATTAGAAAGTTTAAAACAATTCCATAATAGTAAGTCAAAGATAACACACAAATCACACATAGAGTTATTCTATAATATTCAAAATTTCAATTTCAAATAACTTTTCATATTTAAACATGTGATAATATCAAAAATTTTAAGATACTACATTAAAAACCATAAAACATATTTGAATGAGATCATTAGATTACAACATGATTTTCGAAACATTAAAATTTAAGAAATCAACTCAAAATAAAAAATAAAAAATATTTGAGTTTCATGCTGTAAAAATATGCATGAATGAAGAACATAATTATTTTTCATAAAATTAAGTTTAAAACACTGTAGAAATACTTCACATAGATTCTAAAACATTAATATGAATTTATAGAATCATTAAAAAAACTAAACACTTGAAATTAACATGTAGAAAATCAACATATCAAGAATATCAAGAAAATAGAGTAAACTTGATATCTCTAGATTCATATCTCTCTGTAAAGGTAACTTTCAAGCCATGCATAAAGGTATAAAACTAATTCAAAACAATGCGTAATGGTAACACATAAATTTCACATGCAGTGTAAGGGTCAACATGAAGTTGCTAAAGGTAAGCATGTAAGTACAAACACTGCGTAAGGGTACTTCTATGAACATGTAAGATTAAATCATAAGAATATGATACACTACCATTTCCCATCACTGTTGGATGATATACCACTATCACATAGCTCAAGTGGATGATACACAACCAATATAGTACACCATGAGTGGGAAATGCACCACCATAATCAATCACTAGGTGTACGTATCACTGTTAGAAAACTCTAGGTTTTCGAGGCACCATCTAAATCATCTCCTTGTGTGGATGATACACCCCTCTAATCAATACTAGGTGGATGATGCACCCCTAATGTCACTCTCTAAGTAGACAGTATACCACCGATATGAGTCTCCATATGGATGAGGTACCACCATGACACCTCTCGTTGGTGGACGATGCACCACCAATAAAAATCCTTAGGTGGACGATATACTACTGGCATGACATCTTAAATTGGATGAGGTTACTAAATTTCATCGACCTCACGGTGAATGATAGATAAATGGGCTCATTTAGGGTGGATGGCATACCAACTACCAGCTCAGAGTGGTCCATATACCACTAATTCACTAAGGTTGGACGAGTTACCACCACTTGGAATGGGTGGATGAGTTACCACCACAAATTAGTTCTAGGTGGATGGGGTAAAACCGTTCCAAAACCCAATGTGGAAGAGATACCACTAGCGCTTAAAGGGTGGATGAGGCACCCCAAGCAATCTCAATAATGAAAAATTTATCATTTATAAACAACCATATAACATTTATTATTATTCGAAACATAAAAGGGGTCATGATCTCAAGCCATTACCCCACTCAAGTTTCAATAATAGATTAAATGACCCTTTCCTAGCTCATTACCACACTAATTTTACCAAGGAATACCATAGGACACCCAACTAGGCTCCTAGGGTCAATTCTCACACATAAGAACTGGTCCCGGGTTAAAAATCATTGTTTCATATTCCAATTCACAAGAGTAATGGTCATCGAAGACCATCACTGTCAACACACATCTTCCACAGACCAACCAAAAAATTTTTGGGCTCCACTCATATCATAGGGATTCAAGGAATACAATTATTAAAATTTAGGCTTTTGCAACAAGTTGAAAGTTCCCGTAGTTCATACGATGCATGTCAAATGAGTCAATACCAACAGGAAATCAAGAGACCACCTATCTTGACTGAGAAGGGTCCTTCTCATTAGAAACCACCGATTGATTCAGCTTCAATCAGTAAAAATCGAGAATTTTTTTAAAAAACCCTGGAATTAGGCATGCAATACCCTGAGATTTTGAAAGAAAAACATTATGTTCGATAATGTATTTAACATGCAATAATGAGCTTAAACGACCCACAAAATATATAACCGTTATAACCTAGCCCTTAAATTGGTGGGTATGAATAGTATTACCAACTTTATAATATATATATATATATATATATGTGTACTAATCAATATAAATTATTGATAAATTCTTAGTAAACAATCAATCAATTTTTAGTAAAGCAATTTTATTCTTCAAAAATATGTTTTCTTCAAAAATGTTTTTTATTTCTTTTTGCAAGAAAATATTATAATTAATTTTTGGAACTTTTAGAAATTTTTTTTGATAACATTAAATTAATTTTTTAAATTATTATATCAAAATTAACTTAGGGTGAAAATCTTGGATATTTTGGAAAATATTGATTTTTCAGTGAATAGTGAAAAATACCAATTTTTGAAAAACAATAATTTCTTTTCAATAAATTAAGTAATTTAAAAGTTATATTATGTTTTGAATCTGATTTGAAGTTACATAATTATTCTTTATTTATAATTAATCCACTTAATTACTTTTGAATCAACTTTATATTGGATTTTATTATATGTTCATTTTTGGGTTTAAAAACAAGATTTTTCTTAAAATTGTTTTAAAGTGCATAATGTTTCTCCTTTTTACACTACAGGAAAATGCTTATTTGTGATGGGCCCATCTCTGGTCATAAATATTCCTTACGGTGGGACTATTTTCTATGAGAAACATTTCCCGTCACAAATACCTTTGGCACGCTAGTGCACTATACAACGAGAACTATTATTTGTGACAAGTATTTTCTTCCGTCGCAAATACCATTCGACCTTATGGTTATTTACGATGAGAATTTATAAACTGTTGCAAATAATGTGTCGGTAAAAGACTATTTGCGATGGGTTCTGTCACAAATAACTTTTTTTTCGTTGACACCTTTATTTATGGTGGGCACTATTTGCAACGGGTCCCGTCGCTACTAATATAACATATATATATGCCCCCAGCCGATTCACCCCCCTCAATTTTCTCACCTCACCTCTCTTCATATCTCTTCTCCCCCTCCTTTCTCTTCTTCAGTTCTTATAATTTTTTTAATTTTTATAGGGAAGTAATATTTTCAGATCCGCATTTGACAAATCATTAATTTTGAAGTATTTGTTTATTTTTTTTAAAATTTTAATTAATCTATTTTATTTTCTGTTATAAATTAGTATTATTAATTAGAATTAATTAATTTTAATTACCAATAATTAGTTTTAATTAACAATAAATATTTTTAAGAACAAATAGTTTTTTAATTAAAAGTAATTAGTTTTAATTAGCAGTGATTATTTTTAATTAGAAGTAATTAGTTTTAATTATCTATAAGTATTTATAATTAGTAGTAACTACTTATAATTGATAGATAAATCGTACTAATTAAGAGAACTTAGTAATAATTCAGAAATCTTAGTAATAAGTAATAATAATGTATAATAATTCATAGATCTTATTTGAATAGCCGCTTCAGCGGCGGCGCAATGTTAAGGGAGAAGGGCCATAACAACGACGTTTCTTTGGAGATATGGGGTTCGATTCTTGGGAGACCGCTCTTGGGGGGGATTTCTGCCTTCCCCGGTCTGTTCGTCTTATCGGGTCACCCAGTGCTGCATCGGGTGGGCAGAAGGGCGCAACCCACCTAGCTGACGGATTACTATATCGAACCATCGTTGATCGAGTTGTTACCCTATGGGATGCTCTTCCATCTCAGTTGACAATGAATCCTTCCCGGCTGAGGCTATCTCCAGAGCAATCTCTTCATGGGGAGGGGGGTTCCTAGGGTGGAGGGTTCGAAAAGGCCACTCCTTGGGATTCCTTTTTTTCAAAAATAATAATAATAACATATAATAATTAGTAATAATTAATAGTAATTAGTAATTTGTAATAATTAACACTATTTTTAGTAATTAACGGTAAATATTAATAATTTAAAAACAATTAGTAAAAATTAGCAATAATCAATACAAATTAGCAGTAATCAGTAAAAATTAGCGCTAATTATTAAAAATTAGTGGTAATTATTAGAAATTACCTATAATTATTAGAAATTACCGGTAATTAGTGGAAATTACCGATAATTAGTAGAAATTAGAAGTAATGAGTGGAAATGAGTGGTAATTAGTAAAAATTAGAGGAAATGAACGCCAATTAGTAAAAATTTATAAAAATGAGTGATAATTAGTAAAAAAATAGCAGAAATGAGTGTTAACAAGTAAAAATTAGCAAAAATGAGTGTTAGTAGTAAAAATTAGTGGAAATGAGCAGTAATTAGAAAACATTAGCGGTAATGAGCGGTAATGTAACACCCCAAACATTTTATTTTATGTTCTTCTTAAATACCTTCTATTCATTAGATATCCTATATTGCATGAAGCATTAAGTATATGTGAAACAAAACATTATAGGAGAAAGTTATAACCTAGCCATTAAACTTAAATTTTCTACTTCTGTGTTTTGAGTTTAAAAAAAAGGTCATATACGGTTGTGATTAGTAAGGTATTTGGAGTCTGATAGAACCAACTTGTTTTTTTTGATGAATAGTAACATACCCTTATGAAAAGTAATATGAATAGTAATATGACCCTTATAAATAGTAAACCATATTATTATTTTATTTTTTTAAGGTTATAAGGTAATGAGATGTTGATTAATTTTTCAAGGTTTTAAAAGAATGAGTTATAGATTTAAAATATCATTTTTGAATAAATTATGATTTTATTTAAAAATTAAATTAAAAATACTTAGAAAATTATTTAAAAAAATGGAGTTCAGTTTTGAATTCTACACGTTGAAAAATGGTTAGGGTGAATTTTTGGGATTTTTCTAAAATACTTGAATTTTTCATGAATAGTAAAAATACAGTTTTGAGTTTTCAGTAGTTTAATGAAATCATAATGATGTAATAATTAATATAAAAGTCTGTTCGACTTGTTTACAGTAACATATGACATTAGGTGTCCCAAGTGGTTAAAAACATGGACAAATACCATGGGAAAGCCCATGGTTTTTCAAAAACCACTAATGAGGTGTCCCTTTTAATTAATAAAACTTTCTCTCTCATTTACAATAAATACCCACTCTCCCCTTCATTTTATTTCATTCCAAACTCATTATCCTCGAAGCTCTAGTAGTTTTACCTCCCTATGAGTCCTCCAAAGGTGTCCTCAAAATCCCAAGGTCCCAACCTTCAAGTTTTGGGAGTTACTCTACAAGGTAAGAGAATCAACCACCCTTCTCTTTTCTTAAAGCTTTCATTTTATGTTTTCTCTTTTATTTTCAATTGGATTATGTTGGGACATGTCATTTTATATTACTCTTTCTGTCCATATTATTTAAGAGTGATGAGATACCCCCTTTCTACTATTTTATGAATTTTTAAGTGATGTCTTTAGGCTGCCGAATTTTCGTGAGGGATTTCTCAATTTTTCTTTTGTTTTGAGTTCCTTTCTTTTATTTTTTATTTCCTCATATCCCCTCATCCAAATGATATGATAATTCCAGTACCTTACATGAAATGGAATTTTATTATACTAATATAATATTTCATCATCATCTCTCTTTTCCCCTCCTCTTATACTAAAAATGAAAACACCAACCAAGATGTGTTAATTATCACATTCAAGGACGACGAGTTCTCAATTTCTATTAATATCTTCAAGAATGGTCATGAAATTTTTTTAATGGTTGAACCAGATCATAATATATGTATTTTAACTTATGAAATCTTTTGGAATCCTTACACACTCATAATATAAAATAATAATACAAAATAAGTTCATTATAAATAAAACCGCCAAGTTAATCCAAATGTTTGTAATTAACTTTTAACTAATTAATCATCATCATGGTATATAACCCAAGATCATTATAAGATCATTTATATCTCTGAAATTTCATTAATAAGATATACCAACAATTCTGGATGTTTAACCATGCATCAAACAAACTTCCATTCATGAATACAAGTAAACCGATCATGAAAACCAAAGAAGAAAATGCTTCCAAAACAATAAAATTGAACTTATTAAACCCATAAAAGGGCCATGAATGAAACTAATAAGGTTATACTAAATCAATTAAATGTATAGGAGGTTCTAGAGTTATTAATTAATGAAGCTAAATTTGATTATTCAGGTCGTTAAGAACAATCAAGAACACCTTTGAGCATAAGGTAAGGGATCCTCTCTCTCACTTTTGTTCAAGAATTATCCCTATGTTGTGCTCTTTTATTTTTTTTAATTACTAATGATGGGGTATGTTTTTTCACCTCCACCATACTTCCCTTACGATATATAAATAATAGTATACCCCTTTACCCCTCATTAATCCCTCACAAGAACACCTGTTACCATACTGAAATGTTTGTAAGGGGTTTCTCATCTCACTTTTATTTCCGTGATATTTACATTATTCGCCACTTATTTCTTGTATGTTGTGTATGTGTATTTCAATTTGTCATATAATATAATGATTCTATTTATATTCATGGTATTAAATGATTCATTTTATGGTTATTACGTTTTGGTCACATGATTCAATTGATTACAATATGGTAAGGGGCTTTGTCTCAATTTCCATTTCATTGAGACCTTCTTGGTATTGTGCAACTAATCTTTCTTATGTGGTGTATCTACTGCCCATTTGAGATAATTTTTCTTTTTAAATTGTAAATATATTATATATCCATATTCTGGTTTTATGGATATGATTATTGTCTTAATCCGTATACCTTTTTACATACGTTGTTTATTTGGAATATTGTTTTAACTATGGATGTATTGATGAATTCGTATCCTCTAATCTATACGAATATTGAGAAGGAAGATTGTAATTGTATTAAATATATGTATAAAGAATTATTTGGGATTTCAGTGGAGGGTGGGGCCCACTATAGCCCCTTGATACATTGATAGGTCTCATGAGACAAATCAGTTGGCAATAAACCCTTCGAGTTTGTTTCCAAAAATTAGTTGGGACCACTTACTCAGGTTGTGATGAATAACCATTCCACACCTATGTTGGATCGTTTCATGTGGCAGAAGCCCCCATATTTCAGTGAGACTACTAATCCGATGGTAGTTGAGCAGTGGATCAAGTCCCTTAAAAAGATATTCATGGCATTAAGATGCAATGAAAATGAAAAGGTAGTGCTGGCAGTATATTGTCTCAAGGGTGATGTCGATTAATGGTGGTCCTTGATCCAGAATACCATGTAGGAAAAAGAAATAGAAGATATGGAATGGAGGATTTTTAAGGAAATATTTTTTGAAAAATATTTCCCTCATGTGCAGTGAACTAAAATGAAGAGGAAATTACTTAGCTTAAAGAAAAGGGAAGAAAACAGTGTTGTAGAGTATGGGGATACCTTCACAAGGATATCCAGGTATGCCATAGATTACATACATGACTCGGCAGACAAGATTGATCATTTCTTTTAAGGTATTAAGAAAAGTCTTCGAAGGGCACTGGCTTCTCAAACATTTTCATCATATGATGAAATTGTATCAAGTTCCATCGAAACAGAGAAGGAATTTTCTAGATAAAATTTGTTCACGGGAAACCAAGATAAGAAGCAGTACTCTGATAACCATAGAAAAGGTGAAGCTCCAAAGAAGAACAAGGGAATGAAGCAATTCCCATTATGCGAGAACTATGGAAAGAATCATCTTGGTAAATACTTGAAAGGCATGAGAGTCTGCTACAAGTGTAGAGAAAAGGGTCATCGATCTAGTGAATTAAAGGGGAAGAAACAATTCAATGATGTTCAATACTACAATTTTAGAGAGATGGGACACTATTCAAATGAGTGTCCTAAGCTCCAAGGAAACTTTCCTCAGAAAAGGCCATGAGAGTAAAGAAAAGCTTATGCAATTACAACCGTAGAAGTTGAAGTTCCTAATGATGTGGTGGCAGGTACTTTAATTGTTTCCTCAAACTTAGCCAACGCTTTATTTGATTTTGGATCATCACATTTATTTGTATCTTTCTAGTTTTCTAAGAAAATTAGACATGTTCAATTTGATTTAATAAAGGAGTTGTGAGTCAAAACTCCTAGGGGATGTATCATTGTAATAAAGTCGTGTTAATCAGTGCTCCTTATGATACATAATTGTGCTTTAGTTTCTAACCTTATCGTCATACCAATGATTGACTTTGATATAATTCTCGGTATGAATTGGCTGTCAAATTATGATGTGAAGATCTATTGCAAGAAGAAGGAAGTTACAATTTTTGAAAATGGTGTAAAATCCATTATCTTCAGAGAAAAAACATCGTCATCTGATTCTTATCTAGATCCACCCCTAATAGCCCTACTAAATACAATTCTTGGAGAGGAATAGAACCCAATATCTATGGGCGAGGAATGAAATCTTCAAATTGAATATGTGCATATAGTGAAAGAATACATTTATGTATTTCCAGAGGATTTACCTGGACATCCTCCAAAGCGGAATTTGAGTTCTCTATAGATTTAATTCATGGTGCAAGACCTATATCAAAGACTCCCTATAGAATTTCCACTTTGGAATTAGTGGATATAAAGAAAAAATTAGAGGAATTGAGTGACAAAGGATTTATTCGACCTAGTGTTTCTCCATAGAGAGCCCCTGTCCTCTTTGTCATTAAGAAAGATGGATCCATGAGGCTATGCATTGATTACAGGGAAATCAATGCTATTACAATAAATAATAATTATCCACTTCCATGAATTGATGATTTATTTGATCAACTTCAGGGAGCAAAATACTTTTTTAAGATTGACCTTTGATATGGATATCATCAGTTGTGTGTGAGGAAAGAAGATATTCCAAATAGAGCATTTCGAACTAGATATGGGCATTGCGAGTTTACAGTGATTCCTTTTGGACTGACTAATGCATCCTCAATTTTCATGGATTTAATGAATAGAGTTTTCAAGGAATATCTTGATAACTTTGTTGTGGTAATTATCGATGATATCCTGGTATACTCCAAAAGCTATGAAGACCATGAGAATCACTTGCGGATTATTCTGAAAACTCTTAGAAGAAATGAATTATATGGGAATTTTAGAAAGTATGAATTTTGTCTTCAATAAATTTCTTTTCTTGGCTATATTGTCTCTAAGGATGGAATCTTTGTTGATCCTATGAAGACAAAGGAAATCCAAGAATGGACCATGCCAACAAACATAATCGAGGTATGCAGTTTTTTTGGCTTAGCAGGTTACTATCGGCGTTTCGTTCAGAATTTCGCCTGACTGGATAACCCGCTAACCAAGCTCACAAGTAAAGGGGTTAAGTTTGTATGGATTAAAGATTGTATAAAATGCTTTGAATAATTGAAAAGAAGATTGGTCAATGCTCCAATTTTGACTCTTCCATATGGAAATGATGGATTTGTGATATACAGTAATGCATCAAAGAATGGATTGAGTTGCGTCCTTATGAAAAATGATAAAGTTATTTCTTATGCATCAAGGAAGTTGAAGACTCATGAACAAAATTACCTAACTCATGATCTTGAGTTAGCAGCCTTAATCTTTGCTCTGAAAATATGGAGACATTATCTCTATAGAGAAAGATGTGAGATATACACGAATCAGAAGAGTTTAAAATACATCTTTACACAAAAGGAACTCAACATGAGGAAAAGGAGATGGCTTGAGTTACTCAAAGATTATGACCATTCAATACACTACCACCTTGGAAAGGCAAATAAGGTGGAAAATGCATTAAGTAGGAAAAATGATGGACTCATAAACCAAATGATGATTGAGAGAGATCCTATATTCATGGATCTACTAAAGATGGATATGAGAATTGTTAAGGAAGGGGAGAAATATTTCCTCTTTAAAATGATTGCTAAACCATATTTAATAGAGAAGATAAAAAGCTCTCAATCTGATGATGATAATCTGCACAAGAAAATTAATGCCGTCAAGGATGAGAGATTGGAAGACTTCGTGTATGAAGAAGGAGTTCTGAAATTTGGGAAGAGGTTATGCGTTCCATCAGTACCTGAGCTAAAAAGGGAACTATTATACTATGCTCATAGCTCAAATTTCTCTATACACCTGGGTAGCACAAATATGTATAGAGATCTGAAGGAATATTTTTGGTGGGATAATATGAAGTGAGAAATTGCTGACTATGTGTTAAGGTGTCTAGTTTTTCAATAAGTGAAGGTAGAGAGACAACATCCTAGAGGGGTGATGCAATCTATATCTATTTCTATGTGGAAGTGGGATGACATTACGATGTATTTTATCACCGGACTATCGAGGAAACCTAGAAGGAATGATGCAATATGGGTAATTGTTGATCGTTTCACAAAATCAGCACATTTCTTTGCTATAAGATAGGATTTACCACTTGAGTTCCTGGAAAGACTTTATATTAATTAAGTTTTAAGACTTCACGGTGCTCTTCTATCGATTGTTTCCGATCGAGATCCCCGGTTTACATCAAAATTTTGGATACTAAGCTTCATATGAGTACTGCTTATCACCCCCAAACTGACGGACATTATGAAAGGGCTATTAAAACACTGAAAGATATATTGAGATCATGATCTCTTGACTTTAAAGGTATGTAGGATCCGTACTTTCCTTTGGTGGAATTTTCCTACAACAATAGTTTCCATTCTATATGAAGCATTATATAGAAAGAGATGTCGAACTCCAACTTGTTGGGACGAAGTTGGTGAGATGAAACTTATAGGACCAAAAATTATTGAAGAGACCATGACAAAGTTAAAGACAATTCAAGCCCATAATAAAGAATCCCAATGTAGGTGGAAGAGTTATGCTGATAACCGGAGAAAGTATTTGGAATTCCAAGAGGGAGATCATGTCTTTCTAAAAGTATCTCCATGGAAGGGTGTCTTAAGGTTTGGTAAGAAAGGGAAACTGAACCCTAGGTACATCAGACCATTTGAAATTTTGGATAGAATCATATCTGTAGCTTACCATTTAGTAATGTCTCCAAATCTCTCCAAAGTTCATGATGTGTTCCATGTGTCATTGTTTAAGAAATACATGCCATACCCAATGCATTTACTCACCTATGAAGAAATAGAATTGGAACTTGATTTGTCATACTATGAAGAGCCTATCGGGATTCTTGACACAAGGGAGCATGTATTGAGAAATCAAAAAACTTTTTTAGTAAAGGTTCTTTGGAGAAACCATAATATGGAGGAAGAAACATGGGAACCTAAGGATGTTATGAAGAAGAACCACCCACATATTTTTGAAGGGCTTTATAAATGAAAAATTTTGAGGATGAAATTTCTGAAGGAGGGAATAATGTAACACCCCAAAAATTTTAAGGTATGTTCTTCTTAAATACCTACTATTCATTAGATAACCTATATTGCATGAAGCACTAAGTCTCTATGAAACAAAACTTTATAGGAGAAAGTTATAACCTAGCCATTAAACTTAAATTTTCCACTTCTGTATTTTGAGTTAAAAAAAGGTCATCTACAGTTGTGATCAGTAAGGTATTTGGAGTCTGATAGAACCAACTTGTTTTTTTTTATGAATAGTAACATACCCTTATGAATAGTAATACGACACTTATAAATAGTAAACGATATTATTATTTTATTTTCTTAAGGTTATAAGGTAATGAGATGTTGATTAATTTTTTAAGATGTTAAAATAATAAGTTATAGATTTAAAATTTTTATTTTTGAATAAATTGTGATTTTATTTAAAAATTAAATGAAAAATATTTAGAAAATTATTTTTAAAAAATGGAGTTCATTTTTGAATTCTGTACATCGAAAAGTGGTTAGGGTGATTTTTTTGTGAATAGTAAAAATATAGTTTTTGAGTTTTCGATAGTTTAATGACATTATAATGATGTAATAATTAATATAAAAGGTTGGTCGACTTGTGTACAGTAACATATGACACGAGGTGTCCCAAGTGGATATAACCATGGTCTAATACCATGGGCAAGCCCATGGGTTTTCAAAAACCACTAATGAGGTGTCCCTTTTAATTAATAAAAATACTCCCTCTCATTTACTATAAATACCCACTCACCCCTTCATTTTCTTTCATTCCAAACTCATTATCCTCAAATATCTAGTATTTTTACCTCCCTAGGAGTCCTCCCAATGTTTCCTCAAAACCCCAAGGTCCCAATCTTCATGTTTTGGGAGTTACTCTACAAGGTAATAGAATCAACCACCCTTCTCTTTTCTTAAAGCTTTCATTTTATGTTTTCTCTTTTATTTTCAATTGTATTATATTGGGATATGTCATTAAATATCCCCCTTTATATCTATATTATTTAAAAGTTATGAGATACCTATCCTTTTTTTCTCATCAAACTATTTTATGAATTTTTAAGTGACGCCGTTAGGCTGCTGAATTTTCGTGAGGGATTTCTCAATTTTTATTTTATTTTGAGTTCCTTTCTTTTATTTTTCTTTCCTCATATCCCCTCATACAAATGAAATGATAATTACAATACCTTACATGAACTGGAATTTTATTATGTTAATGAAATATTTCATCATCATCTCTCTTCCCCCCTCCTCTTATACTAAAAATGAAAACACCGTCCGAGATGTGTTAATTCATCACATTCAAGGACGACGAGTTATCAATTTATATTAATATCTTCAAGACTGGTCATGAAAATTTTTTAATGGTTGAACCAGATCATAATATATTCATTTTACCTTATGAAATGTTCTGTAATCCTTACACACTCATAATATAAAATAATAATACAAAACAAGTTCATTATGAACAAAACTGCTAAGTTAATCCAAACGTTTGTAATTAACTTTTAACTAATGAATCATCATCATGGTATATAAACCAAAATCATTATAAGATCATTTATATCTCTGAAATTTAATTAATAAGAAATATTTACAATTCTGGATGTTTAACCACACATCAAACGGACTTCCATTCATGAATACAAGTAAACCGATCATGAAAATAAAAGAAGAAAATGCTTCCAAAACAATAAAATTGAACATCTTAAACCCAGAAAAGGGCCATAAATGAACCTAATAGGGTTATAATAAACTAATTACATGTATAGTAGGTTATGTAATTATTAATTAATGAATCTAAATTTGATTATTCAGGTTATTAAGAACAATCAAGAATACCTTCGAGCATAAGGTAAGGGATCCTCTCTCTCACTTTTGTTCAAGAATTCCCCCTATGTTGTGCCCTTTTATTTATTTTTTAATTCCTAATAATGGGGTATGTTTTTGTACCTTACCCATAATTACCTTATTATATATAAATAATAGTATACCCCTTTACCTCTCATTAATCCCTCACAAGAACACCCATTACCATGCTGAAATGTTTGTAAGGGGTTTTCATCTCACTTTCATTTCTTTGAGATTTCCATTATTCGCCACTTATTTCTTGTATGTCGTGTATGTGTACTTAAATTTTCCTTATAATATCATGATTATATTTATATTAATGGTATTAAATGATTAATTTGATGTTTATTAAGTTTTGGTTATATGATTCAATTGATTACAATATGGTAATGGACTTTGTCTCAATTTACATTTCATTGATACCTTCTTGGTATTGTGAAACTAATCATTCTTATGTGGTGTATCTACTGCCCATTTTAGATCATTTTTCATTTTAAATTGTAAATATATTATATATCCATATTCTGGTTTCATGGATATGAGTATTGTCTTAAGCCGTATACCCTTTTAGATATGGTGTTTATTTGGAATGTTGTTTTAACTATGGAAATATTGACGAATCCGTATCCTCTACTATATACGGATATTGAGAAAGAAGATTGTTCTTGTATTAAATCTATATATAAAGAATTATTTGTACTTTCAGTGGTGGGTGGGGCCTGCTATAGCCCCTTGATGTATCGACAAGTCTCATGAGACAAATCAGTTGGTGAAAAACCCTTCAAGTTAGTTTTCAAAAAATTAGATGGGTTTCTACCCACAGAACTAAACCATTTTAACAGTATTATGGTATCATGTGCTAGATAAATGACGTACAAATAATAAGAATTCTCTTTATTAATTATCAGTTATTACTATCCATGAGGTTTTCACTACGAAAAAAATATATGGACGCAGTTTCATTATCAGTTTATTAATGGCGTTGGTTTTTCATTTATTCACCCTGCCATATTGACCATGCCAAGTTGTTTACGATTCAATTATTATTGATTCATGCTTCCACTATTTGTAACACTTACTGAGCATTTGAGCTCACCCCTTTAATTTTTTATACCTTCAATAGGTTATGAAGAGGAGATCATTTATTGAGTTTTTGTGGATGTAGTTTTTAGTTTTTGTTATGTATTGTATTTTGTTACCTTTCCCAATGTAATTTGAGTTACATCTATGTATCTAGTTTCTTCAAGACTAATAAAATGATCGTTCCTTCAAGATTTGATTCCTTTTAAGCATGCCAATATAATAATTAATGCATCAACTCTGGTTTAAAGGGGTCAAGGTATTACAGGTAATTAGTAAAAATTATTAGAAATGAGAGGTAGTTTCTAAAAATTAGTTGAAATGAGCAGTAATTAATAAAAATTAGTGGAAATGATCATCACTTAGTAAAAATTAGAAAAAAATGAGCTTTAATTTGTAAAAATTAGTGAAAATGAGCAGTTATTAGTAAAAATTAGCAGTAACAAGCATTAATTAGTAAAAATTAGAAAAAATGAGTGTTAATTAGTAAAAATTAATAGAAATAAGCATTAATTAGTCAAAATTAGTGGAAATTAGTGGTAATAAGTGGTAATTAGTAAAAATTAGTGGAAATGGATGGTAATTAGTAAAAATTAGTGGTGATGAGATGTAATTAGTAAAAATTAGCAGAATAAGTATAAAACCCTAATCTTTTATGATACACATATTTTAAAATTTAACATCTTCAATAGTTTTTGCTTCACACAAGACCAAATTTAAAACTGTAATATACTATTAAATATGATTGTTGGAATAATAATGTGACCATTAAGAATAGTAATATGACCAATAGAATAATAACTTGAACTATGAAAGTATAAATAAAACTTGGGTAACTTATAAATGAAAATATGGTATATTTATATCATATAATAAGTAAATAAATATTTTAAAAATGATAAATTAAGTGTTGTTATTTTTGTAAAGAGTAAATGTTTATTTACAGTTTTATAATTAATAAAATATTTTAAAATAAAATTTATTTTCATAAAATAGATTCATAAATTAATTTTTTGTTGTCTTATGATTATAAGATAATTTTATGATACCTTAATTAGTTTTCCAAAGTGTTATAAAATCAGTTATAATTTTAAAATCGGAATTTTTCGAATAAATGATGATTTTATTTAAAAATTAAATTTCTCATATTTAAAACATTATTTTAATAAAATGGAGTTTATTTTTGAATTCTAAACATATAAAAATGGTTATGATGAATTCTTTGGATTTTTCTAAAATAGTTTAATTTTTGGTGAATAGTGAAATACAATATTTTACAATATTAGCTAAATACATGACTTATTGAGTCATGGATGATGTATGGATAATGTAAGCATGATTAGTTTGAACTCACATGAAATCCTTACTATATTTAGTCACAATAATAAAAGCTATTCATAGTCATTGAGTCAAAATAATAAACAAATGAATAAAATATTAAAAAAACACCCCTCTCCTCCACTATAAATAACACCCCTCACCACCCCTTCTCCTCACACCTACAAATACTTGAATCATGCTTATATTCTTACAATTTCCTCTCCCAAACCTCTCCCTTACATTATAATATTTTTTTTCTTACCCAAAATACAATTTTAAAGTTTCTTAATGAGGTTCTCAAGGAGTGGAATTTAAGAGGTAAAATCCGCTTTCGTTCTTTTAATTTTCTTTTAATTTATTTTCTTTTCTTATCCTTCCGTCAAATCCTCTGTCCAAAGTGATATGATAAATCCAGTTATTTTATATACTGTAATGTTATTATTTCAATGTGAAATACACCATCAAGTCTCTTCTCATTTTTCTTTTATTTTAAAGATGAAAACATCATCCGTGAGGTACCGATTTACCCCCATCATGGACGACATGTTTTCGTTTTTCAATTTAGCCTTCAAGGCTGATCATAAAACCATTTTTATGGTTAAAATGGTTTATAATATATGTATTAAATATTATATAATGTTCTAGAACTAGTATATATACATAATATTAATTAATGAAACAAAACTAGTTTGTGATGATAGAAAACCCGCCAAAATAATCTAAACGATTATCATTAACATATTATCTAATGATTCATTCTCAACCCAAATAACCAATTGACTTATATAAAAATTTAATATTATGTAAGATCATTAAAAACATATAATTTCAATTCTAGACAACTATTTTCATTTTACATGATCTTCTATATGTGTATAAAAGTAAATCGATCATGAAAACCAAGGAAAAGAATAATCCTAAACAAGGAAATTCAATCTTATAACCCATCAAAAAGACCATAAATGAACTTAAAAAAATTATAATAAATAAAATAAATATTTAATAGTTTCTAAATTAAATTATCAATGAATCTAATTTCATTATTCAGGACATTAAGCGCAAGTGCAGAACACTTTCGGACATAAGGTAGGAGATTCTACCCGAACCTCTGTTTTTCATTCGGGTTACACTTTCTCTCTCTTTACCCCAATTTAATTTTTCAGTATTTTTATATACTTATTATAAATTATTTTTCTATGTTCCAAAATCATATATCAATATAATTTCATCTTTATTTTATGGTAAATACATGTTTTACAAGGTTCCCTTCTCAATTCTTCCTAATAAGCAAACCCGATTAAAGGAAAATTCCTGATTTCTTACCCATTTTCAAGTACCATCCATAATCTGTTTTAAGACACCATTATTTTTATAAAATCACTAATTTAGTCATGAAAAACTATATTTTTTCATTTATAGTTTTATAAAAACAATTATGACAACTAAAAATGATTTTTCCAAAAGAACTCTTCTTTATAAAGTGAAAAGGGTATTCCTCTCAAGAATTTATCGATGATTTTATTAGAGTATTTTCATCTATGATTTATTGATATTGATCTCTTATGATTATAATATAACATATTTTATTAAATTATTTATGATAAGTTTGACTATAGATGTTCTATATTGACACAATTCACCATACTACTCAAAATGGTTCGTGATTATGTTTATAGATTGGGTAAATCTATCTACATCTCGTATGTATATGTTTTTTATATTTTACACCATTAATATGAGGGATGAATTGGAGTTAGTAAGAGGAGAGAGGATCCCACTATAGCTCCTTGATGCATCAGTTGGTCTCATGGGACCAAACAGATATAGACTTGGCCGAGACATTTCCCATTTATTTTCATATATGGATTTGGTTGAGGCCTTAAATATTTATTTTCAGATGTCTTGGCTGAGGCCTTGACAGTATGTTTCAGATGTCCGACATTATTCATTTCATCATTATGATATCAGTAATTGATAATTCATGTGATTATTCGACTAGTAGAATATCCATGGTTAAGTTTCTTTCTCATGTAATTATTTATGACATTATTTAATCAGTTTTCACTTCTACCATATTATGCTCAAGATTATGATTTAACAACACATGTTTTTAGTTATTCACTATGCCTTATTATTTATGACAGCTTCCACTATATTTCTTACCCTTACTGAGCATCTGAGATCACCCATTTTTTATGTTTTATTTTTCCCCAAGATGTGAAGATGTTTATTATGAGTGACTTGTAGGGATAATCTAGGAGTTTATGGATGTTTCCAATGGATTTGATATGTTGTTTTTCCTTTAAAGTTATACTGTAAAACTTATGTATGTTTCTGGTTTTCCAAATATACTAAACTATTTAGTCCTTCAGGATGTGACTTCCTTGTTTATTATAATAATGTAATTAAGCAAGGCACTGGCTCCGGGCTACTGGGGTCAGGGTCTTTACAATGAGTGATAATTAGCAGAAATTAGCACAAATGAGTGTTAATTAGTAAAAATTATTGGTAATTAGTGAATGTAGGATCGAAATAATGAATGTAGATGCTCAATATACAAGAGGAGGGGTGAATTGTATACTTTAAAAAATTCATTTGGAATTTTTAAAGGTGGTAATTTTTAACAAAGTTAAACAAGCTAAATTCACAGGACCTCTTAGTTCTAAAAACATGCTTGATTCTGGAAATATGGTTCCAGAAATGAAACTTAAGAAAATTTTACAAAGATAAAGATTTTAACTTAAAGCTTATAGAATCTTACTAATTATAGCACACAAGTACAAGAAATTACAAGATATTTATACTTTCCTTAATAATTAAAATGTAGCGGAAAACTTGAAACAATACAAGTAACAAGTAGTAAATATTTTAACCCAAAGAGTAGAGTATCCAACAACCTTGGATAAAAGTCCCTTGATTTATACTTTCAAGAAAGTCTGTCTTACCCACACCATGGTAAGTCCTCGATATGAATATCGATGTCTGTCTTGCTATCCCCACAAGCCATTTAACTTTAAGGTAGTCGGCACCTCTATCTTCATATCCCCGGAAGCCATTGAATGTACTCAGAAACATTCAGAGTTGCATGAATAAATTCTGAACAAGATGTTCAATACACACAAAGCAATAAAGTCTTTTTCTCTAGAAATCACTTCAGTAGTATGTAATCTCTAGATTGATCAACTTGATGTTGTTGTTTTTGTTGTTATGAGCTCGTTCAAATGAGATCCTATTTATAGGCACATATTCAACGGTCAACTCCCTCCTCCAACGGTTATATTTTTCCTTGAATTTAGGAGGGACTTGTACACGTGTCACTCAAACAACAGTTAGTTAGTAACAGAATGCACGACATCGTTTTATAATTATAATAAGAGTAAGAAAAATATGGTTGCTTAACCAAACCCATTTTTCGGAGTGTAAGAATAAATGTTCAGAGTCTAACCAAAAAACCATTTGGTGTCTATAATACATGAATATTTGGATTCTATTTTCAAAAGAATTCAGAACCTAAATTCTATAGAATTCCAAAGTCTGAATTTCAAGGAAATTCGGAGTTTGTATTCATAAGAATTCGGAGTCTGAATTCAGAGAATTCGGAGTCTGAATTCAGAAAGTTCAGAGTCTGAATTCAGAGAATTCGGAGTCTGAACTTAGAAAGTTTAGAGTCTGAATTCAGAGAATTCAGAGTCTGAACTTAGAAAGTTTGGAGTCTGAATTTAGAGAATTCAGAACCTGAACTCAGAAAGTTTAGATTCTGAATTTAGAGAATTCAGAGTCTGAACTCAGAAAGTTCGGAGTCTGAATTCAGAGAATTCAGAACCTGAACTCGGATCTTGAAAACAGAATGCTCTATATCTAAGTATTTATAATATTCTAAGGTTTTAGATATGAAACCAAATTTTATACATAGAAATAAAATGAGTTAGGTTTAGCAAAAATATGATATGAACAATGAAAACAAGGTAAGGGTAAATTTTCCTTGAGGAAGTAAAATTTTCCTTATTAAGATAAAACATAGGGGAAAAGAAATTTTCCTTAAGATAAAGTGTTTGTGATTTTCAAAACATGAATAAATGGAAAAGTTATAAGGAAACCTTATTGACTCAATAGTGAAAAATAGTAGAATTGAGTAGTAATTAGTAAAAATTAGAGGTAATGAGTAGTAATTAGTAAAAACCAATGGTAATGAGAGGTAATTAGTAAAAAATAGCAAAAATTAGTAGAAATTAGTAAAAATAGCGGTAATGAGCATTAATTAGTAAAAAATAGCGTTAATGGGCATTTAATAGTAAAAATTAATGTTAATGAGTGGTAATTAGTAAAAATTAGCAGAAATAAGAGGTAATGAATAAAATTAGTGGAAATGAGTAGTAATTAGTAAAAATTAGCTGTAATGAGCAGTAATTAGTAAAAATTATAAGTAATGAGTGGTAATTAGTAAAAATTAGTGGTAATTAGCGGTAATTAGTAAAAATCAGTGGTACTGAATATTAATTAGTAAAAATTAGCATTAATGAGCAGTAATTAGTAAAAGTTAATGGAAATGAGTGGTAATTAGTAAAAAATTAACAGTAATAAGTGGTAACTAGTAAAAATTAGTGGTCATGAGTAGTAACTAGTAAAAATTAGCAGTAATGAGCGTTAATTAGTAAAAATTAGCAAAAATTAGCATCAATTAGAAAAATTAGTGGAAATGAGCGGTAATTAGTAAAAAATAGTAGTAATTAGTAATAAATAGTTGAAATTAGCCTTAATTAGTAAAAATTAATGAAAATGAGTAGTAATTATTAAAGATTAGCGGTAATTAGTAAAAAATAGCGGTAATGAGCGGTAATTAGTAAAAATGATAACAATTAACCATAATTAACCAAAATTAACAACAATTAACCACTATTAACCACAATTAACCAAAATTAACCAAAATTAACCATAATTGACCACAATTACTAATAAAAGGCTGACCAAGGGGTGTGATGGATGCCTAGAGTGAAGGGAATAAATATGTTGATATAGTGAAAGAATTTCGGTGCCCTTGAGTTCATACCATTTGGAAAAGAGACAATCATGGGTAAACCTATGAGTGATGAAAGATGAAACATATGTGAGATATAATAATGACATTATTAGTGTGTTTTTTCCTTTTTTGGTTGAATCTCTATTCATGAGAAAAAAATGTTTTACTAATAAGCATAATTTAAATGCATGATTATTGGTAAAAAATTATTTACTCATGTTGATAGATTTAACTGAAAAGGTAAATAATCTGTTAAGAGTTTCATTTCTATCTCTTGCATCTTCTTCCTCTTCCATCACTCACAAGTTTATCCATGAATATATCTTCTCCAACTAGTCTGAACCTAGCTGTGTTGAAATCCTTTACTTCTGTGGTCGCCTCTACCCCCTCCACTCCCTGCTTCCCTTGAGGGAAGTATAGAGTGGAGGGGATGAAGGTGATGATGGAGTGAAAGAATTCCAGTTCTCCTATTTTTAGACTATTTGGAGGAGAGACAATCATGGGTAAACTCACAGGTTTACCCATGACTACCTCTCCTCCAAAGGGTCTGAATATAGAGGCACTGAAATTCATTCACTCCATCATATCCTTCATCCACTCTACTCCATTCTTCCATCATTCCCCTAGGTTGACCTTCTATTTCCCTTAATGGTGATTAGAAAAAATTAGCGGTAAATCACGAAATTAGAAAAAATTAGTGTTAATTAGATATAATTGATAATATCTACACATAATTTTTAATTTTTTAATTTTTTAATTTTTTTAGATAGTCACTTTCTTATATTAGATTAATAACAAGAAATATTTTTATTTTATATTTTTAGAAAAATATGGAACAAGGAAGTAAACATCAGTCTTTATTACAAGATTAAAATTGGCTAAATCATCGTATGAATCCAAACAGTTCAGATATAAATCCTACATATATTGAGGGAATTGAAGATTTTTTATCATTTGCATCATCGAAACCAGAATTTATTTTAGAAGGTATAATTAAGTGTCTATGTAATAAATGTGATCTGAGGAGATTTGAAATATTTGACAGTATTGGGGGTCATCTATTATGTTTTGGTCTTTAGAAAAATTATGTTTTTGGCATCAACATAGTGAATGTAGTTTCAAAGAAGATACTAATAATTTGGTTCCATATCCATCATGGTTTTAAACATTAGTCCCTAAGGTTGTTAGTAAATATTTTTAAAATACATAAACCCAGAATAATATTAATTTAACTCCTGATTTAGAAACATATTGCTTTTATGATTTTCTGAAGTCTATTGAATATGCCTTATATCCTGGTTTCAAGATAATAAAATTTGAACGATTACAGAATTTATGGAAATTAAATCAGATAATGAAATGTTAAATAGATGTTTTGATCATATATTCTCTTTGGTTAAATCACTGTTACCTGAAGAAAATGTGTTCTTACTAATTTCTATGAGAGTAAGAGGCTGGTTCATAATTTGGGTCTTGGTTATCAGAAGATTCATGCATGATAAATTTATTGTATCTTATATTATGGTGAAAATAATTTGTTAGTTAGTTGTCTTATATGTGGAAAATCAAGGTGAAAATAGACTCAACAAGTGAGGTCTAGATTTGATCCCGTTAAAAATTGTCGGTATTTCCCGCTTACACCCAAATTACATCGTATATTTATGTCTCATAATACAACATCATTAATTCCATGGAACAAATCCAATATTTCAACCTATAAAATCTTAAATCATCATTATGATGGGCATTCATAGAAACATTTGGACCATGTACATATTGTTTTCTTTAAAAGACCATAACATGTGATTGGGTCTTTTGACTGACAATTTCTATTATTTCGGTTCTTAAGATAGTCAATATTCTTATTGGACCGCCTTTATAACTCTGTACAACTTACCTCCATGGATGTTGATGAATGCGCCACATATATTTTTGACATTATTAATTCTAGAACATACAAAAAATAATACTGATGTTTTTTTTGAAGCCATTGATTGATGTGTTAAATTTATTATGAAGTAATGGTGTCAGTACATATGATGTTGTGAAACATAATATCCTAATAAAATTTGTATTAATATAGGCAATTAGTGACTTTATAGTATATTCCATGTTATTTGGATAGAGTACATATGATCCAAAATAATGTTTGAACTGTATGAGTGATATCAAAGCGCTTATGCTTATCAATGGAAGAAAACATTGTTTTTTAACAATCATTACAGATTTATTCCTATTGAACATCCTTTTGGAAGGAACATAAATCATTTCAGAAATGGTATAATTGAAAGAGATAGACCTCCAACAATGATTTCAAGAATTGATTTAAAGTATATTGTATCTTCATTTCATACCTTTACCTTTGTACTAGCTAAAAACCAAAAAAAAAAAGATGTAATTGGAAAATATCACAATTGGATAAAATGATATATTTTTTCCAATATTCCATATTAGTCTGATTTGTTGGTCTTTCACATGTTGGATGTCATGCATATTGGAAAGAAATATTACCATCATATATTTTATACATTTTTGGAAACACCTATTAAAACCAAATATAAGGTAATGGAATGATTAGATCTTGCCCAAATTTATAGGTGACTGGAACTTGAGTTGTTTGAAAATGATAGATCATAGAAGTTAATGAAGCTAAAATCATCTTATACAGTTTCCAAAGAAAATTGTTTATTATTTTTTTAGTAGATTCTAGATTTGAGTCTACTTGATGGTTATGTTTCCAATTTGGATAGATGTTTTAGAAAAAGTATTATTACTGGATTAAAAAGTCACAATTTTCATGTTATAATAGAAAGACTTATACCAATTGGATTTAGAGAGTTTTTTGAATTCTTAAATTTGAGATGTGCTAACAGAAATATCATATTTTTGAGACATTTTTATGGTGACAACAGACTATGATGAAATTAGTAGACTATAAGAAGATGTTGTTTTAATTTTATATAATCTGAAAAAATTTCCACAGGCTTTCTTTGACTCAATATAATATTTTATATTACATATACTGCATGAAGAAAAATATAGGAGTACAATATAGTTTTGATGGATATACCCATATGGGATATACATGTTGAAATTGAAGGAAAAGGAATATAATAAAGCATTAGTTGAAGGGTCAATTACAGAAGATTATTTGTAGTAGAAAATTTCTTTTTTCTACTCCCATCATTTCTAACCTGAATATCCTTCAAAACATAACCGAATGGTCTATAATGAGGTAAATATTGACGATGAAATGAAAATTCAATTATCAATTTTTAATTAGCCTGAACTTAGCATTGGTGGAGTTCATGAATAATAGATTTCAGATGATGAACATTGTAGGGCTCATACATATGTTCTTATCAACTATGAAGAAATGAAATGATTCATATAGTGAGTGTTACTATCACCTAATCTTTAATTTTTTTTAAAGTAAATTAATATTTTTTTATTTTCAGATTATATGATGATCACATCAAGAAACAGCTTCCACAAATTACATCAGTGACCCTTGAAGAACGTCAACAACATAATTTTTCCTATTGGTTTCAAATATTGGTAAATAAATTGTTTATTTTTAAACATATATAATCAATTTATTATATGTTATATTACTATTTTTTTTTCAATTTTTTAGGTATCACAACATTTTGATAAAATTGATAATCGATTGTGTGTATTGAGTAACCCACCATCCAAAAATGGTTAAATATTATAATGCATATACAGTGAATGGTTTTTAATTTCATAAATGTACATATTGTGAATAAAAAAAGAATAATGGAATTTTCTTAAGAGTAACTCATCATAGAGAAAGTGAAGTTGAATTTTATAAAACGATGGATGAAATAATTGAACTATGTTATCTGAGACATAATTTTTATGTAACAATGTTTAAATTCCATTGGTTTGATTTGATATATGATTTCATGTTTATCCACACCATAGAATCATCAACATTAAATATAAAATCCTTCTTAGAGTAAATTAACTATTTTTATTGGCTCATCAAGCTTATAAAATTTATTATGAAAATTATTATGCTACATTAGGAGAGTTAATTGATTGGTGGAGTATTATAAAAATAAAATCCTATAAAAATCAATTTATATAAAGTGAATGTGGTTTTATTGAAGTGAAATGAACTGAAATTTTCAAGAGACAACTCCAAATACATCTTTTTAATGAAGATACATGAATATCGACGATGACACCCAATAGTTATGGGTCGATGGTGATGATGATGTATCAAATGAATTTGAATTAACAAGATACGATGAAGTTGAAAATCCTATGAAAATTGATTTAGGAGGAAGATAAAGATATTAACACCATAATATACGAAGATGAGGATGAAGATGAATAATGACATAATTACATGTTGGTTATAATCATAATTAATATATATATATATATATAATACTTATTTTCAATTATTTACTAAAAAAATTCCTTTCATGTTTCAGCTGGATGATGAGACTTTTGATGAGATGTTCCGTAGCCATGAGGAGGCTATACTTCCCAATGATGAGCCTAATTCTTTTTCATCCAACCCTCATTTTGTAGACAGTTCATCATAAAATTGATGAGGTCATGGTCCTGTGATATTTATGATTCCCAAGATTATTCTCAAGTGACGCCCAAATATTGATTTCATTCCACACATGTTAAGGTATGTTTAGTTGTTTATTTTAGTTAATTTTCCTTAATTTTCATTAATTTATTTATGCACTAATTGTTTTATTATTTTTTCTTTTTTTCCCATAGTTTTTCACATATAGCTATTAGAAAGAGGAGTGCCATTCTGTAGAATTATTTTTCTGGAACATGGGTGATGTGGGATCATATTCGCATTGATGTTTGACACCACATTTTTGATCATGATACACAAATAAATACTAGTAATTTTGATTTTTTTTTATTAACTTGTTATTATTAATTATTTGTCAGGTTTGTGGTATCTTATCAAAGATACCATGAGGACCTTTATCTGGGAGGCCTGTATACATGAGAGTTATCTTATGTTTTTTCAAAATTTAAGGAAGTGATCTATATAGAAAGATAGAGTCATAGTTTTTGACTAGTATTTCTACAACCATTGACCAGATTCCATCTCCTCTCAGATTTGGGATGGTTTTTTCTCATAATGAATGAAAAGTAGTTTTAATAGGAGATTATCATTAGGTCAGAAGAACCAGGGGATGAAAAATCTCATGCATAGAGATGGTAGTCGTACATTAAGTACTCATCAATGACTTATGGAAAATACTTTTATTTAATAATTTATATAACTATAAATTTAAAATATTTATTTTATTATTTATATATATAGTTGATCATCCCAATATTATAGAGTTTGATGTTTATAATAGGATGTAAACTGATCCTATCACTAGAGATATTACCAGTGTTTGATATCATCAAATTGTGATCTGTACAATTTATTTTGAGTTTTAAATTAACTAAAAAAAATATTTTAACTATTTTAATTTCAAATTTAATTTGAAGGAGTCATATAAGGCTGCAACTTATCACACACATGATGAGAGTCAGGCCAATACTATGGGTCAGGCCAACAATGCATTAGGACTTGATGACGCAACATAGATATAGTCAACTCAGTATGTTTTCAAAAAATTTCAAGTTATTGGTATCTATTCTTGATTGATGTCTGACAATTATTATGGTACTATTGTGTCATCGTTGTCCAGATTGAGGGGAGCTCATGGAGAGTCATCATCATAAGCTGTAGAGTATGTGGAGAAGCTGTGAGCTCAAGATGAGGTTATAGAGACCCTGTATAGAGAGCAGGAAGAGTTATATTGACAACAAAAAAATTAACAGGAGGAGAAACATTGATCACATGAGCATCAGTGCGAGAAGATGATGGAGTAGTACATGCGATGCTCGAAACAAGGTATAGGGATAGAGTTCCCTCCACCTCCTCCTCTGTAATTGATGTATTTTTTCAATATCTTTATTATGATAAAGATTTGAATAAACATATTATTTATAATATAATTATTAATTCATATGTATAAAATTTTATATATTTCATTTTTTATATTTTTTTGATGTTTTTAATTTTTAAACTTTTTGATTTTTTTTAAATTTTTTAAATTTTCTATTTTTTTAATTATTTATAATGGGTACAAAATCCCAACAAAAATGATGGAATAATATAACTAGTAAAGGGTTTTTGTGATTTATTATCACAAAAAATAGCTTTTGAGATGGATCGTTATAAAAAATAGCTTTTGCGATGTGTTTTTTAGCTAGGACGCATTTGCGACGGGTTCCCATCGCAAATGCCCCATCAAAAATAATTCATATCCCAATTGTGTTGATTAATTAAAAAAAAACCCTAATGAGGAACGATTTAAATTAAATTTATATATTATATATCAATAAATAATAATTTGTATTCATACAATGATTATTATTAGTCACAGAGTACATAAAAATCATATTTTTCTAGAAAAATACATTTCTTCAAAACATGCTTTTTTTTCTTCTCATCTACGGGTTTAATTTTCAATTAAAAATTTAAACTTATGTGAATTGAATTTGGAAAACTTGATTCAATATTTTTAATTATAATAATTTATATTATCTAATAAGGTCAACTTAGTTTCTTACCATAATGAATAGTGAAAACAACAAAAATAAATTACTATGGTTAAGGTGAAAACATGTTTATCGGGGAGTTAAAATAAAAAGATAAGGGTTAAAATGACCTAAAAACTTGTCTAAAATATATTTCATAGAAATATTTTGACCTTATCATGTCTAATTATTGATAATGTTTTATTTTTGATCCTTTTGGAATGTGAAAAACATGTGTTCACCTTTTTCTTTTAAAAAATTATAATTGTGCCACTCACCTCCCTTACAAAATACCAACCCATCTCTTATCATCTCCACACCTTCAAATCCATTTGGATTAGAAATTAACTATCCAAATACCTTCCTAAATTCCATCCCCATGACCTATATCCCTTGATTTTATCATAAATTCAACTTAATAAGTCTTTTGGTGCTAAACTAAGGAGGTTGTCTAAAGAAGAGGTACCGTGCTAAATCGAGCGTTTTTATTTTATTTATTCTTCCACCTGATTAAAATATTATTAAATTATTATGATATAGTAAAAAATATATCAACTATATAATGAGATATTATTATGCTAAAGTAATAACCTAAATCTATCCCCACTTTCATCAAATGTGATACGAAGTCATCATTTGTGTGTACGACGAACTATAACCTCACGAACTGATGTCATTCATTTTCTATCACCGCCCCTCAAAAATTGTTAAAATGATGTTTTTAAAGTATATATATGATATTTTTAACATATTTATACATTTTTATACATTATATCACATATAAATTATTACTTTCTAGTCTATGGGGTATACGATAATGTTGCTTGTGTGTACGACGGACTATCACTTCATGAAGTGATGTGATTTTTTCTCATTAACGCTTTAAATGGATGGTAATAAGGATAAATATATTTAATATATGTGATATATGTGAAATAATTATGATATTTATGACATATGTATCATTATAAATTGATAATATATCATTTTATTTCTTACACTAAAAAATAATAATGTCGTTCGTACGTACGTGTGGACTACCACCTCCACGAAGCAATGTGTTTCTTTTTTTCATCACCAAATCATATAGATGATATATATATATATATAAATATAAGTTTATTTATTGAAATAATATTATATTTAGTATATAATTATCATTCTATAAAGATGTTGGGAAAAAATATCTCAAGGTAACATTGCAACATTTTTGGGTTGATTGTGATTGTTGATAAAGATGGTTTCCATGGTGAATTGTCAAGTTCCAAAGATGTTGTTGACAATCCATGTTGACAAAGAACCATGAAAAAGGAATGGATGATCTGGATGCGGTACAAAAGAACAGATTCAAGGTGGTGCAGTTTTCCAGTGTTTACCAAATTTTTGGGGTCCATAATTTGGAGTTTGGTGAGCGTTATGAAATATGGATTTCCTTGAAGATCTCATAAAAATATGGAAAAATCATGAGTTTCATGAAGATAGGCTTCATGGATTGGATTTTTCGAAGAACAAAAGAATGTTGACAATGATTCCTCACGATTAGGACGAGCTTCTCCAACGGCAGATTCGAAGAGCATTGCAGCGACGAAGGGCATTACGAGTGGAGCTTCGCGGCGAAGGCGCAATGGAATTGACGGGATGCTCCGTGATTATGACGAGCTTCGATATCGTAATATTTCCATGGTGCTTCGTGATTTTGAGAGAATTTTGGCGGGAACTTCAGAGCTTCGCGATTTGTGATGACGTGGCGTTGAATTCACGCGGAAGCTTCGAGGGTCGGTGGAATCACCTATAAATAGACCTCGACCCCTCAAGCGAAGTAGAGAGAAAGAGAGAGTTTTCAAAGAAAATAATTTTCTCTTAGCTCGTGAAGGTGGTTTGTGAAGGCAGTGTGCTTCGTGAAAGAAGAGCTTCGCGATGATTAATCTAGCTCCGCGAAAGTTGCGTGGTCCACGTTGGATCAGTGGACTTCGCGAGGGAAGTCACTCTGCGACAGCCTGAGATCCACGAAGGCCTGAGCTCCGTGAGAGGTGTGAGCTTCACAAAAAGACAGGAGCTTCGTGAAGGCTTGTTCGAGCTTCTTGAAATTGGGAGTCTTGTGAAGTTGGGAGCTTTGTGAAGGTATTTCCAAAGGAATTGCCCAGTGTTCAGGGGAAAAGGGGTATTCATCAGTGGATGAAATTAGGACTTCAATAGAGCATCTACATATAGTGGAGGATGAATTCATTAGTGGTAATGAAGAGACATACATGTCTATAAACTGTGAGTGGATCCCTTCCAAGTGGAGTGAGCAAAAGAAGAGGAAAAAGGTTATCCTTTCTACCAGCAGTGATCCAGAGAGAGAGAAATTAGGAGTGACCCTTGGTAAAGTAGTGAGATGACCCTAAACATTGTAAAGGAAGTGAGCCTGGGCATAGAAGTGATCTAGCATGAACATTATTGGTAGTGAGCATTAGTGAATTTGGTACAGTGGCACATCACCGTTGTATGCTCCTTGGACGTAGCTCAGTGAGGGTGAACCAAGTAAAAATATCTGTGTCTGCCTGCTTGCTTCCCTGCATTGCATTTAAAGCATAATCATCAAATAAAGAAGAAAAGAAGTGGTCATAATAAACACACAAGTTCAAACAAATTGACCCATGTAATAAAGAGTTCAAGATCCAGTGGGGTAGGAAGAATTTAGAAAAGAATATCCCTACCCTAATTCACCCCCCTCTCAGGGTATATAGGCCCCTATTGGTCCTAACAATTAGTATCAGAGGGATATGTTTCTTTTATCATATTTGTTTTCTCTAACTTGGGTTAGTCGATTTGTGTGGTTAAAGATTCAGCCTTCTTTTATCTTGGTGTGTCATGGAAAAGGGGAGAGCTTCAAAGAAGAAGCAGAAGTCTTGTGAAATTACTCAGTGTGGAAGTGTCAATGGAAAGAGTGTGATTCAGTTAAAAGAATCGTGTAGTGAACAAAAGAATGGTTTTGATGGATCATATAGGGAAAATACTTACTCATTCAATGATGCTGAAGGAATGAGTGAAGAACCTGACATGCCAAGTGATGTTGGAACTACTGATGATGAGGAAACTCCCAAAAGATGAAAAGTGGAAGTTGTCCACAAAGAGAAAGAACTGGATTAGAAATTCACTGATGAAATTAAATCTAAATATATTAGGATCCAAGCACTGGAAACTGAGATCAACAAGCTAAGAGGTTTGAATCAAAGGCTTATTGATGTAGCTTCTGATATGAGGGAGAATAATGATTCTCAAGATGAAGAACTGTGAAAGAGATCTACAAAGGTAGAAAAATCAAAAGCTGCTGTCAAGGGAAAGAATCTGAAGTCAGATGAGATTCAAAATTTGAAATCCAGAAATGATGATCTTGCTACACAGCTATCTGAACTAGTTCATAAGAATCAAAGGCTACAATAAGATAATTCATGTTGTTCTGATTCTATTGAAGAAGAAAAATTTAAATTGAAGGATAAAAGTGACATGGTATAAAATCTCACATGAGAACTGGAAGATGAGTTGAGTAGCGAGAAGAATATCAGAAAAGAACTCAATGATCAACTTGAATCAAGACAATCAAGAGAATCAAGAGATAATAAGATTCAACAATTGGAGTAAGAGATAGAAAAATCCAAGAAAGAAATGGAGATATCAAAATACAAAGGAAAACCTAAGTTGAAGGATACACTGCACTTACTATTCGATTGTCCTTCGGAAGGTGATGATAAAATGAAAATAAAGTATGATATTTCTGAGGAGAAACAACAAAATATTTTCTCAGCTCAAAGAACATATAGTTTAAGAAAAAATGGTATTGGATTTGATGAATCCCCTCCCATGAATGATAGAAAGAGAGCCACAAATAGTTCCAGAAATGGTAAAAATTCCATAGGTGTTGGAGACAGGCCTAAGAGGATAGTTACAAGAAGTAGTGATAGCATGTGCTATTTCTGTGGGATTCATGGACATACATCAAGCTTCTGTTCAGAGGATATGGAATACATTTCAAGCTATTAAAATAGAAACTATAATAAATCTGAGAATAAGAAGAAGAGTCATGAGAAATAAAAGAGAAGAGTCTCTCAGAGGAGAACATTCATCAGATGCTATTGTTGTGGAAGAATGGGACACACTATGATTATATGTTAGGATGCTCAGGAGATCAATGTCAGAGGAAGAATTCAAGCTACATCAACACCTCAACAGAGAAATGATGAAATGAGGTATGCCTTTGATGGAAAATGTTTTATATGTTCTGATTATGGGAATTTGGTAAGACATTATAGTAATAAAAAAGCAGGAAAGGAAACAGAACTCAAAAAAAGATTCACGACTCCAGTGGTGTATAATGAGAAATCGTACACTGGAAGAAAAAGTGGTAAATTAGAAAATAGGTTTACTACCTTTAGAGAATCACAAGGAGCTGAACGAAAAGTGTATCAGTCACACTCACAACCACTCTCTAAGAAAGAGCAAGAAAAAATATGGATGAAAAAGGGAGGAAATGCTTCATCTGTGAGTAAGAAGAATGTACTTTGAATGGAATACCTACCACCAATGAAAAATAGTGTGGTGACTCAGGTATCTAATAAAAGAAGGATGAACAAAGAATGCGTTAAAAAATTTACATGTCGTATTCTGCAGCAAGAAGTGGAGGAAAGAGAAAGACCCTTGAAATGGTGGAAGAAGAAAGGGAATATTTAATGTAGAGAGATTCCTAACTAGATAAGGACTAAAGGGAAATGGAATTTTGGTGGAAAATCAAAGAAGGAAATGTGTACTAGTGGGTTTAAACCCCAAATGGTGACAAAGTCTAGGCCTGCAGAATATTAATATCAGAAAAAGACTCAGCATGCAGGTGATGAATGCTTAGTCATATGACCAGAGTAGTTGAAGTTGGCTAGGCAGCTAGAAGAAGCAAGGAAAGAGTGTGATGATCTACAAGAAAGAATCAAAGTGTTGACCCATTAGGATAAACTGCAATCCTCATCTTGAGGATTCCAGAAGATCCCCTCTCTCTCTATATATAAATTATATTAACTGATGATTCATGTGTTTCAGGTTTTAGGGAGATACGATCCAAGGGTAAGTGGCATCTAAAGATGCAAAGTGGAGAAGTGATATGCTCCAGAGTTTCAATTGACTCAAATCAGGTACCATAGTTGAAGAAGAAAGGGAGAAACAGAGCGCAATAGGAAGTGATTTTTTTATTAACTTTATCTCTTGTTTCCTACACTGAGTTCCAACTCAGTAGTCTTATAGATTTTGTTGATGGCTCAATGCTAAGTTGTAGATGATAATAAATGATGCAGGTTAATAAGGATGTTTTTGGGACTGAGTAGTGGGACTAATAACTTAGGGAGTTGCATAACACAGGGAGAGAACTCTATATCCTAATCAAATTCAAGATCTCAATGGGATATGAAGGATGAATGATTATGTTCATGAAGAATGATTGGGGGACAAGTAGCAACACACTGGTTTTCATGATTATCTATTTTTGTCTAACAATATGGTATCAGCTGACTGATTTTAGGATACCATGAAGCTACGAGATAATTTCAACGATGTTTCAATAAGAATCTGAGAAAAGTAGTTGAAGAAATGATGCATTGAACAATGACCCAGTGAGAAGTTTTCTATTGAGAGAGATTAAGTGGTAAGAGACTCAGGGGGAGTAGAAGTGTAAAATGATAATTCAGAAGTAGAAACTGATAATGACCATGAGGAAGGAAAATCCATACCAGCATGAAACTCGAAGAACTGAGTGTAAAATGACTTGAAAGATATAACTAGTAATCAGACAGTTCCAGTGCAGACATGGAAGATGAGGACTCTATAGAAATAATGATACTTATCACAGGTAAATCCTAAATGATTTGAATAAGGAACTCATGATGAAAGTTGGGTTCAATCTATGTGAAGAGCTTGACCAAGTTGAGATGAATCAAACATGAGAGATTGTTTCGAGGCCATCTGATAAGAATGTCATCGAGACTAAATGGGTATATCACAACAAGATGAATGAATATGGCATAGTGATTCGGAACAATGCACGACTAGTGTGCTAAGGATACTCCTAGATATAGAGAATTGATGTCGATGCGACATTTGAACTGGTTACAAGACTAGAGACAATCAGATTATTTCTAGCCATTGTAGTGCAACATAAGTTCAAAGTCATCCAAATGGATGTAAAATCTGCATTTTTGAATGGGGTTATGGAGGAAGAAGTGTATTGAGAAGCCAGATGGTTTTCGCATTCATGAGGATAAGAACAAGGTTTGTCGGCTGAAAAAGGCATTATATGGGCTGGAACAAGCACTGAGAGCATAGTACTCAAGCCTTGATCAGTATTTGAAGAAGCTTGGATTCCAGCATGGGGGAGTTGATTACAATATCTATTTCAACAACAACAGTAATCAAAGGACTATGGTCCTGGTTTATGTCGATGACGTAATATTTGGTGGATCAGATGAAGCTCTGTGTCGACAGTTCTTCGAATTCATGAAAAGTGAGTTCGAAATTTCAATGATTGGAGAGATAACGTTTTTCCTTGGTCTACAGGTGACAAAAGGAATGAATGGAACATTTATTTCTCGATACAAATATGTCGAGGAGGTTCTGAGAAGATTTGGAATGGAAAATTCCAAGGATATGAAGACTCCGGTTGCAACCCGGATGAAATTTTCAAAAGATGATAATGGAAAGGTAGTTAATATCACAGAATTCCGGATGATTATTGGGAGTTTACTATACCCGACAACGGCGAGACCTACTATTGTTTTCACCACATACCAAGCATCATGATATCAAAGTAATCCCAAAGAAATCCACATGCTTGTAGTGAAAATAATACTTCAGTATATCAAGGGAACGGTGGATTTACACTTGATATATAATGACAAATCTTAGTCAGAGTTATTGGGATATACTGATGTAGATTGGGCTGGTTCAGAAGATGATAGGAAATCAATGTCAATAGGTGCTTTCTATCTTGGTGGTTTGTGTATTTCTTGGCTAAGAAAGAAGCAAGATAGCATTTCATTGAGCACCGTAGAAGCTGAGTATATTGTGGCCACTCAAGCATGCACATAGTTATTGTGGATGAAGTCGTAGCTTGATGACATGGGTGTTGAGGTGAAGTCTCCATCGGAATCTAGTGCGATAACTCAAGTGCTATAAATCTCAGTAAAAATCCCGTTCATCACTCACGGACAAAGCACATTGAGATAAGGTATCATTTTTTCAAGGTGAAGGTTGAGCAGGGAATCAAGAAGTTGGAGTATGTGCCTATAGAACTACAGGTTGTAGACATTATAATGAAGGCCTTACCCAAGGAAGATCCATAGATGCATCGACTGACTCTGGGAGTTCGGTCGACTCCCCGAACTTGAAAAAGTGTGGATGTGGAACTCCCCTCTCCTTGAGGTATGGTGTGTTTTTCTTTATTGTGATAATATGTCTCCTTTCTAATTTCTCCGACCACAGAGGAGTGCCCTTTTGGGTTCATTGACAAAGGGGGAGAAATAGTGACTCCTCAAGGGGGAGAAACTGTGGCAAATGAAGAGAGAAAATGTATTTCTCAAAGACACGGGGAGAAGCTGATAGGTGGAGCAGTGAGATAGGGGAAGAGAAATGCGATAGGGGGGGAGTTTTAAATATGATGATGCTATAAGTGATCGATCAAAGGATAGATATCACGACATCTGAGGATCGTGATAAAAGCCAAACATTGATTTTGGAAAGGTGTGAGAAGGTTTCCAGCTATCACCAATTGGTATCAATGTGGTATCAACAATTGGAATCAGTTTGGAAATTGGTATCAGTTGGGTGTCAACAGTTTATGGAAGAAATGAAGTGATTCATTGATGATCTTTTCATTTACTCTTGTTTCTCATGATGAGCATTGCTCATGTGGGCTTAGAGTATGTGGTGAGTGAATCTTTTGTTACTATTTGAATCGCAAGAGGCGAAGGATGGTTAATGATGGAAGGAGACTCAGTGAGGTATCAACATCCAAAAAATAACTCTGAGAAGAGTTTTCAACAAACCCAAAGGGGGAGATTGTTGGGAAAAAATCTCTCAAGGTAACATTGCAACATTTTAGGGTTGATTGTGTTTGTTGACAAAACAGGTTTCCATGGTGAATTTTCAAGTTCTAGAGACGTTGTTGACAATCCATGTTGACAAAGAACCATGACAAATGAATGGATGATCTGGAGGCTATACAAAAGAACAGATACAAGGTGGTGCCTTTTTCTAGTGTTTTCCAAATTTTTGGGGTCCAAAATATGGAGTTCGGTGAGCATCGAAAAATATGGATTTCCTTGAGGATCTCATCAAAATATGGAAAAATCATGAGTTTCACAAAGATAGGATTTATGTATTGGATTTTGCAAAGACCAGAAGAATGTTGACGGTGATGATTCGCGATTACGATGAGCTTCCTGAATGGAAGAGTCGAAGAGAATTGCAGCAATGAAGGGCATTGCAAGTGGAGATTCATGGAAAAGGCGCGAAGGAATTGACAGGATGCTTCACTATTAAAACGAGCTCCACGATCGTAAAATTTTCGTGGTGCTTCACGATTTTGAGAGAATTTCGGCGGGAAATTCGGAGATTCATGATTTGTGATGACGTGGCGTTGAATTCAGGCGGAAGGATCGAGGGTCGGTGGAATCGCCTATAAATAGACCTCAACCCCCTCAAGTGAAGTATATAGAAAGAGATAGTTTTTGAAGAAAATCATTTTCTCTCAGCCCACGAAGGTGGTTGGGAAGGCAGTGTGCTTCACCAAATAAGAGCTTCACAGCGACTAATATAGCTCCATGAAAGTTGTGTGATCCATGTTAGCTCAGTGGGATTCATGAGGGAAGTTGCGCTATGATAACCTGAGCTCCACGACGGCCTGAGCTCTGCGAAAGGTGTGAGCTTCACGAAAGGATAGGAGCTTCACGAAGGCTTGTTTGAGATTTTCGAAATTGGGAGCCTCATGAAGTAGGGTGTTTTGTGAAGGTATTTACAAAGGAATTGCTCAGTGTTCAGGGGAAAAGGGGTATTCATCAGTGGATGAAATTTGGTCTTCAATAGAACATCTAGATACAGTGGAGGATGCATTCATTAGTGGTAATGAAGAGACCTACATGCCTATAAACTGTGAGTGGATCCCTTCCAAGTGCAGTGAGCAAAGGAAGAGAAAGAAAGTTATCCTTTCTACCGGCAGTGATCTAGAGAGAGGGAAATAGGGAGTGACCATTGGGAAAGCAGTGAGATGACCCTAAACATTGTAAAGGTAGTAAGCCTGGGCATAGAAGTGATCTAGCTCGAACATTATTGGCAGTGAGCATTTGTGGATTTGGTAAAGCGGCACATCGCTATTGTATGCTCCTTGGACGTAGCCCAGTGAGGGTGAACCAAGTAAAAATCTCTTTGTATGCCTGCTTTCTTCCCTGCATTGCATTTAAAGCATCATCATCAGATAAATAAGAAAAGAAGTGGTTATAATAAACATACAAGTTCAAACAAAGTGACCCTTGTAATAAAGAGGTCAAGATCCAATGAGGCAGGAAGAATTTAGAAAATAATATCCATACCCTTATTCACCCCCCTCTCAGGGTATATAGACCCCTATTGGTCCTAACAAAATATAATATAATACTTATTTTTTATATAATGATCGTTGAAAAATGGAAACGTTTGTTCATGCGTACATACAGACCACCATCTCCATGATCGTAATGTAATTAATTTTTCATAACCATATTTCATGATTGGTTTTAAAAGTATAATTGATGTATAAATATGATATATATTTCTTGATTATTATTCTAGATATGTTGAAATAATGACCTATTTGACCATAGCCAACACAACAAATCCTTTTTGAAACAACGAACCGAACATCCTCAAAACACCTGACATGGACTTAACTAATTAATTATTTAAATATTTCATTAAAATAAATAAAATAAATTATTTAATTATAAGGTATTAAACCTATAAAAGGTTATTAATAAATAAAATAATTGATATAATCTTATTATACAGGAGTTAAAGAACACACATGGAAATTATGGACTCAAGGTAAGAGTTTCTCGTCTCACTTTTTATTTCTATGAGACATATGCTATATTCACCAATTATTTTTATTGTGTGATGTATATACTACCCCTTTTACATGTAATAAAATTAAGCCTTCATACATCATGATATTTTATATTTCTATTTAAATTATTTCATTTAAGGGGAATTGTAATGCCCCAAACTGTTATAAATAAAATTACCCTTGTTATTTAATTAAATGTATTATTATATATTTTGGTTATAGAAAAACATGCACTTATTTGGTTTTATTATATCCTATAGAATTTCAAATAATGCTAAGAATCATAACTATTGATAATATATCCATTTAACAGTGATCATATGATTATTAAAATATAGGGTTTTAACAAATCTAATTGTCACAAACAAAGGAAGTGATGACCTTAATCAGCAGGATCAAACCCTATGAAGCCCATTTTTTAGAGCTTCCTAGGGAGATAACATAATTTTGATTTGAACTTGATTAATTCCAATATGATATATAATGACTTAAGTATGGGAAAAAGTATTTATGAGAGAATTTCAATCTCATCAAGATCACGACCCAAACCATGTACACTGAACCACACCATGAAATTATCCCTATTGCGCACCTTACTCTTAGGGAGTTTTTTGGTGTACTAAAGGGATATGAATCATGAAAATAATAATATGATTATGTATATTTTATATAATAATGAATATATTTTCATTTTATTATTTTTAAATTATAAATGATTTAGATTTATATACAATAAAACTAAAAGTTTATTTTTGGGTAATATTCAAAATCAATTAAGGAATTTATTTTGAAAAATTATGGATTTGTTTGAAATAAATAATATTTTAATAAAATATTATTATTAAATAATTTTTATCAAATAAAAATGATCATATAATTTTTATGAAGTCAAATATAATTTTTTACGACTTCGAAAACTATTATTGTAAAAAAATGCAGTATTTCTTAATAAATATCGATTGTTATTTTAAAAGTGAAAATTAAAATATTTAGAAAATTATTTGGATAAAATAAATATTATTTTTGAAATCAGAACATTTAAATTATCTAATGGTTATTTTTTTATAATTTTTTTGAGACAATTGAATTTTTAGATAAAAAATTAAATACGGTATAAATATAGAATGTTAATTATGACATCATAATGACCAAAAAATGATGTAATAAATTCTATAAAGGTTATACACGATCAAATATATATTTTAATTTTAAAATAATGTGATTTTATGTTTATTTTTTTAATTTTATAAAGGGTTTATGAATCCTCCAAAACCTATAATATATTTTAAGGTTATAAAATCATTTCTTTAAGAGTATGACTCACCTTCACATCACTAAGGGTAATATTTTAATAAGTTTGGAAATTGGCCTAATAAAATTATTAAAACCACTCCTCTTTGATATAAACCATGGTAAGGTTTGCGGTTTTGGTTATTTTATTATATAGATTCCAATACCTATGTTTGGGAAATAATAAAGAACTCCCCTCTCTTTTTCTATATAACCCCACCCAAGCTACCATTTCTTTTCACTCAAAATATTCAGAGAACATACTCACTCTGAAATATACTATCTATATTTCTCCTAATGTTCCTATAATATTCTGAGAAGCTCCTCCAAGTAATTTGGAATCACACTCTCAAGGTAAGGGATCCTTGCCTTCTCCTCTTTATTCAAGTATATTCTTTATCTTATATATTTTATCATCATTTAATAATATTGGGATATGTTCTTACATATCCCCATTATTTTCCATTTTATGTATAAATTTTGATATACCCCTTTAACTATCATAAATACCTCCCATGAACATTAATATTCCCCTGTTATGCGGCCAAAATTTCACAGAGATTTTCCATGCCAAATAATTGTGTAGTGAATAACCGTACCCATTTCCTATCAATGGTGTCCACCTTTATGAACTTATAATTATTTATTAGGGATTATATGTATGTATTATACAATCCTTGATCATGGAATAAAATATTATGAGGAATGAATCCATGTTGTATGATCTATGTGGCGCACTTAAGCATGAGAATAAAATGAAAGTGATGGGTGAACTAAGAATTATATAGAGTTACAATGCATTGGGTAATATTTTAGTCATATGAGAGTCCATGCAAGAGATTAGGGAGTAAACCTAATTTATCACGATAAATTTTCCATCATGATGTCTTGGTATTTATCCTTGACCTATGTTTATGATGCATCATTTCAATTTGTTGCGACATTTCCCATGTTGCCTTTATGTTATCATGTTATATCATGTATTATTATTCATGTTTATGATTCTCAATCATTTTATACCCAATTTATATGCCTATTATATTACATGTATTAATTTATTCATGTTATTTCATGTTAATTACCTTACTAGGATTTATAGATCACCCCTTTCTTATTTATGTCCCCAGGTTATCCCATGCAGTTTTAAGTACGAGCATGTCAAGGAAGTTTTCAATAAAGATGTTGTATTTCATGTTTTAAGTTGTTAGGTAATGAACCTAATTAAAAAATACACTAGAATTATTGATCTTATGGGTTATATTATATGTAATATTTTTTAATAAATCATAAATTAATGTGTAATAAATTTAAGGGTTCTAATAGGAATTGACTTGAAATTACCAAGTGGTAAAGAATTTCTTAACTCAATTTCTTTTAATTAGGTTATATTACTTATTCATTGAAATTATTATGTCATGATAATGTGGGAAATGAATTTTTATTATATTATATTTTATTTCTAATTATTTTATCAAGTTTTATATTTTATATTCATAATAAATTCATTAATTAATTCTCAAATTCAATGGTATGATTTTGTAAGGGTTATTCAACTCAAATTATCTTTATCTGAGATATATGTTTATGATATGCACCAATATTCATTTGTGAGGTGTATATTATACCCTTTGAAATGTTATATCATGAAACTACTTATTTTCATGATATTTAAAGTATCATTTGATGTTATTATTTCATGGGGCTTACGATTGAAGAGTTTCCAAAGCAGAAAAGGCTTTATGTTACAATATCCATTATTTAGGGATTGTTTTTTCTCATGGTTTTTTGGTAGAAATAATGCAATTTTATTTTATTGAAACACATATATTTTATTATACTCTGGTTATAAATGAGTTTTACATTCTTAATTTCTTTTTCCACCATTATTGATTAAAGAAACATCAAGAAATTTGTTTGTATGTGATACCAATCTTTTATTTTATCTTAGATTAGGAATCCTTCTCTTCCATATCAATGATTTATAAAATATTTTTAAAAATATTTTCAAAAAAGTTTTACTATGAATGTTTAAATTTATTTTTACCCATAATTTTATTTTAAATTTTTTTAAAAGAAATCATTCTATTGTTTTCCGAACAAGGTACCTTTTGAATTTTCTTAAAAAAATGTGAAAGGAATATTTTTTTAATGTATTCGACATGAACAAAAATTTTCACTATCATGACCACTCAATGTTTTTAAAGATTCCTTTTTAAGTTTAAAATTTTATTTTTAAATAAAATTATTTCTTTAATTTTTTAAATTTTAAATATATTTTTCCAAAATGGAAAGGATATTTTTCTAAAGAAATGTTCCATGTGATCTTTAAAAATAATTTTCCTTCTAAGATGATGTAATTTGATGTTACTCAAAATGAAAAGGTTATTTTACTCAATATTTTTAATAATATTTTAATGGTATTTCATCCATCAATTTCAATAACCCTTGTTGTTACATATGATCCAATGTTGATATTTTGAAATGATACCATCCTCATTCTTTCTTTGGATGGACTAATATTGTTTCAAAGAGATTCACATAGAACATGTTTCTTTTCCACATGTTAACCATGTTTAAACGATATTTATATGGAACCTATTTATTTTCTATGGGTTAATCATGTTTCAAAGATATTATTATGAATCCTATTTCTTTTCCATGGGTTAATCATGTTTCAAATATATTTTTATGGAACCCATTTTTTTCCATGTGTTAATCATGTTTCAAAGAGATTGTTATGGAACCCATTTCTTTTCCACAGGTTTTCAAGTTCTAAAAATAATAAATACTATTTTAATTAGTTTATGATGAAAGAAATGATCTATTTACTTTATTCATGATATGATTCTTGAAAATTGTTTACGATGATGGACAATTATATTGTAAACTAAGGATGGGTAGTTATATTATAAACCAAGGATGAGTGGTTACATTATTAACCAAGGATAGGTGGTTCCATGATAAACCAAGGATAGGTGGTTATGTTATTATCCAAATATGGGTGGTTATATGATAAACCAAGGATGGGTGGTTCCATGATAAACTAAGTATGGATGGTTCTGTGATATCCCTCCAACGCATTGGGTACTCCAGAGATGGAAGTCAACCATATTGGTTATTGCATTTGTAAAAAGTGATATGAAGATAATTTCCTAAGGCACAAATACATTTTCATTTTTCATAACATGGGTTATAAATGTTTCATTTGATCTATATTGATATCACATGGCTCATGAATATTTATTCTGACAAATCTTGCATTTTTGAAAGCCTTATTCCATGTTTTCATGTTTTATGATCCAAATATTAATGGGTATGGAGATTCTTATGCTATACTAACGCAATTTGATAATGTCATCATACCCTTATTCTTATCTTATTCTTACTGATGACATTCAATGGTTAAATATTATGTTTACCCTTACTGAGCATTTGAGCTCACCCTTATTATGTTTCCTTTTCCCTAGTTTATTAAGAATTATGTTGAATGAATTATGTCTAGAAAGGTTTTATATGGATGATTATGATGACTCAATGTGAAATAAGAAAATATGGGTTAAGTGGGAGAAATTATCATTTAATGACATAAATATTGTTTATGAAAGAGTTTATGTTAATTATCTAAAATTATAAACCAAAAAGTTCATTGAGAATGTAAGTGATATAATATTTACTTTTAATGTTGTAGGTTTTGGATTGTGAAAATTGGGTCACCTTCATTGGTAACAAATCCTAAAATGCAATGTTTATGATTTTAGCACCAGATTTAGTTGTGTGGGTTCAGGGAATTTATATTTGGCATCATAGTAGGGTTTAGATAACTTTGGATATTAGGATGTTTTCATGTGATTTTATCTTAAGAGTTATGGATTCCATCACGGGTTTACAAGTTTATGGTTAATCATATGTTCAAGTCTTAGACACCCCTATTGAAGTTTTAAGTAATGAAATTTTTGAGGTGATTAATGACATTTTAGGAGATATTTTATTTGGTTTAAGTATATGTAAAGTTTTGTTTTAATTTTAAGTATTCTTTTACATTTTGTGGAAATAATTTTTAATGTATTGATAACCTTAAGGGTTTATATTATCTTAGAAATTGATTTAATTATGGTAGGAAATGTTTTATCATGTAGATTACCATTGGTAATGAAAAGTTATTTGGTTACTACGTGATTAATGTTATTTTAAAATAAGATCACTATTATTTTTGGGAATATAAGATGAAAGGTATGAGATAACCTTTGAGGTTAATAAAATCATTAATTTTTAGGTAATTAAGGTTATTAGGGATATAAGGTTATTTATTTATGGAATAATTTAGTTTGAACATTGGGTATTATTGTTTTATTTTAGATATTAATGTATTATTTCATTTTATGAAGGTTTATTCATTTGGGAAAGAATATTACCATATTCTAACCATTTTTGTTTTGGTTAATGTCTAAATATAGGTGGAATATCTTGATTATCTATTTTATTTTTATTTGGTCCTTTAAAATTTGATTTTAGTGCTTCAGGAATGAATTTTTTTTATCATGAATACTCAATAGCCAGAGAAAAAGACGAGATTGTGGTGGAAATTGATAAAAGGGTGAAATTTTACTCATTAAAAAAGTATATTTTCTTATTTTTGTAGTATAGATAGTAAGTAATTCCTCAACCCATGGAAAGGATCTTAAAACAAAATATTTTCCTATTACCATTATTTTTTATGAAATCAATAACCTTTTTCACACCACTTTACTTTATGGTTTTGTGGATGTAGATTTTTTCATGATAATTCAATTTCTTGTGATCATTGATCTCTATTACTCTCTATCATTATTTGAAATTTATTATTTTATTTCAATCCAAATATTCACTTCCCACCTATGTTCTTCTATTTGGATACCTAGTATGTTTTATTCTATATAACCTTTATACTTCATTTTTTATCATATCAAGAGGATGTATTATTAATCCTCTTTATGATGTGAGTTTCCAAAAAATATATTTTCAAATCTGTAACCATTGAATAACGAGATAAAGTTAAAATTTCTAGTAAATAATTTATTAAATTGGGGAGGATTTAACACCTCGTGATTTTAAAAGAAGGTCATTATTGTAACACCCCAGGTAAATAAAGAATATGACATTTTCATATTTATCCATATTTTTGAATAAAATATTAATATTACTTTAAAGGGGATGCTATGCTCGAGGGCGTACCCAATACGCAACAACGAGTTTCTTAGAAATCTTACGTTACACTCTAATAATAAAATAATATCATTTTAAAAGGTAGTTAACGCATAGCCGTTATAATGGAGAGAATGAACGGAACTAACTACAAAATGATTATATATGTTTGTCAAATATTTTTACTTTTATCCAATAAATTTTAGAGGCTTAAAATGCAAATGAATCCGATTTTAAGCATAAATATTCTAATATTCTTTAAAAGGTTGATTAACCACCTTTTGATGGAGAACCCTTTTTAAATATACTTTTGACAATTTTTATATGTTGTGTTTGACAAAATAAAATCCTTCTTTAGAATCTAGACATCAAAATTTAATTTGTGTAAAATTTTGTTATTTTTCTGATAAAGATCATTTTTATTGAAAATGTTGCATTTTAATTCAAAACTTCCTTTTAATCTGATTTATTTATATGGATAGATTATATTTGTAATTTATATTAAAGTGTATTTATAATATATTTTTACCATTTAATCTAATGGTGGTCATTGGAATTAATTTCACTTTGAAATTGGACTTAAACTAGTGTAAATCTTCTAGTAGATATTGTTTCTTAAAAACACGCTATTTGTTTTGACAGTAGGAATTAATTATTAAATTAATTAATGCAACATATATGTTTTGAATTTTGTAAAATAGACATCATTATTGAATTCGGAATATCAAATATATCTTAGGGTGAATTTTTGGTATTTTTTTGAAAAACTTCAATTTTTGATGAATAGTGAAACCACAATTGGTAGTTTAAAAACTGATTTTTCATTTAAATGAAACTTTACTACTTCTGTGATTTTAATTTCAAAAATCTGAAATACATGGTTGTCATTAGGATGTAAAATGTGGTTCAATGGGATTAAAATAATTTTTTTGGTGAATAGTAACTTTTAAGTTTTTAATCACGATTAGAGGTAATTAGTGTAATTTAAGGTAAAAATAATGTTTTAATAATATTAAATGACCTAGAAACATGTCCTACCCTCATTTTAAGTGTCATGGCCGACCAAAAAAATCCATGGGTCAACTTGGGGACCCCATGGAGCCACTTTGGTTGGAAAATGACATAAATAACTTTTTATTTAAAGTTAAAATAAAAATGTCACAAGCATGAGTTGTTTTACTAAAACAATTTTTAAATGGGGTTATACAAGTCATATTTTTGACTATAAATATTCATTAGAAAGATAAAAATATTTCCTACATCATTCTATTTTTTTTTATAATTTTTAGACATTAAATAAATTAAATTATTTATGACATCATGATTATGCAGTGATTACCTCATTAATAAAGGATTTAAATAAAATGAAAAGATAATGTTAAAAATATAACTTACACTTTTAAAAGACCTATTTTATGAGTATATTTAGAACCCTTACCACCTTATCCTAGAAATTAATCAATGTGGGACCTTTAAAATCCGAAACTCATTTGAAAATAAAGTAACATTTTGTAACTTTCCAAGAGTGCCCCTCCTCTCCTCTTATAAAAGGCCCCCACCTCTACCACCTTACCCACACTTCTCAAGCCTTTGTCTCGGCCAAACCCTACTCATTTTATCTCTCCTCATCCCTCTATTACTCCTAGATCCCTCACTTTGGGAAGAAGTCTTCCCAAGGAAGCCTTTGAGTTGAAATCAAAGAGAGATACCCGATTTTAAGGTAATGTCTTCACTTGTGTTCTTTTGTTTTATTTTGCTTCTCCAACCCCCTAAAATATTTTTATTATTTTATTTTGTAACAAAAAAAGTATCTTAAATATACTATGATGTTGTTATAAGAAGGATTCTAGCTACACTTACACACACCTTCATCTAATGGTTAAAGAGCATACTGTTTCCGTGGATGGCGAATTTCTGCCTCACGAAACGATGATTGTTCAACATTATTATAACACATTAAAAGGTGGACATTAAGATGAAAATATATTTATATATGATATATAATATGTTTATGTTTTACTTAATCTTATGTATTTTTCATTTATGGCATAACTTTATGGTTTCCATTATGGGTAAATGCGATATCTTCATTTTAGGAAGTGCGGACTACCGCCCCCTCAAAGTGATTTGATTCGTTAACACCATATGTGGTACGTATAAAGGATAAATTTAATTATATTATATATGATACCATACTATAATTATAATACTATTATGTATCATTATGTTTTAATTCCATTAAATAATAAATAGAAATGGAAGTAGCGTTCATGCGTACGTACAACTTACCGTCTCCATGAACGGTGCATTTCATTTCTTACCTCTAAATGTTATTTAACATTATAAATGCATGTATATAATGGATATATATGATATATATGATATCTAAATAATGAATATTATTCTGGATATAATATATATTTTACCACATGAACAACTTGTAATTATAAAGAGTTTATTATTTGACTCAAGTAGCAATGATCTACAAAAGGACCATTATTAACTTAAATAATTACATAGTGTTCATAGCATGGTAGTAAGTGATATAAAAGGAATAATGAACTTGAAAAAGGTTCTTAATCAAGTATAAATTAACTCAAGTTTATTATTCAGGAGGTTAAAGAACGATTGAGTCAAGTCAGACCCGAGGTAAGGGATCCTACCCCTCTCTTTCTTTTTAAGTACACTCTTTTATGTCATTACTTTTAAGATCATCTTTCTTATGATTGGGATGTTCTTTTATATTAATCTTACTGTAATTTTTATGTTCATATGATGAGAGAACCTATTTTCTCTCATCAATCCATTTTAGAAGTTTTAATTGGCACCGTTAGGCTGCCGAAATTTCGTAAGGGGCTTGTATCTCACTTTGTGTTTTCGTGAGATTCATGCTACATTTTCCAATATTTCCTTTTGAGTGGTGTATGTAATGTAAATTATTCTAATCTTTTTGTAACATACTTTCGTTTATGAGTATTTACATCAATGTTGTATAGTCCTTCTTTCATGGGGTGTATGTTTCGAAAGTTACCCAAATCGGTAAGGGAACCTTTCACCCTCCTCTTTTTAAAAGACTTCTTTTGTTATGTCTTTTAATTTTCAACTTATTAAGTGGAGATATGTTCTTATATATCCTTATTGCCGTAAAATTTATGTCCAAGTGATGAGATACCCTTTATCTCTCTCATCAACTCTTTTTCTAAAATTTAATGTGACACCGTTAGGCTGTCAAGGGAACTTCTTAACCCAATTTCGATTTCTTTGGGTTCAACATGTAGTTATTGAATATGTCATCCTTTGAATATGTGTGAATTACATTTGATTATTTTACACTTAATATCCACTTATATTGGGTGTATTTATATTTGTCGCACATAATTATGAGATTGATTTATCCTTAATTTAAGGATACCATATTTATAATGAATTTCATCTCAATTTACATTTCCATTGAGACTTTATTGTTGTTATGCACCAATTTACTCTTTTATGGTGTATATACTCTCCTTTGGAATATTATATCATGAATCTTTTTATTCTCATGATATTATAAAGTTTTCATTAAATGTTATTCCTCAATTATTGTATTCAAGTGTCTCTCATTTTGTTAAAAACCCTTTAACTAAAATATCATTTTAAATGTTTTAATGATTTAATCTTAAAATATTTCTCATTAATATACATTTTTTCAAAATGGTTTTAAGGATTTATTTATATGGATATTAATGGTTTAAAATGTTAAAATCTTCAATGTGGTATGGGACACTTTCATTTAGAAATCTCTTTATTAAATGTTTTAAATGGTTTTGAAAATGGTTTTTAGAATGGATTCATTATTTCAAAATCTTAAAATGTTATATTGTTTTTGCAATGTGGGAATGTTATATTTCCTTTATGCTTAAGTCATGTGCTATGATTATGTTATGTTTCTTGGGAATTGTTATGAATACGTGTGGTTCTGTGATAAACTAAGGGCGGGTGAGCCCGATATAGCTCTCCAATACATTGGGTAACACGAAGGAGTTAAACGTTAAGGTTTCTCCGAAGAGATTTAGGGAATATACTGTGATGGGTATTACAAACGTAACTAAGAGGGTTACTCCCTACATAAGAATGTTATGAATGCCTTAAGTTACCATTATGTCTTATGATTTTTATTATTTATTCATGATTTTATGAGGTATGTTAAAGTGCTTATGTTTTATGGGTAAATTATGATTTCATTCTTATGTATATATGTACTTATGTTTCCTTTCTATACTTTTTATAACCCTTATTGAGCTTTTTATGCTCATCTCAAGTTTTTTAAATGTTTTCACAGGTCAAGGGATTGGTTCATGATACGATGATAGTGTAAAGGAAGTGTTAAGAAAGAATCCATGTTTTATTTTAAATATGTTTCCATTGATGGGAAAATGAATACTATCTTTTATGTAACCACTTTGTTTAAATGTAGAATGTAATGCAAGTTTTATGATCTAATTCTCTAAAACTCTAAACCTAAAAAGATCCTCAATGTGTAATCTTGTAATAACTCAAGATTAAGTAAGGTTTAAGGATGGGGCCTTATAGTTGGTATTAGAGGTCGGTTTAGATAACTTTAGAGGTTAGAGTGTTGTTTAAGAAAAATGTGACAACTTGTGTATAACCGCAATGGTTAGTACATTAGATGGATTCATCATTTTTTTTGAAATTTAGAATGAGTTTGAGATAACTTGGATAAGTATATCTTGGTGTTTATCTTCCTATTTTTTATTTGATGATTTTGATGATATACTCACACTAACCTTTTTGGTTTTAGTAAATGGATGGATCTAGTAGGCACCAAAGTATCAATGGATTTAAAGAAAACTGTGACGGTTTTATGAAAGAACAACTGAATGATATGGGAGGTGCAATGAGAACTCTTGTGGTTATCCTCAACCAACTCTATGGAGTCATGATTGACCACCTGAACCTTAGTGATTTTTATAAGGCATCGTATATGAGAGAAACAAATCCCTATAGAAGTTTAGGTAATAATCATAAAGGTAAGTATGTTCAAAAACCTATGTGTCAAATATGTGGAAAGAAACACATAGGAAAATGTTTCAAAGGGAGAGAAAGATGCTATAGGTGTGGAAATGAAGGTCATAAAGAAAGAACCTTCTATGGAAAAAGGAAGAATATAGTTAACTCTAGGAAAGGGATATAAGTTCTTTCTGAAGGATTAATTGAATGTTTTAAATGTGGTGTGCATGGTCATTATGAAAACACATGTCCTACGAAGAAGTTTCGGGAATGGGGTCACCAATATCGTACAAATATTCATTTACCAATACCTAATGCCATTCCGATTGAGGATGAAGAAACTGACAATGAAGAATGAAAGGTGTGGATTATTTATTAACATATGTTTTCTTATTATTGGAATCTTAGGATATGATTCATGATTTTGTTTGTAGGAAAGAAGTATTTCAGAATAAGTTGAAAAGGAATGACTAATGGATCATGAATAATGTTGAATGAGTAAGAAGTAATCATATAAGAGATTTAAGAGTTATGGTAGATTTTAGGATGGTGAAATTCTTAGATGTATTAAGTCTCTTTTGATGATGAGGTTACATTAGAAGACTTTTTATAGTAACCCTGATGTTTGATATATGGAAATTTTATTCAAGGAATAATTATCCTTTCTTTTGTGGATGTAGTTATAAAGAACCATTTGGGTTTATATGATCCTTAAATTTGAGGCAATTACTGGTTAATACATTTTGGGTTTCAATCTTAGTTTGTTTTACTTTTTAGAATTTTATGGATATATGTTTATTGAATGGTCTTTGTTGAACTTTGGGTTTTGTTTGACAAATTTTGGAGATTAAGAATAGATTTTTTTTATATAAAGGATTATCCTTTTTGGGTATTATCTAATCTCATACTAGCCTTTTTGGTTTTAGTTTTGGTTAAGGTTTAAAGACATGGGAAGTATATAGTTCTCTTTTGTGGATTAGGTGATTCTATAGAAGTTGATTATAGCTCTCTTAATGTGAACAAGTCATCCTAAATACTCATCTTTTGGAGAAAATATGAGTTCGTGTAAGAAATATAGTAAAAGTTGAAAGTCAACATGACAATTAAGTATGCTTCCTTATGTTTTAGTTAAGCTCATAAATAAATTCCTCAATGAAAAGTAACTTAAAACAAAAATGTTGTTTGTTAATTTTTCCTACTGGGGAATCAAATACCGTTTAACCCATCACAAGTTTGTGATTTTCTTGTTGTTAACTTTCTCCTAGACATGTTTACTATCACTCTCCATCAGAACATGACCCTTTGTTTTTTACTCCATATCCATATTTTCATACTTGGAATCCTAGTATGGGTTAACTTGGGTGACATTTGTACTTCTCTCCCATTCTTTTAAAGTGATAGTTTTACTGACTCTTGTTCCGATGTGGGATTTTCAATGAAGCTTCCAAGCCCAACTTTAAAATTACAAGGACGTAATTCCAAAAAGGGGGGAAGGATGTAACACCCCAGGTAAATAAAGAATATGACATTTTCATATTTATCCATATTTTTGAATAAAATATTAATATTACTTTAAATGGAATGCTATGCTCGGGGGCGTACCCAATACGCAACAACGAGTTTCTTAGAAATCTTACGTTACACTCTAATAATAAAATAATATTATTTTAAAAGGTATTTAACACCTAGCCGTTATAATGGCGGGAATGAACGGAACTAACTACAAAATGATTATATATGTTTGTCAAATATTTTTAATTTTATCCAATAAATGTTAGAGGCTTAAAATGCAAATGAATCCAATTTTAAGCATAAATATTCTAATATTCTTTAAAAGGTCGATTAACCGCTTTTTGATGGAGAACCCTTTTTAAATATAATTTTGAAAATTTTATATGTTGTGTTTGAAAAAATAAAATCCTTATTTAGAATCTGGACAACAAAATTTACTTTGTGTAAAATTTTGTTATTTTTCCGATAAAGATCATTTTTATTGAAAATGTTGCATTTTTATTCAAAACCTCCTTTTAATCTGATTTATTTATATAGATAGACTATATTTTTAATTTCTATTAAAGTTTATTTAGAATATATTTTTACCATTTAATCTAATGGTGGTCATTGGAATTAATTTCACTTTGAAATTGGACTTAAACTAGTGTCAATCTTTTAATAGATATTGTTTCTTAAAAACATGCTATTTGTTTTGACAGCGGGAATTAATTATTAAATTAATTAATGCAACATATATGTTTTGAATTTTGTAAAATATACATCATTATTGAATTCGGAATATCAAATATATCTTAGGGTGAATTTTTGGTATTTTTCTGAAAAACTTCAATTTTTGATGAATAGTGAAACCACTAAGTGGTAGTTTAAAAACTGATTTTTCGTTTAAATGAAACTTTACCACTTCTGTGATTTGAATTTCAAAAATCCTACATACATGGTTGTTATTAGGATGTAAAATGTTATTCAATGAGATTAACATAATGTTTTGGTGAATAATAACTTTTAAGTTTTTAATCGCGATTAGAGGTAATTAGTGTAATTTAAGGTAAAAATAATGTTTTAATAATATGAAATGACCTAGACACATGTCCTACCCTCATTGGATGTGTCATGGACGACCAATAAAATCCATGGGTCAACTTGGGGACCCCATGGAGCCACTTTGGTTGGAAAATGACATAAATAACTTTTTATTTAAAGTTAAAATAAAAATGTCACAAGCATGAGTTGTTTTACTAAAACAAATTTTAAATGGGGTTATTCAAGTCATATTTTTGACTATAAATATTCATTAGAAAGCTAAAAATATTTAATACATCATGATATTTGTTTTATAATTTTTAGACATTAAATAAATTAAATTATTTATGACATCATGATGATGCAGCGATTACCTCATTAATAAAGGATTTAAATAAAATGAAAAGATAATGTTAAAAATATAACTTAAACTTGTCAAAGACCTATTGGATGAGTATATTTAGAACCCTTACCACCTTATCCTTGAAATACATCAATGTGGGACCTTTAAAATCCGAAACTCATTTGAAAATATAGTAACATTTTTTAACTTTCCAAGAGTGCCCCTCCTCTCCTCTTATAAAAGGCCCCCACCTCTACCACCTTACCCACACCTCTCAAGCCTTTGTCTCGGAAAAAACCTGCTAATTTTTTCTCTCCACATCCCTCTATTACTCCTAGAATCCTCAATTTGTGCCGAATTCTTCCCAAGGAAGCCTTTGAGCTCAAATCAAAGAGAGATACCCGATTTTAAGGTAATGTCTTCACTTGTGTTCTTTTGTTTTATTTTGCTTCTACAACCCCCTAAACTCTTTTTATTCTTTTATTTTATAAAAACAACAGTATCCTCAATATACTATGATGTTTTTATAAGAAGTATTTGATCTAAAATTACACACACCTTCATCTAATGGTTAAAGAGCATACTGTTTCCGTGGATGGCGAATTTCTGCCTCACGAAATGATGATTGTTCAATATTCTTCTAACACCTTAAAAGGTGGTCATTAAGATGACAATATATTTATATATTATATATAATATGTTTATGTTTTACTTAAGATTCTGTATTTTTCATTTTTGGCATACCTTTATGGTTTCCATTATGGGTAAATGCAATATCTTCATTTTAGGAAGTGCGGACTACCGCCCCCTCAGAGTGATTTGATTCGTTATCACCATATGTGGTACGTATAAAGGATAAATTTAATGATATTATATTTTATACCATAATGGAATTATAATACTATTATGTATCATTATGTTTTAATTCCATTAAATAATAAATATAAATGGAAGTAGCGTTCATGCGTACGTACAACTTACCATCTCCATGAACGATGCATTTCATTTCTTACCTCTAAATGTTATGTAACATTATAAATGAATGTATATAATGGATATATATGATATATATGATATCTAAATAATGAATATAATTTTGTATATAATATATATTTTACCACATGAACAACTTGTAATTATAAAGAGTTTATTTTTTGACTCAAGTAGCAATGATCTACAAAATGACCATTATTAACTTAAATAATTACATAGTGTTCATAGAATGGTAGTAAGTGATATAAAAGGAATAATGAACTTGAAAAAGGATATTAAGAAAGTATAAATTAACTCAAGTTTATTATTCAGGAGGTTAAAGAATGATCGAGTCAAGTCAGACCCGAGGTAAGGGATCCTACCCCTCTCTTTCTTTTTAAGTACACTCTTTTATGTCATTTTTTTTAATCTCATCTTTATTATTATTGGGATGTTATTTTATATTAATCTTACTATAATTTTTATTTTCATATGATGAGAGACCCTATTTTATCTCATCAACCCATTTTGGAAGTTTTAATTGGCACTGTTAGGCTGCCGAAATTTCGTAAGGGGCTTGTATCTCACTTTGTGTTTTTGTGAGATTCATGCTACATTTGCCAATATTTCATTTTGAGTGGTGTATGTACTGTCTAATATTATAATCTTTGTGTAACATACTTTCGTTTATGATTATTTTCATCAATGTTGTATAGTCTTTCTTTCATGCGGTGTACGTTTTGAAAGTTACCCAAATCGGTAAGGGAACCTTTCACCCTCCTCTTTTTAAAAGACTTCTTTTGTTATGTATTTTAATTTTCATCTTATTATGTGGAGATATGTTCATATATATCCTTATTTCCGTAAATTTTATGTCCAAGTGATGAGATACCCTTTATCTCTCTCATCAACTCTTTTTCTAAAATTTGATGTGACGCCGTTAGCCTGTCAAGGGAACTTCTTAACCCAATTTCGATTTCTTTGGGTTCAACATGTAGTTATTGAATATGTCATCCTTTGAATATGTGTGAATGACCTTTGATTATTTTACACTTAATATCCACTTATATTTGGTGTATTTATATTTGTCGCACATAATTATGAGATTGATTTATCCTTAATTTAAGGATACCATCTTTATAATGGATTTCATCTCAATTTACATTTCTATTGAAACTTTATTGTTGTCATGCACCAATTCACTCTTATATGGTGTATATACTGTCCTTTGGAATATTATATCATGAATAACTTTATTCTCATGATATTATAAAGTTTTTATTAAATGTTATTCCTCAATTATAGTATTCAAGTGTCTCTCATTTTGTTAAAAACCCTTTAACTAAAATATCGTTTTAAATGTTTTAATGATTTAATCTTATAAATATTTCTCATTAATATCCATGTTTTCAAAATTGTTTTAAGGATTTATTTATATGGATATTAATGGTTTAAAATGTTAAAAGCTTCAATGTGGTATGGGACACTTTGATTTAGAAATCTCTTTATTAAATGTTTTAAATGGTTTTGAAAATGATTTTTAGAATGGATTAATTATTTCAATATCTTAAAATGTTATATTGTTTTTTGAATGTGGGAATGTTATCTTTCCTTTATGATTAAGTTATGTGCTATGATTATGTTATGGTTCTTGGGTATTGTTATGAGGATGGGTGGTTCCATGATAAACTAAGGTCAGGTGAGCCCAATATAGCTCTCCAATGCATTGGGTAACGCGAAGGAGTTAAACGTTAAGGTTTCTTCGAAGAGATTTAGGGAATATACTGTGATGGGTATTCCAAACGTAACCAAGAGGGTTACTCCATACGTAAGAATGTTATGAATGCCTCAAGTTACCTTTATGTCTTACGATTTCTATGATTTATTCATGATTTTATGAGGTATGTTAAAGTTCTTATGTTTTATGGGTAAAGTATGATTTTATTCTTATGTATATATGTAATCATGTTTCCTTTCCATAATTTTTATAACCCTTACTGAGATTTTTATGTTTATCCCAAGTTTTTGAAATGTTTTCACAGGTCAAGGGATTGGTAAATGATACGATGATAGTTTCAAGGAAGTGTCAATAAAGAATCCATGTTTTATTTTAAATATGTTTCTGTTGATGGGAAAATGAATACTATCTTTTATGTAACCACTTTGTTTAAATGTGGAATGTAATGCAAGTTTTATGATCTAATTATCTAAAACTCTAAACCTAAAAAGATCCTCAATGTGTAATCTGGTAATAACTCAAGATTAAGTAAGGTTTAAGGCTGGGCCCTTATAATTATGCTCGATAGAGTATTCAACATGCAACACTGAGCTTAAACATCCCATGAAATATATAACCATTATAACCTAGGAATTAATTTAGAGGGTATGAATAATATTAACTAATTTATGATATATATATATATATATAAATCTTTGTACTTAATATAAGTTATTGATAAATTCTTAGTAAATAATCAATCAAATTTTAGTAAAGTAAATTTATTCTTGAAAAACATGTTTTCTTTAAAAATGATTTTTGTTTCTTTTTATGAGAAAATATTAATTTTTGTTACTTTTATAAAATTTATTTGATAAAATTAAATTCATTTTTAAGTCATCATATCAAAATTAACTTAGAGTGAATATTTGGGATTTTTTGGAAAATATTGTTTTTTTAGTGAATAGTAAAAAATACAGTTTTTTTGTAAAACAATCACTTAAATAAATTAAGAAATTTAAAATTCACATTATATTTTGAATATAATTTAAAGTTACATAATTATTATTTAATTATATCTAATCCACTTAATTAATTTTTAATCCACTTTATATTGGATTTTATTATATGTTTATTTTTGGGTGTAAAAAAGGGATTTTTTTTTGAAAACTATTCTAAAGTGCATAATGTTTCTCCTTTTTAATTAATTAAAACAAAAACTAATGAGAAATTAATTAAATAATATTTATATATTATATATCAATAAATATTAATTGTGATTCATAGAATTATTATTATTATTCATAGTGTTAATAAAAACCCATATTTTTCTTGAAAAATACAATTCTTGAAAACTTGTTTTCCATCTCTTCTATGGGTTTAATTTTAAATTAAAATTTTAAACTTAAATGAATTGAATTTGAGAAAATTGATTTCAAATTTGGTATAAGAATAATTTATAGTATCTAATAATTTTAACTTAATTTTTTACTATAATTAATAGTGAAAATAGTAAAAATAAATTATCGTGGTTAAGGTGAAAACAAGTTTACCAGTGGTTAAACTAAAACGATAATGGTTAAAATGACTTAAAAATTATATAAAATATAATTTCTAGACATATTTAGAAATTATAATGTCTAAGGATCAATAATAGTCTATTTTTGGACCTTGTGTCATGTGAAAAACATGAATACACTTTTTTCTTTTAAAAAATTATACGTGTGCTACTCACCTCACTAATAAAATTCCACCCCCTATCCTCTACTTTTAAAACATTCATAGATATTAATCTAGGAAAATAACTACCAAAATTACTCCCTAACTTACCTTACCATGACCTATATCCCTTGTTTTGATTATAAATGCAACTTAATAAGTCTTTTGGTGCTAACCTAAGGAGGTAGTTCGAAGAAGAGGTATCGTTCTTAACCGAGCATTTTTATTTTACTTCTTCTTCCAACTCATTCAAATATTGTTAAATAATTATGATATATTAACTACAGAATCTAAAATATATTTATATGTTATTATATTAATTTATTACCCAAAATACGTATCCTCTTCCATCAAATGAGATACGAAATCTTCATTTTTGTGTAAGGTGGACCACCTTCTCGCGAACTAATGTAATGCATTTTCCATCATCACCTCTAATGAATTATTATAATGATGGATTTAAAGTATATATATATATATATATGATATTTTTAACATATTTATACTTATTTATATATGATATCACATATACATTCTTAATTTACATTCTGTGGGGGATAGGATAACATTGCTCGTATGTATGGAAGGCTACCGCCTCGTAATGTAATGCGATTTGTTTTTAACTAGTGATTTACATGGAAGATAATAAGGATAAATATAATGAATTTATATGATATAAATGATATAATTATGATACTAATAACATATTTATCATTCTAAATGTATAATATACCATTTTTTTCTTACACTAAAAAATGATAACATCGTTCATGTGTACGTGTGGGCTACTGCCACCATGAAGCGATGCAATTATTTTTTTTCATCTCTAAATAACATGGATGATATATATAGAAATTTATTTAATGAAATAATATTATATTTATGATATAATTATCATTCTATAAATATAATATAATAATTATCTTTTTCCATAATGATCATTGAAAAATGGAAAGTTACTCATGCGTTTGTACGACCTACCAACTCCATGATTGTAACACAGTTGATTTTTCATAACTGTCATTCATGATTAGTTTTAAAAGTATATTTGATGTATAAATATGATAAATATTTCTTGATTATTATTCTAGAGACATTTAAATAACGACCTCTTTGACAATGGTCAACACACCAATCACTACTGTAAATTGGGCCTTTAATAGTGCTAGTAAAAGGGATTTATTAGTGATATAGTAGCACTGATAATGTAAGTAATGTTAAAGTGTTATTTTTAACAGCACTCATAAAAGGTGACGATAAAGGGTACCTTTATCAGCACTTTTTTAGTACTGATAAAGGGTGCCTTTATTAATTCTTTTTTTAGCATTGTTAAAGACTGCGTTTATCAAAGCTTTCTTTAGCACTGTTAAAGGCCACACTGATAAAGTGGATATTTTTTGGTCCACATACCCTTTAATAGTGCTTCCCCACTTTATCATCTCTTCCCCAACCCCTTTATCAATACTTTAGATAATCCCACCATTCTGCGCACGCCCCTGCCTCTAGTGAGTTTCAAACCTAAGACCTCCAGCTTATACACCAGTGCCTTTTCCACTCACTTGTATTGTTTTATTTTAAATTTTATGATATATCTATATATTTATATATATTTCATTACATTTTTTATCTATATATATGTTTATATGTGTATTTATATATATGTTTATATATATGATTATATATATATATATATTTTAAGAACATATATAAAATATTTTTTTGTTTGTATGTGTATGTGTGTGTTTATAAATTCATACTAACATACATATTATATATATATATGTGCATATATAAATATAATTATACATATTTATATTTATTTAGTTATATTATATATTAATATTTATATACATATATTAGAATATATAGATAAATATATATTTGTTTGTCATTACACACACACAAATATATATATATATATAGAAAATTTATATATATATATATTAATTATATAGGTATATAAATATTCATACATTTGTATTTTAAATAAAATGGATATTTTTAATGAACCTAACTTTTGAATAATATTTATTTCCTAAATTTGTGTGTTATTTCATTTTATACTCCACTAAACTATATCCTTTAATTAATGAAGTGATACAGTTGGGTTTCGACTATTATATGACCATTGGTCAATATGACCATTGGAAACTAAACTCTTAATGTTACAATTATTGTTTATAAATACAAGTGATCTTGGTTAATTAATACAGAAAGAAGCGTCGATGGCCTCATCCAGTAGACTCGGGCTGTATGAAGTCCATCTTTCAGAGCTTGGGAAGGAGGTATCATCTCTAGGATTTAATCTAGACCAAGCCCAAGCTGAGCTTCAACATGTGAAGCTTGGACGGAATCACCTAAGGGAGAAGTTCAAGTTGATAGAAATCACCACTCAGGTAATGTTGTCTAATCCTCCCCAAGATTCTATCACCATAGCACACCTTACACTTAGGTCCTATGCAGGTGTTATAAGGGGATATGAAACAAGGCTTTAGATACTTTTTGTAATCCCTTGGTATAAATAAAATTTTTATTTCTTATCGTCGTAAAATTTGCGATTTTTAAATGTCTGGATAAATATAGGATGAATATTATTGATGGATTTTGGAAAAAGGGTATTTTAAAATATTCATGTAAGCTTTAAATAATTAATAATGTGAAATGATTTTCAAAAAATGGTCTTCTACAGTTGTGATCAGTAAGAAATTTTGAGTCTAATAAGATCAACTTTATTTTTTAGTAAATAGTAATTTATGAATAGTATCATACCCTTATTAATAGTAAATTGAAAAAAATAGAAACTTTACCCATGAATGTATAAATACAATTTAGACATCTTAAAAGTGAAAAAACGATCATAGTATAAGTTTTGTTATTTTTGTAGGTCATAAATATTTTATTTACAATTTTATAATTAATTTACTAATTTAAAATGAAAATTTATTTTCATAAAATGTAATCATAAATTGTTACTTTATTTTATTATGTTTATACAATAATTTTATGGGACCTTGATTACTTTTTCAAGGTATTACAAAATAAGTTATAGTTTTAGTGGTGTTTTTTTTGAAAAAATAGTGATTTTATTTAAAAATTAAATTAAAAATATTTATAAAAATATTTTCATAAAATGGAGATCATTTTTTAATTCAGAGCATTGATATTAGGTTAGGGTGAATTTATGATATTTTTATAAAATGTTTTGTTTTTCGGTGAATAGTGAAAATACAGTTTTGAGTTTCAAGTGTTTAATGAAATCATTAATGATGTAATCATTATAGTTGACTTGAGAATAGTAATATATTCTTTGAGGTTTCCCAAGTGGCCAATACCATGAGAAAATATCATGGGCAAGCCCATGGTTTTGCAAATACCACCGATGAGGTGTTCCTTGGAAATTAATTAAATATTCCCCCACTTTACCTATAAATACCAAGCCATTCACTCATTCATTTCATTCTAAAATCCTCCTCAATTAAGTTCTAGTCCTTTCTCCTCCCAAGGAGTCCTCCCAAGGTACCACAATCCACCCAAGGTCCCAACCTTCAATCTTTCGAAGTTACTCTTCAAGGTAAGGGAACCTTCCACCCTCCTCTTTTAGTCATGATTTCCTTTAAGTTATGTCTTCTAGTTTCCATATTCTTATGTGGGGGTATGTTATTATATATTCTTATTATTTTACATTTCATTTCCAAATTATGAGAGAACCTTTATTCTCTCATCAATTTATTTTATGAATTTTTAAGTGATGCCGTTAGGCTGTCGAATTTTTGTAAAAGAAATCGCATTTTCTCTTTTCTTTCAAGTTTTCTTTTCATATGGTGTGTCATTACACACCATGATCTTATTTATTTTTTATATTGTACCTATACTATAAATTATTTATTTATTTATGGGAGACCCTTGTACCATCCATTTTTATTATTTTTAAAACCATGATATATAGCCGTTATGCTGGAGAAATTTTGTCTCAAAATATCTCTCTCTTTCTCTCAAGAAATTATCTTGTTTTATTTATCTAAATACCCAATTATATTTTAATTTCTAGAGGTATTCATCAAGAAATAAAATTGAACTATTTGATTCTATAATTGACATACAATAAACCCTCTTTCCTTTTCCAAGGGTTATAAAAGACGTAACAATCATGTTTTTAATAACTTTTAAAACGTCACAATTTTGAAGTAAAACCCAATAATTTTTCTATCTATGGGTTATTTATGAAATGTTTGATTATGATATTTGTGGATCACATGAAAATAAATACATATTAAGGGTGCACCCTGATAGAGATCCAATTCATTGGGTGAATAATTTAATCTCTAGAGATGACAAGTTTCACGATACCTTGGTGAATAACCTTGGTAATTTTTATGAAACCTTGAGGATGAACCTTGGTGATATGTTCATAAATGTCTAAATTAAATGTTGTAGATGCATATTCATGTTATGGTTCAAGTTATTTTCATTATGAAATTACTCTACTTCCATTTATCATGTCTTTATGTTTTTCATCAAATTCATATTGATATCACAAGTAAACTGATTCCCTTGATTTTATTACTAGGCTTTCTACTCACCCTTTCCTTTAATGTATGTCTCTAGGTTATGAGATGCAGTAGTTGTACATAGGATGAACTTTCCAAGAGGGTTTTCAAGGGGATTTAAAAGAGTTTTTTTAACTTTTCATGTATTTTGTTCTTGATTTTCAAGACACTATACTTTGAAGGTCCTCTATTTATAAAATGTAATCAAAAGTTATGTTAAAAAGGTGGGATGCCATAGTTGGTTTCAAAGGAATGTTTAGTTATTTATGGAAATTAGGTTATGAAAAATTTAGGAATAACCCTATAGAAAAGTTTAAATATAGGAATAATTCCTGGTATTTTGGTGAGTATTGAGTAAGTGGTTTATCAAGAAAATACATCCCTGTCTAGATACGAGCAGGTAGAGGCGGCTCTGGCACAGATGTACCTCGGAGTGAAAAATCTGACAAGGAGTTTCGAGATTAACCCAGGGTATCCTAGTACATGACAACGATCCTTGCTTCAGTCTTGGTTACGACACTCCCGGGGGATATGTTTGGTTAATCATAAGCTTTTTATGAATCATTATGAAGGATTTATAGAGAAATGTAACTATTTAAAGCACGAAGTTTTAATATATAAAATCCTTTATAGTTGAAAGATTCATAAATGAAATCTTCTCACTAAGGTTTTTTTCTTTTAAAAAATGGCGGGAAATAGTAGGAACTGTGAAAATTGTGACCGAAATGAACCATACACTGACATCCCTTCGATGGAATCTAGAATGAAAACTTTCATGAGAATGATGAACCCACTGACTCAAGTTATAGGAAATAACTTGACTCAAGCTGAGAGACTGATCTCACCACAGAAGGGAACAACTTTCTGTTTAATCCTTTATGCATCAATGACCACCAACCTTCAGTAGATCTACCAACCCATTGATTGCTGAACAGTGGATCAGCTCTATCGAGAAGATCTTTTCTGTGCTCCGCTGTTCTGAACAAGAGAAGGTTACCTTGGATGTTTATCGCTTAGAGGGAGAAGCTGATCAGTGGTGGGAACTAATTAAAAACCCAAGGCCAAGAGTATAAGTTGAAGCTGTGAAGTGGGAAGAGTTTAGAAGGATATTCTTTAATAAGTATTTCCCTCTATTGATGAGAACAAGAATAGAGAAGGAGTTTCTCGAGCAGAAGAATAAAGAGAATGAATCTATGGGAAGCTACGAGATGAACTTTACAAGGCTTTCATGTTACACCTCTATCTTTGCAATGGATCCAAATGGTAAGGTTGATAGATTATTTGGTGGGCTGAGACCTCACATGTATAAGAATCTAGCCAACCGATATTATGATATCTATGAGGAGATCGTGCAAAGTATGATGAAAGTAGAACTGGAGTTTGGTGACACGTAATGGTCTCATAAATCCAATGACAATAAAAGATCAATGGAGCCAAGCTTAGGGAGGAGCTTTGATCAGGGAATAAGAGGAAATCAAGTACAACATCCCAAATGTAATAAATGTGGGAAGAAGCATTTGGGGAACTACTTGCTCGGTAGCGGGAAGTGCTACAAGTGTGGTAGAGATGGCCACATTGCACGAAATTGTCATATTGAGGTGAATTTACAACTTTCCAACACTAATGATAAGGGGAAAATGGTGCATTCCCTACCTGATGTCCAATGCTATAAGTGTGGAAAACTTGGGAACTTTTCTAATCGCTGTCCAAATCCAAGGGCAGTGGAGGGGAATCACCATCAGCCTCAGTAACGACCAAGGGAACAAGGTTATAATTTTGAAATCACTACGGCTGATGTTGAAGTGCCAAATGATGTGGTGGCAGGTACTGTTGTTGTTCTCTCAAAGCTAGAAAGTACCTTGTTTGATTCTGGTTTTGCGCATTCCTTTATTTCCTCTAAGTATGCAAATAATTTAGAATCAAACCCTGATTTTCTAAAAGTAGAGTTATCAATCAAGACTCCTGGTAGGATTATCCAAGCATCGTCACTGTTTAGAAACTCTAGTATTTACTTTAGTGAGCACAATATTATCGAAAATCTAGTAGTCTTTACCATGCTGGAATTCGACATTATACTAGGGATGGACTGACTCTCAAAGTATAATGCTAAGATCAAATGCATAAGTAAGGAAATCTTAGTAGTCTTGAATGGAAAACCTATAGTTATCTTCCAAGGAGTGATATCTAAACCTGATATTTGTATATAAGAACCTACTATATCTTTCTTTATGGAGTTTATCGGTGAAGAAGAAGAAGGAAATGAGAGTTTGAGGATAGAAAATATCCCCATCGTCCAGGAATACATTGACGTATTTCCTGAGGAGTTTCCCAGACCTCCCCTAGAAAGAGAGGTAGAGTTCTCTATTGAACTCCTACCTGGATCCCACTCAATATCAAAGACCCCGTATAGGATAGAAAATGTGGAGATGGAAGAGTTAAAGAAATAAATCCAAGATCTTTTGGAGAAGGGTTTTTTTCGACCGAGTGTGTCTCCTTGGGGAGCACTAGTTCTCTTTGTGAAGAAGACAGATGTATCGATGCAGCTATGCATTGATTATAGAGAACTGAATGGGATCATAGTGAAGAAAAAATAACCTCTTCCAAGAATTGATGACTTATTTGACCAACTTTGTGGGGCTCAATTCTTATCTAAGATTGATCTTCAATCTGGTTATCATCAATTGAGGGTGAAGAAAGAAGATATTCTGAAAACTGCCTTTCGATCAAGATATGGGCATTATGATTTTTTTGGTATGCCCTTTGGACTAACTAATGAACCTTCTATTTTTATGGATTTGATGAATATAGTATTTAAGGACTACCTTGATAACTTTTTGGTAGTTTTTATTGATGATATTTTGATATATTACAAAATTCCTGAGGAGCACGAGGATCATCTAAGGTTTATTTTTCAAACTCTATAAAAGGAGAGGCTTTTTGGGAAGTTCATCAAATGTGAATTCTGGTTACAACAAGTTTCTTTCTTGGGGAACATTTTTACCAATGAAGGAATAAAAATTAACCCTGCAAAGACAAATGTTGTAGTGGAGTGGCCTCAGCTGACAACAATAACTGAGATTCATAGTTTCCTTGGAAACAATGCAATATGGGTTATTGTGGACCGTCTCACCAAGACTGCCCATTTTATCTCCAATCGGGAAGATTTCTTTCTTGTTTAAATTTCCAGGATTTATATGAAGGAAGTGGTAAGGCTGCATGGAGTTCCACTTTATATTATATCTGATCGTGATCCAAAGTTCACATCAAAATTCTGGAGAATTCTTCAACATGCTTTAAGCACTGAATTGAATTTCAGTATGGACTATCACCCCAAACTAATGTCCAATCTGAAAGGACTATACAAACACTCAAAAGATATTCTGAGAACATGCTCAATGGAATTTAAAGGTGGATGGAATCCACATCTCCCTTTAGTTGAGTTCTCTTACAATAACAGCTTCGAATCGAGCATTCAAATGGCACCCTATGAAGCCTTATATGGTAAGCAATGTAGAACTCCTACTTTTTGGCATGAAGCTGGTGAGAGAAAGATTCTTGGGCCTAATCTTGTTCCAGATATGATGGAAAAAGTCCATGCCATCCAACAACACATTAAGGCTGCTCAGAGTTGAAAAAAGAGCTATGTTGACAACCATCGAAGGGACTTGGAGTTTGATGTTGGTGAAAAATTCTTTCTTCTAATTTTACATTGGAATAGAGTCATGAGGTTTGGGAAGAAAGGGAAGCTAAACCCTAGGTATATTGGCCCTAATGAAATCCTTGATCGCGTAGGAGCAATGGCCTATCGGCTTGCACTTACTCCATATCTAGCACTATTTTATGATGTCTTCCACGTATCCCTCTTGATGAAGTACATAACTGACCCTTCACATGTACTAAATCCATAGGTGGTACAACTGGAACATGACCTCTCTTATGAGGAGTAGCCGATAGAGATCTTGGATCGTAGAGAGAAGGTTCTACACAACAAGACTACCCACCTTATTAAGGTGTTGTGGAGGAACTACAAATGCGAAGAAGCTACATGGGAACCAGAGGAGTCTATGAGGCATAAGTACCCACACCGTTTTTCTTTTGAGGGTATGAGTTAAAATTTCAGGGATGGAATTTCTTAAGGGGGAATAATGTAACGACCTGAACTTTTGAATAATATTTGTTTCATAAATTTGTGTGTTATTTCATTTTATACTCCAAAAAACTATATCCTTTAATTAATGAAGTGATACTGTAGGGTTTCAACTATTATATGACCATTGGTCAATATTACCATTGGAAACTAAACTCTTAACGTTACAATTCTTTTTTATAAATACAAGTGATCTTGGTTAATTAATACAGAAAGAAGAGTCGATGGCCTAATCCAATAGTCTCGGGCCATACGAAGCCTATCTGTCAGAGCTTGGGAAGGAGGTAATATCTTTGGGATTTTCTCTGGACCAAGACCAAGCTGAGCTTCAGCATGTGAATCTTGAATAGAATATCCTAAGGGAGAATTTCAAGATGATAGAAATCACCACTCGGGCAATGCTGTCTGAGTCGCCCCAAGATTCAATCACCATATCACACCTTACACTTAGGTCATATGAAGAAGCTAAATAGATTGCAAGAATGAGAGGGTATGGAACCTGCCATCGGGACAAGCTTGTGCATGCATGAGAATGCCTAGCCGAATAGCCATGCGAAGGTGGAGAGATGATTTCACGATGAAGATGCCGGGGAGGAGCAGTTCCAAGTAGTTATTCTGGGTTGTATGTAATGTCTGAAGCCAATAGGCAATGAATTCCTCTAAGGCCTACGGGCCATGTAATACTTACGCCTACGGGCCTTGTAAGGGTTCCACCTCACCCCTTGAAAGGTAGATTATCAAAAATCAATAAAAAAATGAAGGCCTTTAGGCCATTGGAGGAGGATAAATATAGGATGAATATTGTTGATGAATTTTGGAAAAAGGGTATTTTAAAATATTCATGTAAACTTTAAATAATTAATAATATGAAATGATTTTCAAAAAATGGTCTTATATAGTTGGGATCTGTAATAAATTTAGAGTCTTATAAGATCAACTTGATTTTTTAGTAAATATTAAAGTGTGAATAGTAACATACCCTTATGAATAGTAATGAAAAGTAAATCAGACAAAAAAATAGAAACTTCACCCATGAATGTATAAATATAATTTATACATCTTAAAAGTGAAAAAATGATTATAGTATAAGTTTTGTTATTTTGGTAGGTCATAAATATTTTATTTACAATTTTATAATTAATTTTATAATTTAAAATGATTTTTTTTCATAAAATTTAATCATAAATTGTTACTTTATTTTCATATGGTTAGACGATATTTTTATGGGACCTTGATTACTTTTTCAAGGTATTACAAAATAAGTTATAGTTTTAGAGTTGTTTTTTTGAATAAATAATGATTTCATTTAAAAATTAAATTAAAAAATATTTAAAAAATTATTTTCATAAAATAGAGTTCATTTTTGAATTCAGAGCATCAATATTAGGTTAGGGTGAATTTATGATATTTTTATAAAATGTTTTGTTTTTCAATGAATAGTGAAAATACTGTTTCAAGTTTTGGGTATTTAATGACATCATTAATGATGTAATCATTCTAGTTGACTTTTGAATAGTAATATATGCTATGAGGTGTCCCAATTGGACAATACCATGGGCAAGCCCATGGTTTTTCAAATACCACCGATGAGGTATCCCTTGGAAATTAATTAAATATTCCCTCACTTTTCCTATAAATACCAAGCCATTCACTCATTAATTTAATTCCAAAATACTCATCAATAAAGTTCTAATCTTTTTACATCCCAAGGAGTCCTCATAAGGTGGATCAATCCCCCAAGGTCCCAACCTTCAAGCTTTTGAAGTTACTCTTCAAGGCAAGGGAACCTTCCACCCTCAACTTTTAGTCATGATTTCCTTTAAGTTATGTCTTCTAGTTTCCATATTCTTATGTGTGGGTATGTTATTATATATTATTATTACTGTCTATTTCATGTCCAAATTATGAGAAATTTTTTCTTCTCTCATCAATTTATTTTCTGAATTTTTAAGTGACACCGTTAGGCTACTGAATTTTTGTAAAAGAAATCGCATTTTCTCTTTTCTTTAAAGTTTCCTTTTCATGTGGTGTGTCATTCAACACCATGATAATTTTTTTATTCTATAACACTACTATAAATTATTCATTTATTGATGGGAGACCCTTGTATTCTCTCTTTTTATTGTTTTCTAAAACCATGTTATATAGCCGTTATGCTGTAGAAATTTTGTCTCAAAATATATCTTGTTTTATTTTTCTAAATAGCCAAATATATTTTCATTTCCAGAGGTATTCATTGAGACATAAAATTTATGTATTTTATTCTGGAATTGACATACAAGAAACCCTATTTCCTTTTCCAAGGGTTATAAAATATGTAACAATCATGTTTTTAAGCACTTTTAAAACGACACAATTTTGAAGTGAAACCCATTAATTTTTCTCTCTATGGGTTATTTATGAAATGTATGATTATGACCTATGTCGCTCATACGAAAATAATTACATATTAAGGGTGTGACATCATAGAGCTCCAATGCATTGGGTAAATAATTTAATCTCTAGAGATGACAAGTTTCACGATACCTTGGTGAATAACCTTGGTAATTTTTATAAAACCTCAGGAATGAACCTTGGTGATATGTTCATGAATGTCTAAATTAAATGTTGTATCTACATATTCATGTTATGATTCAAGTTATTTTCATTATGAAATTCCTATACTTCCATTACTCATGTATTTATGTTTTTCACCAAGTTCTTATTGATATCACAAGTAAACTGATTCCCTTGCTTTCCTTACTGGGCTTTTTGCTCACCCTTTCCTTTAATGTATGTATCCAGGTTATAAGATTCAGTAGTTTTAAATAGGATGAACTTTTCAAGATTCTTTTCAAGGGTATTTAAAAGAGTGTTTTATGTTTTCATGTATTTTTTTCTTATTTTCCAAGACACTATACTTTAAAGGTCCCATATTTGTAAAATGTAATGAAAAGTTACGTTAAAAAGGAAGAATGCCATAATATTAGATTTTATTTAGATATGGTTTATATATTTAGAAATATATTTGATATGTAAATATATTTAATTATTTATTTATAAAATTAAATTTTTATGTGTGAATATATAAAAAATATTTATATATTGATATATATTTGATTATAAATAACAAAACATTATGAAAAAAAGATAACATTTTAAAATCCATAATATCAATATGAATATAATCCCTGGGAATAATTTCAGTCCCCACTGAAAATGGAAAAAATACTCCCTTAAATGAGGCTATAAAACCATATAATGTTAAAAAATTGGGGTACCTCGACTAAAAACTCAGTTTTGGAGGCCTTCTAAGAATTTTTTGGCCTTGAAAAATGCGACTAAGGTCCCACTAGTCTCCTGGGCGTAGACATTATCATAAACTTCGATTTGATATGTGGTAGAGTCCAAATAGACACCCGGATCAAAATTTATGACCATTTGAAGTTCGAGTTATGTTTTTTAATTATTTTAGATATTTTTTTTAATTTTTTGATTTTTTAATATTTAAAATGTTATTAAATGACTATTACTCAATAATAATTATCAAATTAATAATTAAAAATATTTTTCTAATTATTTTATAATCTATTTTCACTAAATATCTTATATATTATGTGTAAATGCCTATTTAGACTTATCTAAAACATATTTAAAAAATATATATTATATTTATATTAATATAAATATATTTATATATTCATATATTATTTTTAATAGAATGTTTTTTTTGAAATATACCCTTTTTCAGTGCTTTTTTAGAAGCACTGATAAATGCCCCTTTTAATCAGTGCTTTTTTAATATTGCTGATAATGGAGGGGGGGATTTATCAGCACTTTTTTACAAGGACTGATAAAGGGAAGCCTTTACCAGCACTTTTTTAGCACTGTTAAAGACTCTCTTTAACCGCGCTAATAAAAATCACTGTTAAAGAACCCTTGTAAGAAAACTTTTTTAAAGCATTGAGGGGGGGGGGGGGTTAGTAGTGTTTTTAGATAGTGCTATTAAAACCCTAGTGTTAGATAAACCCATTTTTTAGTAGTGAATACCATTTTGAAACAATGAACCAAACATCCTCGAAACAACCTACGTGGACTTACCCAATTAAGTATTTAAATATGTAATTAAAATAAATAAGATAAATGATTTAATTATAAGGTATTAAACCTGTAAAAGGTTCTTAAGAAATAAAATAATTTATATAATCTTATTATATAGGAGTTAAAGGACACACAAGGAAAGTCTGGACTCAAGGTAAGAGTTTCTCATCTCACTTTTTATTTCTGTGAGACATATGCCATATTCAAGAGGTTTATTTATTGTGTTGTGTTTATACTACCCATTTTACATGTAATAACATTAATCCTTCATACATAATTGTATTTTAAGCTTATATTATAATTATTCCATTCAATGGGAATTCACTTGAAATTTACCAAGTGGTAAATAATTTCCTAACTCAATTTATTTTCATTGGGTTATATTACTTATTTGTCGACTTTATTGTGTAATAATAATAGGTGTAATTAATTTTTATTATATTATGTTTTATTTAAAATTCTTTTATCTAGTTCTACATTTTATACACATAATCGATTCACTAATTAATTCTCAAATTCAATGGTATAATTTTTTTAAGGTTATTCATCTCAAATTCGATTTCTTTAAGACAAAGGTTTATGATATGAACCTATAATAATTTGTGAGGTTTACATACTTCCATTTGAAATTTTATATAATGAAACTTATTATTTTAATAATATTTAAAGTATAATTTGATTTTATTCTTTCATGGGTCTTACGATTGAAGGGTTACCAAAGTGAAAAAGACTTTAGGTTACAATCTCCTTTCTTTTTGGATTATTTATACACAAGGTTATTTTGGAGGAAATAATATGATCTTATTTTCTAAAAAAACATAAATTTCCTTCCTTCTTGATTAAATAAACATCAAGATGGTTTTTTGTAAGTGATATCAATCTTGTATTTTCTTTTAGATAGAGAATCTTTCTCTTCCATATCCTTGTTTTATAAAATTTTTTCCAATATATTTTCAATTTTTTTTACTATAAATATTTAAAGTCATTTTTATTCATAATTTTATTTTTGAAAAATGTTTTAAAAGGAACCTTCCTTTCATTTTCTAAAGAAGGTTATTTTTTTACTTTTCTTAAAAAAAGTGAAAGGAATATTTGTTTTAAACATATTCGAAATGAAGGTAACTCTCCTACATCACGACCACTCAATGTTTTAAATCTTTATTTATAATTTTCAAAGGTTATTTTAAATGAAAATGATTTCTTTAATTTTTTATATTTTAAATAATTATTTTCAAAATGGAACAGATGTTTTTCTCAAGAAATATTTCAAGTGATCTTTCAAAATAATTTTCCATCTAAGATGACATCCCTTGATATTACTCAAAATGTAAATATTGTTTTCCTAAAAAATATTTTTAATGATCTTATAATATTATTTCAATTCATCCACATTCTAAAGACCCATGTTTCCTCAGATTCAGATATTGAGCAGAATTTTGAATTTTTTGTTTTGGTGGCTTATGAGGGAAAAAATGGTCATTTTCCCTATAATTTGATCTTGGAAATTTTTTATGATAACTCTATTTTTCACAAAATAGGTATTTTAACCTTTTAGAAGAGTTTGGTGGAATTTTGAGTAGTTCAAGTTTTGGCAGAAGTTTAAATATTTAATAAATTAAATATTAAATTATCCATGAGAGTTCAGGTGATGATATATTTTGAGCGGAGCATTAGATTAAGATATTGAATCCATGTTTGTGTCTGAAATGGGGAGTTATTATTAGGTTAGGTATAATTCCTCTTTGGGTTTTGGGACTCGGGTCAAGTTTTTAAATGGGCAATTAATTAATTAATTAATTAAAGGATGTAAAACACCTCATCGACCATTTGGTTCTCCATGCATTTCAGGATAAGGGGGAGAGGGTTATCCCTTGAATAATAGTTAGTCCAAGGGTAAAATGTGGAGGATATTCCATATGACTTCATCTATGGTGGATATCGGGACCGAATCGAGGTGTAGTGGCTTCCAGAAGCGAATTTGGACTTGAAGCTTTGACATTTACGCTACAAGGTAGGATATTTTTTGAGTTTTATTCCCCGATACTTATAGATTTTTTTTATGTTTTAAAGACCTTTTATGGATACTAAGGACCCCTAGAGGGTCAAATTGTACCTAATCATGAAAAAATGGGGTTTTTTGAAGGTTTGTTGGGGATTGTGGTTTGAAAATCCCTATCACACAATGAGTAGTTTAGGAACACACACTGTGTGATATTCTCTTTTGGGGAAATTGATATTTTTAGGAGTACACACCATGTAAAAGGTATAAAATCCATGTATTGGTACTCAACCATGTAGCTGAGTACATGTTCATACAGCCCGTGTGAGGGCACATTACTGTGTAGAAGTACATAGCCAGACCTTGTCTGGGTGACATGCCATGTAGTAGTACATGGATAGAAAAAATACATGGCCATGCCATGTGAGGAACATGGGTAGGTACCCCATATAGGGCACATGTCATGTACTTAATCTACACACTATGTACTTGGGTTTTATATGCCAAGTATAGCTTGAGTACATGCCCATGTGGGTCCATGTGAGTACACGCTGTGTACTCGGGCATACATGTCGTGTACTACCCCTTTGTTACCCTTTTAAGGGTTTTAGTTGTTTTGGAACCAAGAAGTCATAATTATACATAATAGGAGTCCATTTTGAGTGTTTTTATATGTATAACATGATCTTAAAACCCTTAGAGTGTTTTGGGGACTTCTAAGAGGCAGTTTGGGGTGAGTAAATTATTATAGGGATGTTTCCTCTTGAAAGTGAGTTGAGTTGTCTCAAAAGAGTGAGACATGGGATGAAACACTAGACAGGGTCATGAGAATTATTGGAGGATGTATCATGGGTTTTTCAGAGACCCCTATTGGAGTTGGGATTAGATTTTCATTGGTTAGTGGGATTGAGTTGCATCATGAGGTAGGTGATAAGTAGGGTGTACGTTCCAACCTAGGGTTGATAGGAAATGGGTTGGGACTAAGGTTATTTACCTTATGAGTACTTACTAATGTGAATCCCTAGGAGGCCATGAGATTATAGGGTTTAGGTTAAAGGACGTGTTACCCTGAGAGATGGGTGATGGCCAAAGAGTAGTTATTACTAACCAATGTGGTAGAGATGATGATGATGGGTGTGGAAATTTGGTTAACCATTGATGTGTTTTTTTGGGTTATGTAGAGGCTTGGTGTACACCCATGGGGTGGTTATGATGTGTTTTGATTTCCACATTAGAGCCCGGTATACTAATAGTGGGTGTGGTGGTTTGAGTATTGGACTGAGGCACTATTATCATTTTTGATATTGTTGAGTATAGTGGACATGATTTTAAGCACACACACACACACACACATGAGATTAGGTTCCATACTAACACTCTAGGAACCTTGAGATTAGGTTCCAGACTGACGCTCTAGGCACCATGGGATTAGGTTTCATACTAATTCCATAGGCACCATGAGATTAGGTGACTAAATGATTATTTAAGAACCACGAGATTTGGTACTATACTAACACTCTAGGAACCATATTATAGGATGGCGCACTGATGCTTTGCACCCATATACTAGGTGATGGAATGATGATCTAGGAACCATAGTGTGGGATAGCTGACTGAAACTCTACATCCATGGGTTTAGGTGTGAGACTGATGTTCCAGGCACTATGATTTATGGTTTAGGTGTTGGACTGATGCTCTAGGAACTACCGTTTGAGACACTTGGGTGAAATTTTAGACTAATTATCTTTAATGTGGTTGTACTTCAACATGTGATAAGTAATTAATAGTGATTCATTTAGGTACCGAGTATGAGATAATGTGTAATGGCTTGAGGTTTACTATGGGAGTGGAACCCATATGTTGTTTGGGATGCACGGTTAGTGATACATGATCATAGACACCCCAAAATTGGCCGAAGTAGGTATAATAAATCAAATTCATGGACTCAAGGATCAACATTGGTTTTATTTGTTTTTATTTTAGTGATGTTTCGATTAGGTTGAGCATATTTCATGAGCATGCACTTATAAAAATAGGTTATAGGTTCACCATTGGGGGTGGCCTATTGAGATTTATTTCTCACCCACTATACATGAATCTTGGTGTACATGTAGACCTCATGTATTCTTTCAGGTTGAGGAAAAATTCATTATGGATAGGGTGAATGGCCAAGATTTAATGATTGAGAAGGTTTCTCATACAGGGTCTGGTGACCAGGTTGGAGTAGCTCGATAGGGTACTAGAGATTGGGTTTGTGACATGGCTCGGAGTTGGAATTTAGGCATGATGTATTTATTTTTTAGTTATTTATTTTTATATGTCATCATCCTAGTGGGTGATCAATTTTGTTTGTATGTCATAACTATTGGTCCTTTATTGCATTTCATTTTATTACCACATGCTTTTGTTTCAATTTATTTATTCTTATGAATTATTTGATTTATATGATGTTTTATTATTTACTTCTAGTTATGAAATTTGATATGGGGGGTTAGTCTCCTCATAGTTCCACATTAGACCCCAGTGGCTAGTTGGTAGCCTTTGGCGTATGATGAGGCGTATTTGAGGACTTTTGGAAAACCAGCCGAGAGCACCAATTTTAGTGGAATCTAGGCCAACATGTTACAAACGTCAACAACCCTTGTTGTTACTTATGATATAATGAGGATATTTTTAATGATATCATCCCCATTCTTTCACTGGATGGATTAAAATTGTTTCAATGATATTTAAATGGAACAAGTTTCCTTTCCACAGGTCAATCATGTTTCAAAGAGATTATTATGGAACCCATTTATTTTCCATGGGCTAATCATGTTTCAAAGAGGTTGTTATGGAACCCATTTATTTTCCATGGGTTAATCATGTTTTAAATATATTTTTATGGAACCGTTTTCTTTTCCATAGGTTAATAATGTTTTGAAAATAATAAATGTTGTTTCAAAGAGTTTATGATGAAATGAATAATCTATGTACTTTATTCATGATATGGTTCTAGGAAATTTTTTATGATGATGGGTGATTCAATTATAATACATGTATGGGTGGTTAAATTGTAAGCTAAGGATATTTGGTTACATTATTAAACAAGGATGGATGGTTCTGTTATTAGCCAAAGATGGGTGTGTAACAACCCAATGTTTTATCAATAAAAATTTCCTTATTATAATTATAGTATAATCATATAATATTAATTATAGAACACAATAAAAACCATATAAATTAAGAATTAGTGAAATAAAAGGTATCTCTAGAAGTTAAGGAACACATACCGATGAAATAATAACTTGTCCTTTATAATAGTAATGCGACCCTTATGAATAGTAAACTAACCAATGTAATAGTAACATCACTAATGAAATTATAAATAAAATTTATCCATATTATATGTGACACTATGACATAATTATATCATAGTATAAGTAAATATTTTTTTAAAAATTATTAATTAAGTGTTCGTATTTTTGTAAGTCATGTATATTTAATGACAATTTTTTGATTAAATTAATAACTTAAAAGAATTTTTTTTTTATAAAATAAATTAATAAATTATTATTTCTATGTCTTATTATCCTAATATAATTTTATGAGACCTTAATTAATTTTTTAATGTGTTAGAAAATCAGTTTTAATTTTAAAATTTTTATTTTTCAAGTAAATTATGATTTTAATTAAAAATTAAATTTCACATATTTAGAAAATTATTTTCATAAAATGGAGTTCATTTTTTAATTATACATATCGAAATATGGTAGGGGTTAATTTTTTGTATTTTTTTGAAATACTTGAATTTAGTATGAATAGAAAAATACGATAATTTATGATAAATGCTAAAACCAGAATTTCTACATCATGCTTGAGTCATGGATGATGTAAATGGCCATTGGTTCAAACTCACATGCTCTCTTTACTATTTTTGGTCACAAGAATAAAAAATATTCATAGTCTTGAGAAAAAATATTAAACTACATATTTAAATAATGGGAAACCTCTCCTCTCCTCCACAATAAATACCACCCCTCTTTACCTCTTCTCTTCACTCTATTAAAGCCTTGTGACTAGTCCAAATTCTACTCAAATATCTCCTTAATCCCCTCTCCCATGTCCAAAATACATCTGTATCTTCACTAAAAAATCCATATTTTTTTTATTTTCTACTGACACTTTTAAGGGGTAAGTGTGAACCAAAAACAACACATCAAGAAAACTACAGCATACAAAATTCAAAATTCAAAAACAAACACAGCCTGATCCAATACCACCATTACCGTCACCCAAAAATATACAATAGTCAAATTTCAAAAATCATGACCCATACCAACACACAAATTCATCGAGATAACCATCACACCGATCATTCTACAGCTGGAATAACTCTCTCCAGATATCAACATCCATCCATCACTGTATCCCCTAAAGAGGCTTTCACGGAAGATATATTCAATAGGAAAATTCCTCTTTTTATTTCTTTTATTTTCTTTCAAATTCCTTTATTTATTTTTCTTTAATCACATAATTTAATCCAAATGTTATGATAACTCTAGTACCTTACATGTACTTTAATTTTTTTTATGATAATGGAATAATTCATCATTATTTCTTCTTTCCCCTCCTTTTATACCAGAAATAAAAATACCATCCAAGATGTGTTAATTTATCATATTCAAGGATGACAAGTTATCAATTTCTATTATCATATTCAATTATGGTCATAAAACCATTTTGATGGCTGAACTAGACTATAATATATGTATTTTGTCTAATTTAATGTTCTGGAATATTTTTTACACATGATATTAATCTATAAAGTAAAATGTGTTCGATGTGATAAAAAAACTTCCAAATAACCAAAATTATTATCATTAAAGTTTTATATAATGATTAATATTTAATCCAAATAACTAAATTATTTTTATAACCATGTAATATTATGGATGTTCAATAATAACATACAAATTAAATTCTGGACAACCATTCCCATCTTAAATGTTTATCCTTACATGTATATAAGTAAACCAATCATGAAAACCCTAGAAACAAATGCTCCCAAATAATGAAATTGGACCTATTAACCCATAAAAAAGGTTATGAATGAACTTAACAAGGTTATATTAAATCAATTACATGAAGAATAGGTTATGGAAATATTAATGAATGAATGTAATTTGGTTATCCAAGAAATTAAGATCAAGTTAAGGACACCATTGGACTTAAGGTAAGGGATTTTACCCAAACCTCTATTATTCCTTCGGGTTGCTCTATATTTATTTTTACCCAAATGAAGTTATATGTTATTTTTTTTAAATATTAGAAATGATTTTTTCATGATCCAAAATCATGTATCAAGTTTCATTTATCATTATCTTTCAGGTATATACATGTTTTTAAGTGGTTCCCTCCTAAATACTTCCCGATAAGCAAACCTGTTTAAGGGAACTTCCCAAATTATTACCCAATTTCAAATACACTCTATCATATATTTTAATTAACCATTATTTTTATAAATTTATCCTTTTTATTATAAAAACCTTCTTTGTTCAGTTTTGGTTTTATATAAAATATTATTATCTTTTCTATTTTAAAGGCTCATTAATATTTTCCTTAAAACCGCACCGAAATGTTTTAATGTGTAGTTTCTTAAATACTATTCTTACATGTTATCACTTATATTTGACATAACATACCATGATATATTCCTATTTTCCCTTTTTAGTTTCCATGTAATTGTTAATTCCTTTATTTCATGGACACTTGTATGATACACCCATTTATTATGCTTTATGACATGATTATGGTACCCATTTATTTCCATGGGTACCCATATGTTTATGTATGTTTGATTATATATGATTCTATATGTGGAAATAATATTCATGAACATGTTATGATGGGTGTGCCCAGATAGATCTCTAATGAATTGATTAAATTTTAGTCTCATGACACATTAAGTGCAACTGTCTTGGCGGTTATCCTTGACTTATACTACCATGTGCAACGGTCTTGGTGGTTAACCTTGACTTGTGATCCTCCATGTTAAAGGATCCTTGAATAATGATAAATTCAAGTTTTATATTGATGAAACATTATTATTTATCCATTTTTATATGATCCCATGTTTATATGTCATGATTCCATATGTTCCATGCCTTTTTATATCATTATTTCATGTCTTCTAACCCATGTGCTAAAGATTTATTCTTATGTTTATCCCCTTACTGGGATTTTTAGATCATCCCTTTGACCATGGTATCCCTAGGTTATCCTATGAATATTTATGAGCATAATGGAATTTAGGAGCTCTTTATGAGGATTAAATAAATAAATGTTTTATTTAGTCCCATGTTTTCAATTTTATGTCCCTAGTATTATAAGAAACTACAATTTATGATCCTTGGTTTATAATATGATGCTTTATTATGCTTAAAATCATGTAATGATATGTGTAAAAGGATAGGGTCACTATAGTTGGTATCATAGGAAGGTCTAGTTATTTTTGGATATTAGGAATAGAGTACTTTAGTAATAACCTTAAGGACGAGTCTAAGTATAAGAAAACATCCTTAAATTTTGGTAAGTATAGGGTAAGTGGTTTATCATGAAAATAAATCCCTATCTGGATACGAACACGTGGATGTGGCTCTGGAACATATGTATCTAGGTTTAAAACCTGAAAACACCACATTGAGCTAGAATCAAACAATAATTGGTGAACGACAATGGGCCTTGATGCACTCTTGGTTTGACACTCCTGAGGGATATGCTTTAGTAAATTCATAAGATTAGTAAAAACCATTATTAAGGGAACAAAAAGAATCTTATAAGAATAAATGTGAGTAAACAGATTATGGATAACCTAGATTTAAACCTAGGGAATCACAAGTTAGGACATACTTTTACTTTAAGAGTTTATCTTTTTATCTTTAAAGTTTTTTATGCTTATTATCTAAGTATTAAAGCCCTATAACTGTATGTTATTTTTCTTAGTTAATGGTGGAAAATATAAGGAAACATTCCAACCATCAATGTGATAGTCAATGTGATGATTTCCCTAATGGTATGCCTGATATGATGGGAATGGGTGCTCAAAACTTTATGACAATATTTTCTCATTTGGAACAAGTTATTAATAATAAATTGAATCATATGTAATTACCTCCTCCTCTAAGGAAAGCTCAATTTTCCATCTAATACTTCATAAAATAAATGCCTCCCATGTTTAGTGGATCTTCCAATCACCTCCTCATGAAATAGTGGTTTAACTCTATCGAAAAGATATTCTTCATCCTACAGTGATCAGAAGAATATAAAGTTGTACTGGTGGTATATTGTTTTGATGGGGAAGTTGATCAGTGGTGGACAATGATCAAGAATAAAAAGTCCCAAGAGGAAATTGATTCCATGGATTGGGGGGAATTTAATAAAATATTTTTCAATAAATATTTTCCCCGAACCCTCTACCTCAAGATGGAAAGAGAGTTTCTCGAACTCAAGCAAAAGGAAGATGAGTACATCGGGGCGTATGGAGAAAACTTCACAAGGAATTCAAGATATGCCTCCATCTTTGTCATGAACACTAAAAGAAAGGTTGACCACTTCTTTAGCGGACTAAAGGTGATTCAAGGAAAAGTGATGGTGATTCTTGACTTCAATAGTTATGAAGAGATTGTATATTGTGCCCTCATGGTTGAAATAGAGATCAAAGACTCTCAGTGGTCTCATGGGTTGAGTGAAAAAATGTAGAAAATGGAGTCTAATATGGGTGATTCAGAAAATAAACCCTATGACGGAAATAATATTGAACATCCCACGTGTCAAAATTGTGGGAAGAAGCATCCTAAGAACTGTCTAAAGGGAACTGAAAATTGATTCAAATGTGAAAGAATGAGACATCTGGATAAAAACTACTAAAGGGATATGAATAATCCCAATAATGTGGAAGAAAAAAGGAAGATTCAAATCAACACTCATCCTATAGTAAGTGTTACAACTGTAAAGAACATGATTATTATGTGAGCAATTTCCCTAAGCCAAGGGTTATAAGAGGAAATCAACAACAACTTCTAAGGAAACATGGAAGGTCTTATTCTATCACTACTGCTGAGGTAGATCCAGAAAATGATGTGGTGACAAGTATTCTAGTTATTCATTAAATAATAGTTAACATACTATTTTATTCTGGTTCTATGAATTATTTTATATCTTTCAAGTTTAGTAGAAATATTCAAACACCACCTCAAAATTTAGATATTGAGTTATATGTGAGAATATAAAATGGGGGAAATTATTGCATCCAAATTATATAACTCCTACCCAATTAATGTTTGTGGATTGAACCTGTAAGAAAATATCACCACACTTCCTTTAGTGAATTTTGATGTTATCATGGGCATGGATTAAATATACTTATACAAATCTAACATAAACTATCAGGAAAGGGAGATCACTCTTCACATCCCGAAGCATCCTCCAATTATTTACAAGTGTAAGGAGGAAGATTAACCACATTTATAATCATTGTCTCAATTATGGATATTACTGCCTTATGAGAAAGCATATCTAGATCAAATTATTGAGACAAATGAGAGAATCATGCTCAAAGACATGCCCATTGTAAAGGACTTCACTGATGTTTCTCCTAAAGAATTTCTTGATCTTTCCCTTAATCAAGAAGTTGAGTTATCACTTGAACTTGTTCCTGGATCTCTACCTATATCAAAGAAACCTTATAAAATGGCCCTCGTTAAGATGGAAGAGCTGAATAAGCAGTTACAGGAGAATCTGGAGAATTGTTTTATATGCCCAATAGATTCACCCTGGGGAGAACGAGTCCTCTTTATTATGAAGAATGAAATTCAATGCTCCTCTAAATTTATTATTGTGAGATTAATAAAATCATTATAAAGAAAAAGTATCCTCTACCTTGGATAGATGACTTGTTTGATAAACTTTGGGGGGATAGTTATTTCTCTAAGGTGGACCTTCGGTTGGGATATCACCAATTAACAGTGAGAAAAAAAGATATTCTCAAAACTACCTTTCGAATGTGGTATGGACACTATGAGTTCATAGTGGTTCCCTTAAGACTCACTAATGCTCCAGAAATATTCATGGATTTAATGAATAGATTCTTTACAGATTACCTCGACGAATTTGTGGATGTATTTATCGATGATATTCTGATATACTCCAAGAGCAAGGAGGGACATGAGAAGAATTTAAATATTATACTGATGAATTTGAAAAGGGAGAAACTTTATGCAAAGTACAGTAAATGTGATTTCTAGATGAAGGAAGTATCATTCTTGGGGCATGTTATCATGAGTAAAGGAATATCTGTCGACCCTTCTAAGGTGAAGGCAATTGATGAGTGGCCCATGCCAACATCTATAACATAGATCCACAAATTTATGGGTCTAGTTGGTTATTATCAATGATTTGTGAAGAACTTATCACAATTTTAAAACCCAATGACCAAGCTTACATGGGAGGGAGTGAAGTTATTTTGGTCTCAAGAATGTGAGGAAATCATTAAGGAGCTCAAAAAGAGGCTTATCACTGCGCTAGTACTCACACTCTCGATAAGTAGAGAACTCTTTGTGGTGTAAAACAATGCCTAAAAGAAATTATTAGGCTATGTACTGATGTAAAATGATAAAGTGATAGCCTATACCTCAAGGTAGTTGAAAGTTCATGAGAAAAACTATACCATGCATGATCTGAAGTTGGTGGCTGTGATCTTTGCATTGAAAATCGGGCAACATTATCTCTATGGGGAGAAGTCTGAGATATATACTGATCAAAAGAGTCTCAAATATATATTCACATAGAAAGAGATTAATATTCACTAGAGAATATGGTTAGATCTCATCAAGGATTATGACTACTCAATCCACTACCACCCCGGTAAGGCAAATAAAGTGGTAGATGCTCTAAGTAGAAAGGATCCTGCATCTTTATCAATGATGAGAGTAGAGAAGGATCCAATATTATTAGATTTGCAGAGGATGGACATGAAAATCATTAAGGGAGGAACATCATCAATCCATTCTCAAATGGTTTCTCAACAATCCCTCATAGAGGAAATAAAGGACACTCAAAGAAAAGATGTGGAAATTCTGAAAAGGGTGGAAGCTATTAGAAATGGGAAATCCACTGAGTTCAAGATTGACGAGGAAGGGGTTGTAAGATTTGTGTCACGATTATGTGTACCATTGATCTAGAGATAAAGAAGGTTATTTTTAATGATGCACATATCTCAACATTATCTATTCACCCAGGGAGCCCAAATATGTATCGAGATCTCTAAGATAACTTTTAGTGGGACAATATGAAGAAGTATATTGCTGAATATACATCAATGTAACACCCGAGACTTTTATGTTATATAAATCACCAAAGGAATCATTTTCTACACAACACTTACTTGGCTTTCTTTACACGCAATCGCGACCTTCCTCGATAGCTTGCGTCGTACGCAATACCGAGTTTCACTAAACAACAATATGCTATTAAAACTAGCCGTTATGAATAGTAATAACCACTTTTTGAAATTTTATAAATTTTATTTTTCAAAATGGACTTCATTTTTGGACTCAGAATATCGAAATTAGCCTAGGGTGAAATTTTGGTATTTTTCTGAAAACTTTCAATTTTTGATGAATAGTGAAACCACTAAGTGGTAGGTTAAAAACTGAATTTTGCATAAAACTTAATTTTACCGCTTCTGTGAATGGAATTTCAAAAAATCCGATAGACACGGTTGATATCAGTAAGTAAAATGTGGTTCAATGAGATAAAAATAATTTTTTGGTGAATAGTAACTTTTTACTATTTTTACCGCGGTTAATAGTAAATAGGGTAACTAAGGGTAAATATGATATTAATATTACCCTAACACATGTACTAATTCTATTGTACAAGTTTAATTCGAACAAAAACAAACTTAGGAATAAAATATGACCATTTAGGCCCACTTGGATTAGATTAGGACATTTATTATTAATTTATTTAAAGAAGGGTTAAAATAGTTAAAATCAAAGTTTAATAAGTAAACCATTTTTAATATGGGGTTATACATAAGATAAATTCGATTGTAAATATTCATTAGAAAGCTAAAACGCTTTCCTACATGATGGTATTTTATTTGTAATTTTTAAACATGAAATAATTTAATTTATTTATGACACAAAGATGATGCAGTAATTATCTTATTAATGAAATATTGACATAATTGATAATATAAATACCAAAATAAATGTAATTTAAGACTTTTTATGAATTCCACTAATTTTATAGGTTACTATGATATATTAGTGTTGAGTTAATCAACTTGGTTCGAAAATATAATTCTGTTATGACTTTCACAAAAATCATATATCAAATAGTGTCAAAATTGACACAAAATAGTTTTTAAATCAAATATTATATTATTAATTGTTATTTTATTCCTAAAAATCTATGGTTCGGCCAAATTACTTATATAAGGATATATATATTAATAATAAACAATTTGGGGTTAGTTTGGCATGTTATAGTAAGTGTATTAACCATATAGTGAAAGAAAACAAAAAGACATGGTAAAAGTTAAATTATTTAACTTAGAGTTAAATCTAATTGATAAGGTTAAAATAATACCCTAAACATGTCTAAATCCTATTGGTTGATAGGATTTCTACCCATACCCACTTTAGCTTCGAAATAAGACCCTTTGTAACCATTATAAACCAATTTTGACTTTAATATAAAATAATATTTTGAGATATTCCTAAGGTGCCCCTCTCCTCCCTTATAAAAGGGAACCTCCTCCCCCTCCTCCTCACACCAATTTGAGCACTCAAGCTCGGCCAAACCCTGCCATTTTCTCCTCTCCACTTCCCTAGAATAATCCTAGAGGTCCTGGTCTTCTTCAAAGACCAATCTTAGTTCCCTAAGTGGAGGATTCAAAGAAGCGTTCCAAAGAAGAGGTAATATCCATTACCGATCTTTTCAATTTCTTTCTTCTTCAACTTCTTCTTCTTTAGTTGTTTCATAATAAAGTAATAACATCAGTATTACTTACATACTGATATGTTATTATAAATACGAAACAACCCTAATTCACCTTCTATCCATCCTACGGAAAAATGAAATCACCGCGCGTGCGTACGTACGGAATACCGTCTCCACGCCGTGGTGTAATCTATTTTCCACCTCCACCTTACAAGGATGGGTATAATGGTGTAATGAGTAACTATTTATGATTATTATAAAGTAATATTGATACTGAAATAATATATATATATACTCCAATACAATTCCACGATCATAGGAACGATATCATCACTCGTGCGTACGTACGGAATACCGTCTCCACGATGTGATGCGACTCGTTCTACATGATCATCATTACATAGTAATTATATAAATGAATTGAATGAATAAATATGATATATGTTACCATTCTAGATATAAGGTATCTATAACCTTAAAAGAAGAATAAGAATTTATTCGGCAAAACACGCATAAGAACAAAAGGCAATAAAGACCCGAGTAACAAGTAACAATGAAATATTACTAACAAGAAGCTAAGAATATGACCATATATGATATCAAATCAATATGTATGATTCTGGAATAAGTCAATAACATTATTTAAACCATTATACAGGAGCTTCGGACACATACAATGAAAATCGGACCTAAGGTAAGGGAAATATCACAATCTCATTTTTATCCGAGATTGTTTATTCGTAAGTATTTACTGGGGTGTATTTTATCATCCACATCCATGTTTCATCAATATGTAATATTATTTCCATCCACCTACAATAGTTTATATCCAATTTTACCCTTCGGTGAGTTTTTAGTAAAAGATATGAAAGGAATCTTTTGTCGTTTTTCGTACGAGGTACTTTTTGACTTTTCCGACAAAAGTACGAAGAATGTTTTTTTTAACTTATACGACATGAATGGATTTTTAAAACATTATTTCCAAGAAGCTTCCTTTACAAGTTTTCATGTTTATTTTTAATCAACTTATTTTAGTTTATAATTTTATGACATGTTAAGAAAAGAAAAGTGTTTTTGAAGAAGAAAGGATATTTTCCTCAAGAATGGAGTTCAAAATTATTTTCCATCTAAGATAATAAAAGGATTCTGTTTTTATCCCTATTATTACATGGATTTGATTATGTTGTGATGGAAATATTTTTATGAATTCCTTTATCTTATATGAATTGTTTTATGATGTCATGTTGTTTAAGAATCCCATTTTTATTACATGGGTTACACTATGATGTATGGTTTATGATTATGTGGCACACATAAGAAAGGATTCATTATAAAATGGGTGGGACCTATATCTTCCTCCAATGCATTGGGTAAAGATTTTATATCTCATGAGATAGACATGGCTGGAACGGAAGGTTATTTTGGTTCAGTGATACAGGACTGAAACGAGGAGTGAACTCGGTTCAGAAAGGGACTTTGTCCACTAAGATAGTCTTGGAAATGAGTCATGACTAACAAGAAATGATTTTCCATGATTATGTGTGCATGCCACAAAGTTTCAAGTTTTATGTTATGATTATGGGGATCTCATTTTCACTTCTAAGATTTATTCCATGTTAAGATATTATGATCTCTTTTGCAGGTTATGATTTTCAAAAAGATATGATATGATTTTTATTTCCTTTATTTGCCCTTGCTGAGAATTTGAGCTCACCCTTTTATGTTTTCTTTTCCCCAGGTCAGGAAGATGGATATTAAGTAGAATATGCTAAAAGGGACCCTAGATATGATGAAACAAATGGGAGACACTGTAGAAGATTTATGAACCAGTTGTTTATGTTTCCCAGTTTCTAAAGACACTATACCTATACGGTCCTTTGTGATTTTGTCATATGTTGTAATAAGTGTGCTTCAATTTTGAAGTATTAACAATGTATGTAAAGTATGGGTCGTTATAGTTGGTATCAGAGGAAAGGTATAGTCAACCTTTGGAAAATAGGATGTGAAAGCCTTAGTAAAAACCCTAAGGATAAGTCTAAGCATAGAACACAATCTTAGTGTTTTAGAAATGGCCTTGAATAACCTAGGATAAGACCTTAAGCATGAAAATTTTATTCTTGAATTATGTGGTTTTCCTATTATAATTATTGTTGCTCACACTATTCTTCTTGGTTTTAGTCAATGGCTGGAACCCGAAGGAACCGTGTTAATGCGGAATGCGATGGGCAATGCAATGATTGTCCCCCTGAGCAAACAAATGATATGGGAGCTGGAATGCAAAGTCTTTTAGCCATGCTCACACAACTTTCTCAAGCTATGAATCATGCATGACTTCCAAACGAGCAAAGGAAGGAGCAACATTCTGTTGAATCCTTCATGAGGCAGCGTCCACCTTCTTTTAGCGGGTCTACTGATCCATTAGTTGCTGAACAATGGATTAGTACTACTGAAAAGATATTTTCAGTTCTTCAATGTTCTGAAAATGATAAAGTCATCCTAGCAGTGTATCGTTTGGAAGGAGATGCTGATCAATGGTGGAATCTTATTAAGAATACGAGGCAAAGGGATGAAATTGAGTCTATGGAATGGGATGAGTTCAAGAACTTATTTTTCAATAAGTACTTCCCTCGTATTCTCCGAACAAAGATGGAGAAAGAGTTTCTTGAACTGAAGCAAAGGGATGATGAATCTGTTGGTACCTATGAAGCAAATTTTACAAGACTTGCAAGGTACGCTTCTGGTATTATTATCCAACCTGAGAGTAAGATCGACCGATTCTTTAGTGGCTCAAAACCAAGCCTTCGAAGGGCGTTAGACATAAGGGACTTCAATAGCTATGAGGAAATCGTTCGATGTGCTCTCAAAGTCGAGATGGAGATTGGAATAACCCATCAGTCACATGGGTTTGATAAGAAGAGGAAGATGTAATTCAAAGAAAAATCTAAAGAGCACACGGAAAAGAAGATGAGCTTTTCCTTATGCTCAAAGTGTGGAAAGAAACATGGAGGGAGTTGTCTTAAAGGGACAAGTAAATGTTTTAAATGTGGAAAGGAAGGTCATCGGGCATTTGAATGCCGTGATAATGGGAAGAAGATGTCTAATGACGCAAACAAAGGAAGGGATACACAGAATGAACCTACTACACCTCAATGTTTCAAGTGCAAGGAGATGGGGCATTATGCCAATAAATGCCCAAATCCAAGGGTTGATGATGATGGTCAACGTCAACAAAATCTTAAGGCTAAAGACAAAGGAAAGTCACATGCAATTTCTATCAGCGATGTGGAGTACGATAACAAAGTGGTGAAAGGTACACTTACCATCCACTCTAAAGTAGAAAATGTTTTATTTGATTCTGGATCCACCCACTCTTTTATTTCTAAAGAATTTTCTAAGGGTATCACCGTATTACCTCAACAATTAGATGTTGAGTTAGCTGTGACAACACCTAATGGCACAACAGTCGCATCAAATGTTTATAATTCTTCTCCGATCGAAGTTTGTGGGAAAGTGCTTCCTGCAAATCTTGTGATCCTTCCTTTAGTGGAATTTGATGTGATTCTTGGCATGGATTGGCTTTCTCTACATGGAGCTCATATCAATTGCCAAAGAAGGGAAGTCACATTTCATATTCCAGATCAATCTACGATCGTCTATCAATGCAAGGATGAACATAACCTTCCAGTGGAAATTCCTTCCATCTTATGGGTCTTGATTCCACTAAATGAAGGTTATTTATCTCAAATGGTTGGTGAGAAACTCACGATTAAGAATATGCCCATTGTACAGGAGTTTGATGATGTCTTTTCGGAGGAATTACCGGGTCTTCCACCAAATTGTGAAGTTGAGTTTTCAATAGAACTCGTACCGGGTGCTTTGCCTATTTCAAAGACACCTTATAGAATGGCCCCAATTGAGTTGCAAGAATTGAAGAAGCAACTCCAAGAGAATCTTGATAAGGGATTCATACGCCCTAGTGCGTCACCTTGGGGAGCACCTGTTCTATTTGTTAAGAAGAAAGATGGATCAATGAGACTCTGCATTGATTATCGAGAACTTAACAAGATCACTATCAAGAACAAATATCCTCTCCCACGCATTGATGACTTATTTGACCAACTACGCGGAGCTCAATACTTTTCCAAGATTGATCTTTGTTCAGGGTATCATCAATTAAGGGTCAAAAGGGAGGATATACCAAAGACGACTTTCCGTACAAGGTATGGACACTATGAATTTATAGTGATGCCATTTGGTCTTACTAATGCCCCTGCTATCTTCATGGATCTAATGAATAGAGTCTTTAGAGACTATCTTGATCAATTTGTGGTAGTCTTTATAGACGATATTCTTGTCTATTAAAAGAGCAAGGAAGAGCATGAAGATCACTTGAGAATTATATTGAAGACCCTGGGAAAGGAGAAGCTTTATGCCAAATTTACCAAGTGTGAATTTTGGCTTCAAAAAGTTGCATTTTTGGGTCACATAATCTCAAAAGAGGGGATATCTGTGGATCCAGCAAAAATAGAGGTTATTGAAAGATGGTCGAGACCAACAACAGTAACTGAGATCCGAAGTTTTCTTGGTTTGGCTGGATATTATCGACGTTTTGTAAAAGATTTTTCATGATTATCTAATCCACTCACCAAGTTGACTCGGAAAGGAGTTAAGTTTGTCTGGACAGAGGAATGTGAAGAGAATTTCAAGGAGTTGAAAAGAAGGTTATCCAGTGCACCTGTGCTCACATTGCCTTGTAGTGGAGAAAGGTTTGTGGTCTACAGTGATGCATCCAAGAAGGGATTGGGGTGTGTTCTTATGCAAAATGATATGGTGATAGCTTATGCCTCACGACAGTTGAAAATCCATGAGCAAAATTACCCAACACATGATTTGGAGTTGGATGCGGTAATCTTTGCATTAAAGATTTGGAGGCATTACCTTTATGGTGAAAGGTGTGATATTTATACTGATCATAAAAGTTTAAAGTATATTTTCACACAAAAGGAGTTGAATATGCGTCAAAGAAGATGGTTGGAGCTGATTAAGGATTATGACTGCTCAATCCATTACCACCCTGGGAAAGCAAACAAGGTGGCAGATGCATTAAGTCGACAAGACCATGCTAGTTTATCCATGATGAGGATCACAAAAGATCCAATATTTATGGATTTACAAAGGATGGATCTTGGAATTATAATGGAAGGGGAAAAATCTTATCTTTCTCAAATGAATGCTCAACCATCTATACATGTGAAGATTAAAGAGGCACAGAAAGAAGACGTCGAGTTACAAAAGAAGGTGAGAAATGTTCCTGAATTCAACCTTGATTGTGATGGGATAATAAAGTTCAGGAATTGGGTTTGTGTTCCTTACATCCCCGAATTAAAGAAGGAGCTGCTGGATGAGGCTCATAGTTCTTCATTCTCTATTCATCCTGGAAGCACGAAGATGTATAGGGACCTGAAAGAGTACTTCTGGTGGGATGGCATGAAAAGAGATATTGCTGAATATGTCTCTCGATGCTTGGTTTGTCAACAAGTTAAAGCTGAGAGACAAAAGTCTAAGGGGATGTTACAACCATTACCCATACCCGAATGGAAATGGGAAAACATCACTATGGACTTTGTCACAGGACTTCCTAAAACATCCAAAGGCAATAATGCTATCTGGGTCATAGTTGATCGTCTTACAAAGTCTGCACACTTCATTGCTATTAGAGAGGATTTCTCTCTAGATCAGCTTGCCAGGATATATGCAAAGGAAGTGGTAAGATTGCATGGAGTACCACTTTCTATTATATCTGATTGGGATCCGAGATTTACCTCGAAGTTCTGGCGAAGTCTTCAGCATACTCTGGATACAGAGTTGAGTTTCAGCACTGCTTATCATCCCCAGACAGACGGTCAGTCTGAGAGAAAAATTCAAACCCTAGAAGATATGTTGAGAGCTTGCTCTATGGATTTCAAAGGAGGTTGGGATCAACACCTACCTTTGGTGGAATTTTCTTATAATAATAGCTTTCACTCCAGTATTCAGATGGCTCCTTATGAAGCTCTCTATGGAAAGAAATGCAGGACTCCAACTTGCTGGGATGAAGTTGGGGAAAGAAATCTATTAGGACCTGATCTCGTTGATGAAATGGCAGAAAAGGTCAGATCTATTCAACAACACATAAGCGCAACTCAGAGTTGACAGAAAAGTTATGCCGACAACCGAAGAAAAGACCTAGAGTTTGAAGTGGGTGATAAAGTGTTCTTACGAATATCTCCCTGGAAGAGGGTTATGAGATTTGGAAAGAAGGGGAAGTTGAGCCCTAGATATATCGGTCCTTTCGAAATACTGGATCGTGTTGGGAAGGTAGCTTACCGATTGGCGCTTCCACCGAATCTCTCTCAAGTTCACGATGTGTTCCATGTATCTATCCTAAGAAAGTACATACCAGATCCTTCACATGTACTCAGCTCAGAAGTTGTACCGCTGGAGCAAGATCTTTCTTATGAAGAACAACCGATAGAGATTCTGGATCGTAGAAAAAAAGTCCTACGAAACAAGACCACTCGATTGGTGAAAGTTTTATGGAGGAACCACCAACTTGAAGAAGCTACATGGGAGCTTGAGGATATGATGAGGGAGAAGTATCCTCATCTGTTTGTTACAAAGTGACGAATTTCGAGGGCGAAATTATTTTTAAGGGGGGTAGAATGTAACACCCGAGACTTTTATGTTATATAAATCATCAAAGGAATCTTTTTCTACACAACACTTGCTTGGCTTGCTTTACACGCAATCTCGACCTTCATCGATAGCTTGCGTCGTACGCAATACCGAGTTTCACTAAACAACAATATGCTATTAAAACTAGCCGTTATGAATAGTAATAACCACTTTTTGAAATTTTATAAATTTTATTTTTCAAAATGGACTTCATTTTTGGACTCAGAATATCGAAATTAGCCTAGGGTGAAATTTTGGTATTTTTCTGAAAACTTTCAATTTTTGATGAATAGTGAAACCACTAAGTGGTAGGTTAAAAACTGAATTTTGCATAAAACTTAATTTTACCGCTTCTGTGAATGGAATTTCAAAAATCTGACAGACACGGTTGATATCAGTAAGTAAAATGTGGTTCAATGAGATAAACATAATTTTTTGGTGAATAGTAACTTTTTACTATTTTTACCGCGGTTAATAGTAAATAGGGTAACTAAGGGTAAATATGATATTAATATTACCCTAACACATGTCCTAATTATATTGGACAAGTGTAATTCGACCAAAAACAAACTTAGGAATAAAATATGACCATTTAGGCCCACTTGGATTAGATTAGGACATTTATTATTAATTTATTTAAAGAAGGGTTAAAATAGTTAAAATCAAAGTTTAATAAGTAAATAATTTTAAATATGGGGTTATACATAAGATAAATTCGATTGTAAATATTCATTAGAAAGCTAAAACGATTTCCTACATGATGGTATTTTATTTGTAATTTTTAAACATGAAATAATTTAATTTATTTATGACACAAAGATGATGCAGTAATTATCTTATTAATGAAATATTGACATAATTGATAATATAAATACCAAAATAAATGTAATTTAAGAATTTTTATGAATTACACTAATTTTCTAGGTTACTATGATATATTAGTGTTGATTTAATCAACTTGGTTTGAAAATATAATTCTGTTATGACTTTCACAAAAATCATATATCAAATAGTGTCAAAATTGACACAAAATAGTTTTTAAATCAAATATTATATTATTAATTGTTATTTTATTCCTAAAAATCTATGGTTCGGCAAAATGACTTATATAAGGATATATATATTAATAATAAATAATTTGGGGTTCGTTTGGCATGTTATAGTAAGTGTATTAACCATATAGTGAAAGAAAACAAAAAGACATGGTAAAAGTTAAATTATTTAACTTAGAGTTAAATCTAATTGATAAGGTTAAAATAATACCCTAAACTTGTCTAAATCCTATTGGTTGATAGTATTTCGACCCATCCCTACTTTAGCTTCGAAATAAGACCCTTTGGAACCATTATAAACCGATTTTGACTTTAATATAAAATAATATTTTGAGATATTCCTAAGGTGCCCCTCTCCTCCCTTATAAAAGGGCACCTCCTCCCCCTCCTCCTCACACCAATTTGAGCACTAAAGCTCGGCCAACCCCTGCCATTTTCTCCTCTCCACTTCCATAGAATAATCCTAGAGGTCCTGGTCTTCTTCAAAGACCAATTTTAGTTCCCTAAGTGGAGGATTCAAAGAAGCGTTCCAAAGAAGAGGTAATATCCATTACCGATCTTTTCAATTTATTTCTTCTTCAACTTCTTCTTCTTTAGTTGTTTCATAATAAAGTAATAACATCCGTATTACTTACATAATTATATGTTATTATAAATATGAAACAACCCTAATTCACCTTCTATCCATCCTACGGAAAAATGAAATCACCGCGCGTGCGTACGTACGGAATACCGTCTCCACGCTGTGGTGTAATCTATTTTCCACCTCCACCTTACAAGGATGGGTATAATGGTGTAATGAGTAACTATTTATGATTATTATAAAGTAATATTGATACTTAAATAATATATATATATACTCCAATACAATTCCACGATCATAGGAATGATATCATCACTCGTGCGTACGTACGGAATACCGTCTCCACGATGTGATGCGACTCGTTCTACATGATCATCATTACATAGTAATTATATAAATGAATTGAATGAATAAATATGATATATGTTACCATTCTGGATATAAGGTATCTATAACCTTAAAAGAAGAATAAGAATTTATTCGGCAAAACACGCATAAGAAAAAAAGGCAATAAAGACCCGAGTAACAAGTAACAATGAAATATTACTAATAAGAAGCTAAGAATATGACCATATATGATATCATATCAATATGTATGATTATGGAATAAGTCAATAACATTATTTAAACCATTATACAGGAGCTTCAGACACGTACAAAGCAAATCGGACCTAAGGTAAGGGAAATATCACAATCTCATTTTTATCCGAGATTGTTTATTCGTAAGTATTTACTGGGGTGTATTTTATCATCCACATCCATGTTTCATCAATATGTAATATTATTTCCATCCACCTACAATAGTTTATATCCAATTTTACCCTTCGGTGAGTTTTTAGTAAAAGATATGAAAGGAATCTTTTGTCGTTTTTCGTACGAGGTACTTTTTGACTTTTCCGACAAAAGTACGAAGAATGTTTTTTTTAACTTATACGGCATGAATGGATTTTTAAAACATTATTTCCAAGAAGCTTCCTTTACAAGTTTTCAAGTTTATTTTTAATCAACTTATTTTAGTTTATAATTGTATGACATGTTAAGAAAAGAAAAGTGTTTTTGAAGAAGAAAGGATATTTTCCTCAAGAATGGAGTTCAAAATTATTTTCCATCTAAGATAATAAAAGGGTTATGTTTTTATCCCTATTATTACATGGATTTGATTATGTTGTGATGGAAATATTTTTATGAATTCCTTTATCTTATATGAATTGTTTTATGATGTCATGTTGTTTAAGAATCCCATTCTTATTACATGGGTTACACTATGATGTATGGTTTATGATTATGTGGCACACATAAGAAAGGATTCATTATAAGATGGGTGGGACCTATATCTCCCTCCAATGCATTGGGTAAAGATTTTATATCTCATGAGATAGACATGGCTGGAACGGAAGGATATTTCAGTTCAGTGATACAGGACTGAAACGAGGAGTGAACTCGGTTCAGAAAGGGACTTTGTCCACTAAGATAGTCTTGGCAATGAGTCATGACTAACAAGAAATGATTTTCCATGATTATGTGTGCATGCCACAAAGTTTCAAGTTTTATGTTATGATTATGGGGATCTCATTTTCACTTCTAAGATTTATTCCATGTTAAGATATTATGATCTCTTTTGCAGGTTATGATTTTCAAAAAGATATGATATGATTTTTATTTCCTTTATTTGCCCTTGCTGAGCATTTGAGCTCACCCTTTTATGTTTTCTTTTCCCCAGGTCAGGAAGATGGATATTAAGTAGAATATGCTAAAAGGGACCCTAGATATGATGAAATAAATGGGAGACACTGTAGAAGATTTATGAACCAGTTGTTTATGTTTCCTAGTTTCTAAAGACACTATACCTATACGGTCCTTTGTGGTTTTGTCATATGTTGTAATAAGTGTGATTCAATTTTGAAGTATTAACAATGTATGTAAAGTATGGGTCGTTATAATCAAAGTGTCTAGTATGTCTACAAGTGAAGGCTGAAAGTCAAAATTATAAGGGGATGATGCAACCACTATCTATACCAACATGGAAGTGGTATAAAATCACCATGGAATTTTTCACCAGACTTCCAAGGGCTTCCATAGGAAAGCATGATATATGGGTCATTGTGGAGCGTCTTATAAAGACATCTCACTTTATCGAAATTTGAGAGGAATTCTCATTAAATCATCTTGTACAAATACATATCAAAGAGGTGGTAAGTCTGTATAGAGTACCAATATCTATTTTATCTAATCGAGATCTGAGATTCACCTTGAAGTTCTGGAAAAGTCTCCAACATGATCTAAGAACTGAACTGAACTTCAGTATGACTTATCATCCTCAAACTGATGGCCAATATGAGTGAACTATTCATACACTAGATGATACTTTGATAGAGTGTTCTATGGACATCAAAGGATGCTAAGAAAAACATCTTACACTAGTAAAATTATATTACAATAATAGTTTCCACTCTAGTATCCAAATGGAACCATCTAAATCCCTTTATGGGAAACGGTGAAAAACACCAACATGTTGGGATGAAGTTTGTGAGCATAAGCTGCTAGAACCTAAAATCGTCAAAGAAATGGTGGACAAGGTGAAAACCATTTAACAGTACATTAAGGCATCCAAAGTTGACAAAAGAGTTATGTAGAAAATCATTGACAGGACCTTGAGTTCAATGTTGGAGACATGGTATTCCTCTACATATCTCCATAGAAGAAGTTCACGAGGTTTGGGAAGAAGGGAAAGCTAATCCTAGGTATATATGCCCCTTTGAGATTCTTGATCATGTTGGAGCTGTGGCCTATTGACTAGCACTTCCACCTACCATGTCTAAAATACATGATGTATTCCATGTATCCCTCTTAAAGAAGTACATACCAAACCCTTTACATGTACTCTCTTTAGAGGTGTTATAGTTGGAGAATGATCTTTCTTATGAGGAGTCCCCAGTGAAGATCTTGAATCGTAGAGATATAGTTCTATGCAAAAAGACTACTCACTTGGTCGAAGTACTATAACAGAACCATAAGTATGAATAGGTAATATGGGAACTGGAGGAGGAAATGAAGGAAAAGTACCCACACATATTTATGAATTAGAATGAAAAATGAAATGTTGAGGGTGAAATTTCATAGGGGGAGAATAATGTAATGACCCAATGTTTTATCAATAAAAATGCCCTTCTTATAATTATAGTATAATCACATAATATTACTTATAGAACAGAATTAAAACCTTATAAATGTAGAATGGGTGAAATAAAAGGTATCTCTAGAAGTTAAGGAACAAATACCGATGAAATAGTAACTTAACCTTTGGAATAGTAATGTGACACTTATAAATAGTAAACTGGCCAATGTAATAGCTACCTCACTAGTGAAAGTATAAATAAAATTTATCCATCTTATATCTGACACTATGATATAATTATATCATAGTATAAGTAATTAATTATTTAATAATTATTAATTAATTTTTTTATTTTTGTAAGTCATGTATATTTAATTATAATTTTATGATTAATTTAGTAATTTAAAATAAAATTTAATTTCAAAAAATAAATTCATTATTTTTATGTATTATGATCATAACAAAATTTTATGATACCTTAATTAATTTTTCAATGTGTTCGAAAAACAGTTTTAATTTTAAAATTTGAAATTTTCAAGTAAATTATGATTTTAATTAAAAATTAAATGTCACATATTTAGAAAATTATTTTCATAAAATGGAGTTTATTTTTTAATTCTACACATCAAAAAATTGTTGGGGTGAATATTTGGGATTTTTCTAAAATAATTTAATTTTTAATGAATAGTAAAATATGATAATTTATGATAAATGCTAAAACCTGAATTTCTGCATCATGTTTGAGTCATGGATGATGTAAGTATCCATTGGTTCGAACTCACAAGCTCTCTTTACTGTTTTTGGTCACAATAATCAAGACTATTCATAGTCTTGAGCAAAAATATTAAACTAATGATTAAAATAATTGGAAACCCCTCCTCTCCTCCACTATAAATACTACCCCTCTTAACCTCTTCTCTACACTCCTCTAAAGCCTTGTTCCTAGTCAAAATTCTACTAAAATATCTCCCTAAACCCTTCTCCCACGTTCATCAACCCTTGTTATCTTCAAAAGACCAAATCCTCTCCCCCTAAAGAGGCTCTGAAGGAAGATATATTCAGAAGGTAAATTATACTTTTCATTTCTTTTATTTTATTTCAAGTTCATTTATTTATTTTTATTTACTCAACTCCTTTAATCAAAATGTTATAATAACTAAATTAACTTACATGTAATGGAATTTTTTTATGATAATTGAATAATTCATCATCATATCTCATTTCCCCTCCATTTATATAATAAATCAAAACACCATCTGATAGGTGTTAATTTATCACATTCAAGGATGACTGGTTTTCAATTTCTATTACCGTCTTCAATTCTGGTCATGAAACCATTTTAATGGTTGAACTTTACTATAATATATATTTATTATTTACAATTTAAGGTTTTGTAATATTTTTTTACACATGATATTAATCTATAAAGAAAAATGTTTTTGATGTGATCAAAAAACCGCCAATTAACCAAAAAATTATCATTAAAGTTTTTTATAATGATTCATCTTTACTCTAAATAACCAAATGAATTTTATAACCTTTTAATCTTCTATATTTTCAATAATAACATACAACGTAAATTCTAGACAACCATTCTCATCTTACATGTTTATCCTTACATGTATATAAGTAAACCACAAATGAAAACCAAGGAAACAAATGCTCCCAAACAATGAAATTGAACCTCTTAACCCCTCAAAAAATCCATGAATGAACTTAATAAAGTTATAATAAATAAATTAAATTAATAATAGGTTATGGAAATATTAATTAATTAGTTTAATTTGGTTATCCTGAACATTAAGATCAAGTGATGGACACCATCAGACTTAAGGTAAGGGATTCTACCCAAACCTCCATTATTCCTTAGAGGTTCTATATCTTTCTTTTTACCCAAATAGAGTTATCTGTTATATTTATGTAAACCTTATAAATTATTTTTATATGCTCCAAACTCACTTATTAAGGTCCATTCATCATTATCTTTTGGGGATTTACATGTTTTTAAGTGGTTCCCTCCTCAATACTTCCCGATAATCAAACCCGTTTAAGGGAACTCCCCAAATTCTTACCCAATTTTAAGTACACTCTATCATATGTTTTAATCCACCATTGTTTTTATAAAATCAGTCTTTTTTTTTATGAAAAAAATTCTTGGTTCACTTATGGTTTTATATAAAATATTATGCTCTTTTCTATTTTAAAGGCTCTTTAGCATTTTCCTTAAAACCGAACCAAAATGTTTTAATGTTAAAATTTCTTAAATACACTTCTTACATGTTATCACTTCTATTTGACATAACATAACATGATATTTTCCTATTTTACCTTGTTAATGTCCATGTATTTTTTAATTCCTTTCTTTCTTGGACACTTGTATGATACGCCCATTTCTAATGCTTTATGACATGATTATGATACCGATTTCTTTCCATGGGTAACATTATATTTATGTATGAATGATTATGTATGATTATGTATGTGGAAAGAATATTCATAAACATGTTATGATGGGTTCTCCTAGATATTTTTCTAATGCATTGGGTAAAGTTTAGTTTCATGAGATGTTAAGTACAATGATCATGGCGATTATCCTTGACTTGTGTTACCATGTGCAACTATATTGGTGGTTAACATTAACTTGTGATCATCTATGTGAAAATATCCTTGAATTGTGATAAAGTCATGTTTTATGTTGATTTTAAATTATTATTAATCCATGTTTATATGATCCCATGTTTATATTTCATGATTCCATATGTTCTATTCCTTTTTATATCATCATGTCATGTCTTCTAACCCATGTGCTAAAGCTTTATTCTTATGTTTATCCTCTTAATAAGATTTTTAGCTCATCCAAATGTTCATGTTATCCCCAGGTTATCATATGAAGTTGTATGAGCACAATATAATTTAGGTGCTCTTTATGAATATTGAATAAATAAATGTTTTATTTAATCCCATGTTTTCAGTTTTATGTACCTAGCCTTCCAAGACACTAGAATTTATGATCCATGGCTTGTAATATGATGTTTTATTATGATTAAAATCATGTAATGATATGTGTAAAAGGATAGGGTCACTATAGTTGGTATCATAGGAAGTTCTAGTTATTTTTGGATATTAGGAATAAAGTACTTTAGTAAGAACCTTAGGGATGAGACTAAGTATAAGAAAACATCCCTAAATTTTGTTAAGTATAGAGTAAGTGGTTTATAAAGAAAATGAATACCTATATAGATACCAAAAAGTGGATGTGGATATGGTATATATGTATCTAGGGGAAAAACCTAAAAACACTACTTTGAGCTAGACTCGAATGACAACTGGTGCATGACAATGGTCCTTGATGCACTCTGGGTTTTACACTACTAGGGGATATGATTTGGTAAATTCATAAGCTTAGTACGAACCATTATTAAGGGAATAAAAATAATCCCATAATAATAAATGTGAAAAAACAAATCTTGGGTAACCTAGATTGAAACCTAAAGAATCACAAGTTAAGAAATAATTTTCCTATAAGAGTTTATCCTTTTATTTTTAAAGTTTATTTTTTATGCTTATTTGCTAAGTATTAAATCCATATAATTTTATGTTATTTTTCTTAGTTAATGGTGGGAAATATTAGAACATGTGCCATCAATCAATGTGATAGGCAATGTGATGGTTGGCCTAATGATATGCCTGATATGATGGGAATGAGTGATCAAAACTGTATGATATCACTTGCTTAGTTGGATCATGTTATGAATAATAACTTGAATCATGTAGAACACCCTAATCATCCAAGGAAAGAGAATGTTTCCATCAAATCCTTCATGTGGAAAATTCCTCCCATGTTTAGTGGATCTTTCGATCCCCTTCTCGCATAACAGTGGATTAACTCCATTGAAAAGATATTATCTGTTCTCCAGTTTTTAGAAGAAGATAATGTCATATTAGTGGCCTATAATTTTTATAGGGAAGATGATCAGTGGTGGACACTGATCAAGAATATGAAGTCCCAATAGAAAATTGATTCCATGGATTGGGATGAATTCAGGAAAATATTTTTGAATAAATATTTTTCCCGAACCCTCCACCTCAAGATAGAAAGAGAGTTCCTCAAACTCAAGTGAAAGGAATATGAGTCCATTGGGGAATATGAAGCAAACATTACAAGGATTTAAATATAGGCCTCCAACTTTTTCATGAACCCCAAAATCAAGGTGTACTTCTTCTTTAGTGGACTAAAGCCGGGTCTATGAAAAGTGTTGGCAATTCATGACTTAAAAAGTTATAAAGAGATTGTCCGTTGTGCCCTCAAGGTTGGAATGGAGGTCGAAGACTCTCAGTGGTCTTATGGGCCCAATAAAAAAAGTGAAAAATAGAGTCTAATATGGGTGGTTCGGAAAATATATCCCATGATGGAAAGAAGATTGAGCATCCCATGTGTCAAAATTGTGGGAAGAAGAATCCTAGGAATTGTCTAAAGGGAACCAGGAATTGCTTCAAATGTGGTATAATGGGACATCTGGATAAAATTTATCAAAGGGATATGAAGAATACCACTAATGTGGAAGAAGAAAGGAAGGTTCAGATCATTACTCAGCCTATAGTGCAGTGTTACAACTGCAAGGAACATGGAAATTATATAAATAATTACCCTTAGCTAAGGGTTGTTAGAGGAAATCAGAAACAACCACCAATGCAACAAGGAAGGTCTTATTCTATAACTAATGATGAGGTGGATTTGGACAAAGATGTGGTGATAAGTATGCTAGTTATTCATTCAATAATATTAAATGTACTATTTTATTCCAGTTCTACGCATTCTTTCATATCTTTCAAGTTTTGTAGAACTATTCAAACACCACCTCAAAATTTGGAGATTGAGTTATATGTGAGAATAGTAAATGGGGAAATTATGGTATTAAAATTATATAACTCCTCCTTGATTAACATTTGTGGACTGAACCTCCCAAAAAATCTCATCATACTTGTTTTAGTGGAGTTAGATGTTATCTTAGGCATGGATTGACTATCTTTATACAAATCTAACATCAATTGTTGGGAAAGGGAGATCACTCTTTATATACTAAAGCATCCTCTAATTATTTACAAGTGTAAGGAGGAGGATGAATCTACTTTAGAATCATTGTCTCAAGTGTGGATATTAATACCTTATGAGCAAGCATATCTAGATCAAATGATTGATACAAAAGAGATAATCATGCTTTAAGACATGGAAATTGTAAGGGACTACAATAATGTATTTCCTGAATAATTGCCTGGTCTTTCCCCTGATCGAGAGGTCGAGTTATCAATTAAAATTCTTTTTGGATCTCTACCTATATCAAAGACAACTTATAGAATGGACACCGTTGAGTTGGAAGAGCTGAAGAAGTAGTTACAGGAGAATCTGAAGAAGGGTTTTATACGCCCAAGTGCTTCACCATGGGGAGCACCAATCCTCTTTGTTAAGAAGTATGGTTCAATAAAACTCTACATTGATTATCGTGAGATCAATAAAATAATAATAAAGAACAAGTATCCCTTGCCTTAGATAGATGATTTGTTCAATCAGCTTTGTGGGGCCGGTTATTTCTCAAAGGTGGACCTTCGGTCGGGATATCCCCAATTAAAGGTGAGGAAAGAAGATATTCCCAAAACTACCTTTCAAACGAGGTATGGATACCATGAGTTCATAGTGATTCCCTTCAGATTCACTAATATTGTGGTTTAATGTGAAGAATTAATTTACATTATTTGGAAATAATTTTTAAGGTATTTATTACCTTTTGGTTTATATAATCTTGGTTATTTTTGTAATTATGAGAACACAAGTTTTATCATATAGATAACCATGGTATAGAAAAGTGATTTAGTGACTAAGTTATTAATGTTATTTCTAAATAAGATCACTATTATTTTTGGGAATATAAGATGAAAGGTATGAGATAAACATTGAGGTTAAAATTATATTTAATTTTTAGGTTATTGAGGTTATTTTGGATTTAGGGTTATTTATATATGGAATTATTTAGTTTTCACTTTGGGCATTACTCTTGAATTTTGGATATTAATGTATTATTTCATCATATGATGGTTTATTAATTTGGGAAACATCTTACCATATTATAACCTTTTTGTATTGTTAATATCTAAATATAGGTTAAATAGCTTGATTATACTTTTTATGGTTATGTGGTCCTTTGAAAGATGATTTTAGTGCCTCATGCATAAAAAAAAATTCATCTTGAATACTCATCATTTAGAGAAAAAGATGAGATTTTAGTGGAAATTTATAAAAGGATGAAATTATACTCATGAAGTAAGTATATTACCTTATTTTATTAGTCTAGTTGGTAAGAAATTATTAAAACCTAGGAAAAGGATATTAAAATAAAATTTTATCTTATTACTATCATTTCTGATGAAATCAATGAACTTTTTAAGACCTCTTTGGTTTAGGATTATGTGAATGTTAGTTTTTTCATGATAATTGAATTTAGTGTGATGAATGATCTCTTTCAATCTCAAAAATTATTTGGATTTCATTCTTTTTTTTTTCTGGTCCAAATCTTAACTTCCCACCTATGCTCTCTTATTTGGAGACCTAGTTTGTGTTATTCCAAATAACGTTTATTCTTCCTTTTCTCTCATATCAAGAGGAAGTTTTATTAATCCTTTGATAATGTGGGTTTCCAAAAAATATATTGTCAAATGTTTGAACTTTTATTACCGAGATAAATTTCAAATAATGAGGATGAAATATATTAATGGAGGGAGTATATAACAACCCAAGATTTTAAAAGAAGTGAATTATGTTCGATTGCATATTCAACATACAACACCATGCTTAAATGAACCATGAAATATATCACCATTATAACCTATATATTAAATTGTAAGGTATAAATAATATTTAATACTTTATTATATATATATATATATAAATTTACCACTAAATATTAATTATTGATAAATTCTTAATAAATAATCAATCAATTTTTAGTAAATTAATTTTATTCTTCAAAAATATGTTTTATTCAAAAATGATTTTTATTTCCTTTTGTGAGAAAATATTATACTTAATTTTTATAACTTTTATAATTTTTATAAAATTAAATTAATTTTTAAATAATAATATCAAAATTAAATTTGGGTGAAAATTTTGGATTTTTTTGAAAATATTGATTTTTCAGTGAATACTGAAAATACTGATTTTTGTAAAACTATCATTTCTTTTCAATAAATTAAGTAATTTAAAAGCCATATTATTTTTTTAATATGATTTAAAGTTAAATAAAAATTATTTATTTATATTTAATCCACTTAATTACTTTTGAATCAATTTTTTATTAGATTTTATTATATGTTCATTTTTGGGTTTAAAAATGGGAGTTTTCTGAAAATTATTTTAATGTGCATAATGTTTCTCCTTTTTTAATTAATTAGAAAAAACCATAATGAGGAATGATATAAATGAATTTTTTAGATTATATATCAATAAATATTAATTAATATTCATATAATAATAATAATTATTCATATATTTAATATAAAATCATATTTTTCTTGAAAAATATACTTTTTGAAAACCCGCTTTTTCGTCTCATTTTTCAGTTTAATTTTCAATAAAAATTTTCAACTTCAGTGAATTGAATTTGATAAAATTTATTCCATATTTTGAATAATCATAATTTATATTTTATAATAAGTTTAAATTAATTTTTGACCATAGTGAATAGTTAAAATAGTGAAAATAAATTACTACGGTTAAGGTGAAAATAGGTTTACTGAGGGGTTCAAATAGAACGATAAGGGTTGAAATGTCCTAAAAACCTATAATAAATATTTTTTATGGAAATATTTATACCTTATAATTTATAATTTTCTATAAAGGTCCATTTTTTAGCCTTTCAGAATTCAAAAAATGTGGGTACACCTTTTTATTTTCAAAAATTACAAGTGTTCCGCTCACCTCACTTATAAAAGGCCACCCAATCTACTCTCCCATTCACACCTTCAAAGCTATTTGGATCAGAAAATAAATACCCAAATTTCTTTCTAACCACCCTAACCATGACCTAGATCCCTTTTTTTGATCATAAAACTAACCTAAGAATGATTTTGGTGCTAACCTAAGGAGGTTGTTCGAAGAAGAGATATCGTGCTTAATTAAGAATTTTTATTTTATTTCTCCTTCCACCTCCTTAAAATATTCTTCAATTATTATGATATAAAAAAACAGTTTCTAAAATATAATAAAATTTTATTATGTTAATTTAATAACCTAAATCCATCTCCACTTCTATCAAATGAGATATGAAATCATCATTTGTGTGTATGTAGGACTACAGCCTCGCGGACCGATGGCATTCGTTTTCCATCATCACCTATAACAACTTGTTATAATGATGGATTTAAAATATATATATATATATATATGATATTTTAACTTATTTATAGTTATGGATATATGATATCACATATACCTTCTTATTTTTCATTCCGTGGGGCATACGATAATGTCGCTCGTGTGTACAACGAACCATCACCTTATGAAGCGATGTGATTAATTTTTTTCTAACACTTTAAATGGAAGGTAATAAAGATAAAAATAATAAAAATATGTTATATAAATTACATATTTATTATATTAATGACATATTTATCATTCTTAATAGATAATATATCATTTTATTTCTTACACTAAAAAATGATAATGTCATTCGTGCATACATGTGGACTACCGCCGCGATGAAGCAATGTGATTCTTTTTCTCATCACCAAATAACATGGATTATATATATAAGTTTATTTAATGAAATAATATTATATTTATGATATAATTTTTATTACGTAAATATAATATTATAGTTATATTTTTTCTATAATGATAATTGAAAAATAGAAATATTACTTGTAACAACCCACCCTTAAGCATTACACAAGAGATAAACTTTTACTAGTCTAGGTTCTAAAGCATTAGATACAAGATTACAATTTATTAGAGTTGTAATAAAATTAAACAAACAAAATCCAAACTTTGCTTCCGCATGCATAAAAATGATGGCTTCCAACTTTGGACTTCTAAGTGACCTGTGTAAAAAATAATTTTAAACAAGGGGTGAGTATTGAAAATGTCCATTAAGGGGTTTTAAAACAAGACCATTAATGAATAAATTTTCTTTAAAAACATTTCTTTAAAATACCTGCTTTAAAATTATGAAATTAACATTTCTTATAACATCTCATGATCATTTTCTTGTGAGATTCTGAAATGTCTTTTAGAATAAACTCATACTAAAAATTGATAAACTTATTTAAAAGTTATAAATAAATTGCATTATAAAATTATAAACGCACTTGATCAGAAATGCATGAAATGCCACATATGACTATAATTAATTATTTATGACATTTTAGGTGTGTGGATACAGTTTTGTACATGAAATGTTACTTGTTTCGATTTGTATAGGAAACAAAATCAAAACACATGTATGCAAACCATGAAAAGATAGATAAGTTATTAAACTTTGTTTATGTATTGGAAAAGAAAAATTAACCCTTCTTAATAAATGATATAAATAATTATAAAGCATTATTCCATGTGCTCTAGAAAATTTATAACAGATTAATACATGTTCATAAGAGAATGATTCGTAACCATGGTTATTCTACTAGTCAAATAATCACATGGACTATCACTTACTAGAATCATTATGAGGAATTTAATAATTTAGGATATCATAAAAATTATGTCAATGAATCATTACAATACCATACATAATCATTTTGTGAAGGCCTCATTCCAAGACCATACATAATCATTTTTTTCAAGGCCTCATTCCAAGACCTAGATTGACTCATGATACCTACCGATGCATCGAGAGGCTATATTGGGCCGCATCCATCACATAATAAGTCCTATGCATTCTTCATATTTCTGATAAAAATATTTATTTAAATCAAAGTGTCCCATACCACTTTGATTTAATCGAATCTTTATCATAGGTGAAATTAATTCATTAAACAAACTAAAGTACCTCATACCACTTTAATTTATTTAAATATTATTCATAGATAAAATAAATTCTTTAAACGATCCAAAGTTTCCCATACCACTTTGAAAATTTTATTTCTTAATCCATATGTTATCATAAAAAGATTCACTCATACTTAAATTTATTGTCTTTATTTGTGAGGCATCAATAAAATGAGTAATGAAATAAATGCATATTTAATAAAAAATACATACATAGTATTGTCTTCTCAAAATAATCTTTTACAATAATAAATATGTTCCACACATAAAATTATAAATAAAACATTTCAGTTCTTAAAGAAATCCATGTGTTTGATAATCTCAAAAGTAATCCTTAAAAATAAATTTGAAACCATGAATTTTATTGTAAATAAAAGTTGTGTCGATGTTGGGCTTGACATATGGCCAAGGTCTGGTGTAGATGTGACATCCTTAATTTTAGAATGACACAACAACATGTTATGCATATTTCTTACAATATGATGTTCAGAATTATATCATGTCAATAAACATTATATTCTTTATATATATATATATAAACACACACACATATATATATATATACACCAAGAGTTTAATCTTTAAAATAAAGAAATTAATATTTCCCATATATAAATATAAATATAAATAAATAAATAAATATATATATATTATATAAATTTATATGACATGGTATTTATAATACTCTAATTCAAGGGATAAATTCATATTTAATGAAAACTTTGATAAATAAAAATATCCACATTTAATAAGAGTTATAATATAGCTTTATACCCTTAAAAATAACAATTTTCATAAGAACATAAATGACTTAGAGTATATATATATAAACATAAATTAATCATCCATGAACTTATATTTATTTATAAATGTGCAATTATAAATTTTCATGGGAACTCACTTCTTAGACTTGTACAACCAAATCTCTTGATACATGTGCATTGTATAATCACATAAAAGATCAATTTCAACCATAAACTTAAACAATTCTTCCAAAAACATCCATTTTTAGGGTTGTTCTGATAAATGTAAAATTAATATGATGTTTATGCATATAAAATTTATAAACATCTTAGTTAAATCATTTCATGCATGTGATTATTCATCTCAGAAGTAAACCTTAAAATTTAATTTAAAATCATGATTATGAGTGCAAGGTATGTTATTGTGCATAATTGCATGTCCATGATTATTTACAGATGCAATGCTCTTAATTTTGAAATATAATGATGATATGGTATGAACATTTTTTAGAAACATTGTGATAAAATTATAAACACAATAACAACCATTTCATCCATAAGTATATATAATTGACATTGATTATTTAACACTCATCATCATGGAATAAATTCTTGTTTGAACAAACATCGATGAATGAGAATATCCATTGGTAGAGTTAATGAGAAATAAAATTAAGACATAATATTTGTTAAATACGTATATATGTAAGTGGAATAATTGTTTTGGAATTGTACTTAAAATTAATAATCCATGAAAATAATTATATTTTTAATGAAACAACCCGTTATTCCAAATAAAATTAAATTTAAGAAAAACTTGACAAAATAAATATACACCCCTTAATTTTTATTTTTGAAAATAAAAATACATATTTGGATACATATATATGTCTATATATACATATATATTTATATGTATTTTTTAAAAATAAACATAGTTTGGTAAAAATAAAACCAACCCTTATAAAACCATAAAAACAATCATTTCCCCAAGTAGAAATTAATAAAAAATTCAACAACCTAAAAAATGAAAATAAATTTAATTACACACTTATAGAAATAAAATTTCAGATAAACATTCAAAAATAAATATTTTTTCTATACTAATATTTTTTTTAAGAATATAACACAATTATATCGAGATAAATATTTAATGTGCATCAAAAAATTAAAACATATTTTTAATAATTAAAATACTTTACACAAATATTAATTTGAAATTAATTCTCCATAAAATGAAATCTAAAAAATAGAATGTTTTATAAAAAATCTAATGATAAATATTTTACAAAATAAGGATATGATTTATAAAATAAATTCCATTTTTAAAATTATAAATTAATACTAAAACAGAAATTAAAAGATCTTGAAATAAAATAATTATCAAATATTTGAATTAAAACTAAAATAAAGTTAATCTCATATATATATATATATATATATATATACATTACCAATACAATTAAAAATTTAGAACTAAAATCTTAATAAAATCAATATGTCCCTTACCTGATCATAAATATACACCATATCACCCAACTAATAAAATCTCAAAATAAAAAGAAAAATATCCCATATAAATAAATGCAACAGATGTATAATTTTTTTTGAAAACACACATGGTAGAATAATTTTTAAAACAATACAGTTTCACTTAAAAAATTAAAATTCTAATAAATTAGATTGTAAAAATATAATTTATAAAAATAATATCCCTTACTTGAATTGCTGGAGTAAAACAGAAGAAGTTCTATTGTTGAGAATTCCTACTCTGTGGACTCCAGGTTGGGTTTTTTCCATTAACATTACACTCTAGGTTTAAATTATTTTATACTGATGAATTTTACTATGTAAACAGCTAAAAACACACTCGAGATTTCCATGAAAGCTCATAGTACCATCCAAAACACTCAATTAATGTAATAGGAACAATCCGTGAGAAATAAAAACAATATAATTGACACAAACATTATAAAATATTGATAGCCAAACCTATATGTGGACGAAAGGATATTCAGATAAAAATATGATAGTAAGTTGATCAAAACACAAAATGGGATAGTGATTACGATGAAAGAAGTCAAAAAATCACACTATTAAACAAAAAAATATTAAGATCTAGAGGTCTGTAAATATGATAAACAAGGAAAAAAGAAATTGAAAAAAATGAAAATGATACACAACCTAAATATAAACAGATTCGTACTCACAAAGGAAAAAAATCATACATCACACTAAGTTTGGAAAATATAAACCCTAACCTATTAGGACCTTGATCGGACTTCCCCTACCGACACCGATCTCCCTTGACCTTGCCCTCAGCCTCAACCGTCGTGTGGCATGAATCCTCTTGCCTTGACATGACTTGGATCTAGCCATGGCGTGACCTTTGCAGACCCCTGCTCAACTTGACCTCAGCCACTACTTCAACCTAAAAACGACCGAACCTCCTCTGCTTGAGATCCCCTCGGCGCCACGACTTCCAACTCGCGAACCCTCAGCCCCCCTTAACCCCTTTTTATTTTATTTTATTATTATTTTTGTATCATTATCATTATATAAATAATTTTAATATACTTTACATAAATTTTAACATAATATATGTATAATATATTATAAGTTTAACTTTAAAATACTATATAATTATAATTTTATTAAACAAAAGTCATAATATTATTAATTTATAAAAAGCAATCTAATAAAAAAATTATAAATTAAAACTATTAATTATTAATTCTTATATATATATAATATCACATTTTTAAAAAACCAAATTATATAAAACCCAAAAAATATCAATATAATCATTTATATGTTAGATTAAATATTTATTTTATTAAATTAAAATGTGAATATTAATAGTGCATTTTTTACAAAATAATGTTACTTAAAATATTGACATCATTATTACAACATAAAATATTTTAAAATAATAATTTTAAATGTCATGTATAATCTCAATATCTAATTAAAATAAAATTATAAAATTATAAAATTATTAGTTTTATATAATATTCATAATTTTATATAATTCAAAACTAGTAGACACACACACACACACACATTGATATATATATATATATATATATATATATATCATATTTTTAAAATAAAAAACAAATTAACTATATTCATATATTAATATAATTATTATTTAAAATATTCTATTAAATAATAATTTTGATAACTTCTATTCAATAAAAATAGTTATTTGAAAATATTCCTTAAACAAGGTAAAATAATATTTTTATTTTAGAATAAATTTAAAAACTGTACTTTTAAATAAATAAAATAATTAATTTATATTATTATTTTAAATAATATCATATTAAAATTGATTAAATTATAAATAAATCCATTTAATAAAATATTTTTTTAATAAAACTATGTTTAGAATTTTTGGGCTATTATATTACTCATGCATACATACAACCTACAATCTTCATGATCATAACGTAGTTCATTTTTCATAACTGTATTTAATAATTGTATTTAAAATTATAATTTATGTATAAATATGATACATATTTCATTATTATTATTATTTAGATGTTTAAATAATTGCCTCTTTGACCGCGGTCAATAGACCAAAGTCGTTTTGAAATAATGAACCGAACGTCTTCAGAACACCTAACATGGAATTAACTAATTAATTATTTAAATATTTCATTAAAATAAATAAAATAAATGGTTTAATTATAAGGGATTTAAACTTTAAAAGGTTCTTAATAAATCAAATAATTGATATAAGATTATTATATAGTATTTAAAGGACACACACGAAACGTCTGGACTCGAGGTAAGAGTTTCTCATCTCACTTTTTATTTCTTTGAGACATATACCATATTCAACATTTTTTATTGTGTGGTGTATGTAACAATAATTTTACATGTAATAATATTAATCCTTCATAAATTATGGTATTTTAAGAATCTATTTGAATTATTTCATTCAACGTGAATTGAATTGAAATTTACCTAGTGGTAAAGAATTTCTTAACTCAATTTATTTTCATTTTTTTATATTACTTATTTATTGACATTCTTATGTCATTATTATGTGTGTAATGATTTTTTATCTTATGTTTTATTTAGACATATTTTATCTGTTTTTACATTTTATACACACAATCAATTTACTGATTAATTCTCAAATTCAACGGAATTATTTTTGTAAGGGTTATTCATCTCAAATTCTCTTTCTTTGATACATAATTTTATGATATACACCTATATTAATTTGTGAGGTTTATATAATTCCATTTGAAATTTTATTTCATGAAACTCCTTATGTTCATGATATTTAAAGTATCATTTGATTTTATTCTTTCACGGGGCTTATGATTAAAGAGTTACCAAAGTTGCAAAGGCTTTATGTTACAATATCCTTTCTTTAAGGATTGTTTATATTCAAGATTATTTTGGTAGAAATAACGTGATATTATTTTCTTGAACAAATTTAATCTATTATAATATGGTTATGAATGTTTTTCACATGTTTAATTTCCATTTCCTCCCTTATTGATCAAATAAACATCAAGAAAGTCATTTATAAGTGACACTGATCATGAATTTTCTTTTAGATTTAGAATCTTTAACGTATATATCCATGTTTTATACAATTTTTTCAAAAATCATTTATTATTAATTTTAAAGTAATTTTTATCCATAATTTTATTCTTAATTTTTTTAAAGTTAATCTTCCTATAATTCTCTGAACAAGGTACTTTTTGACATTTCTTATAAAATGTGAAAGGAATCCTTATTTTTAATGTATTAGAAAAGAACATAACTTTCCATCATCATGGAAACTCAATGTATTAAATCTTACTTTTTAATATTCAAATTTTATTTTAAAAGAAAGTTATTTATTCAATTTTTTAGAATTTTAATAATTTTTTTTTCAAAATTGAACTGATATTTTCCTCAATAAATGTTCCATGCGATCTTTCAAAATCATTTTCCATCTCAGATGACTTCCATTGATGTTAATCAAAATGAAAAGGTTATTTTTATAAAATTTTTTTAATGATATTTTAATGGTATTTACATTCATAAACATCAACAACCCTTGTTTTTACTAATTATATAATGGGGATATTTTTGTAATGATACCATGATCATTATTTTTCTGTAAGGAATAAGATTGTTTTTAAGATATTGACATGGAAACTATATCTTTTCCATAGAATAATCATGTTTCCAAGATATTTTTATAGAACACATTTATTTTTCATGGTTTAATAATGTTTCAAAGATATTTTTATGGAACCCATTTATTTTCCATAGGCTAATAAAGTTCTTAAAATAATAAATTCCATTTCAATGAGTTTATAATGAAATGAATTCTCTATGTACTTTATTCTTGATATGGTTCTTATAAATTGTTTATGATGATGGGTGGTTCCATTATAAAGAATGGATGAGTGGTTCCATTATAAACCAAGGATAGGTGGTAAAGTTATTAACCAAGGGCAGGGAGTTCCATGATAAATCAAGGATAGGTGATTACATAATTAACCAAGGATAGGTGGTTCTATGGTAAACCAAGGATGGATAGTTCTATGATTAACCAAGGATTGGTGGGTCCCTGATAGACCTCTAATGAATTGGGTACTATGTAGATGAGAGTTGAACATATTGGTTTTTCCCTTCGTAAAAAGTGATATGATGATAATATCCCAATTCACCAATATGTTTTTTATTATTGTTATGGGTTATAAATGTTTACTTTGATCAATATTAATATCACATTGATCATCAATATTTATTTTTATGACTATTTCCTTTATTAAAGCCTTATGACATGTTTTCATGTTTGATGATCCAGGTATTTATGGGTATCAATATTTTTATGTTATACACATGTAGTTTGATTATCTCATCACACCTTTATTCTCATCTTATTATCACCGATGAAATTCAATTTTTAATGCTTATATTTACCATTATTGAGAATTTGAGCTCATACTTTTTATATTTACTTTTCTCTAGGTTATCAAGAATGATATTTAATGAATTATGTCCAGAAGGGTTTCATATATATGATGATGATGAATTAATGTGAAATAAGAAAATATGGTTTAAGTATGAGAAACGATCATTTAATGACATGGGTATTGTTTATGTAAGACTTTTTCATGTTTCTCTAAAACTTTAAACCTAAAAGGCCCTTGAGAATTTAAGAGATCCAATATTTTAATTTGATGTTTTATGTTTTGGATGGAGAAAATTGGTCCAGCTTCATCAGTATCAAAGTCGATAATGTAATGTTTTTTATTTCAGCACCAGATATGGGAGTTCAGATTTGAGTCTATTATAAGTCTTGACTATCGATGCATAGATAAAAAACAGTATAAATGATATATGAAAATAATTGGAGTTATATCATTACCCATGATGACCTCCCATAATGGATGAGACTTTGAACCAAGCCCAAATGAAGGTAAAAAACTGCCTAAAGAAGAAGAATGATAGAGATGAGAGGGGAGGGAATCATATATTGGAGAAAACAAATGAGATTAATTTAGAATTTAATTAGATTTTTAAAATAATAAATATATTAATTTTAAATTAAAAAACCAAATAGGCATCCATCAGCTATCCACTAGCTCTCTACTAGGTACCCATTAACCACTAGATACCCGCTCTTATGTCACCAATCACCCAGTGTCCCACCTAGAGAAATTTTCTCCACTGTCACCTCCACTAGGTACCTAGTACCATTCTAATGGGTACCCAGTGGCATTATTGAAGTAAATGTATCTTAGAGAGAAACCTATTTTGTTAAAATGGACCCACGATCCTCAAAAATCACTTTAAATGATCAAAATTCATCAAAATATACATGTCTTAGTGAAATTTAAACCAAAACTATACATCATATTAATTCAAGGTGTTAAAAAGTCCCAAAAATATAATATCTTATCCCCAAGATCCACTATCGAAAATTATTGATTCTTATAAAAAAAAAATCTAGTATGCCCACATATCAGACCCCCGCTCCTTTGTCTCCTCCTGGATATGCTTGTGCTTCCACTGCACCCTTACTTGATGAACCGTCTTCCCACATATAGTCTTCTCACTTTGATCTACTGTCTGAACTGATTGTTTCTTGAATGATGCATCTCATTATAGATCAAACTTATTAATACTAATCACATGAGAAGGGTTGGGATGACATCTTTAGAGCTGAGATAAATGGAAGGAATCATGCATCACACTGTATTTCTAAGAAATCACTAATGTATATGCACTGGTACCAATACTATCAACAATATCAAATGGCCCCATGAACCTTGGTGCCATCTTCCCCTACATATGAAGATGTAATTTCCCCAATTGAAGAAACACCTATAAGAAAACATTTTCACCCACATCAGAGTTCTGAGGGTGGCATCACTGGAAGGAATACGATCCTTATATCCTCTAATTAGTCACCAACCACTTCTTGATTAGTTTGATATGATTCAACATCTCTTGCATAAGTTTTATCCCAATAACCACTAACTTCCTGGTCTCTTGCCAACACAAAGGTGAATTTCATGTCCTATCATATAAATCCTCAAGAGGATCCATTTTAATTGATTCCTGATAACTGTTATTATAGGTAAAATCCACATGAATGATATGGTTCTCCCATAAACCTTTAAAAATAAGAATATATACCCATGAAAAGTCTTCCAACATATGTATGGTATGCTCAAACTACCCGTCTATATAAGGATAATAGAAATTATTATATAAAATATACGAGAAACAATGAAAATTAATTCCAGAAGAAGAGTAAAATAGAGAAAAAATAATAAGAATAAGATTATAATACATAATATTTATTTGATTTAGGAATCATCTTTAGTATATAGAGTGGAAGAACAAATTTACTATATCAAGATCAAGATTACACGTTAAAATATTTGAGTGCAGGAACCTTACCTCAATATGACTTCAAAATGAAATACAATACTGAAGTAACACACATTATAATAGTGATAAATCTATATAATTTCCCCACTGTGCTATAATAACAGTGACATAAGACTGTGAAGCTACAGTACCATATTATCATTACTGGTAATCTTTGATATAGTAACCATGTCTAATTCTATACTACTATAGTTAGGGAAAATTCTTCTAATGGATTGGGAAACACTATAACAAAATATAAATATCAAGTTCACCAATACATTAATCACTTCTTATAGCCCTCTCTAGAAGTGAAATATAAAATAGGCCACCTGATCATATACAATGAACATAGGTACCTCATGTAGACACACTATATCCCAAACATATATATGGTCCAACTATTTAATGGAAAAGGTCTCTTGGATTGGTAGGAAATGTGTTACCTTCATCAATTAGTCCACAAAAACCTATAGTGCATCATTTCGATGAGATGAACTCGACAATCCAGTCACAATGTCTATTGTCACACCATCCCACTTCTACTTGGGAATTGGTGGTGTGTAAAAAATAACAAGAAAATATAAGAGCTATATAACCACACATAACCCCAACCTAAGTGTGCATACCAAACCAATATAACAAATGTCCACTATAACTATCCCACCATCACTTCCACTCACTATCAACTACTTCCATCACTACACCACAACTATCCCTATCTATCACACAAAACATCCATTACAACATTCATAATTTCCCATTCTATCCCACCATTAATCTAATTCTATATTTATCTATTACCATTATCATTACATTTACCAGTCCACTAATTTTTCATATTAATTTCAAATCATTTATTAACCCACTTCATTCATTAAGTAATTCATTAATCGTTAAATTTTTTTATTAAAAACACATCATTTCATCAGTAACATTAGTTCCATCCATAATCAAATTCCATTTAACAACCCACCATTTATCAATTACATCCCATTACCCATTACTATTTTTATTAATTCAGGCCATATTTGTTAGGACCAAGCGATAAGGATGATCATATTCAGGTGTTTTCTTTTATTGTCAATAATGTTTTAGAAGAAAAATATTTTTAAGGAGAAAATAAATCAACTCAATTTATTTTGGTGAAAATAGGACTGACCATCATATTTAATAAAATCAAACTCACAATTGTTAAGAAAGTCCATCGTATTGAGAAGTTGTTTTTGGATGAAAAGGATCATCAAACTCATCTTAAGTTAGGAATAAAAGAAGAGATTGGGTAGAATCGAAGTCTGCATGAATATGATACAAATGTGATGATGCTTTGCTGACCTTGGAGTTCTCACAAATCATAAGTATTCTGTAAAACTTATGATGAAATCTTGATGAATGAAAGTGGGAGTAAAATAGATTATGCCAATTATATCCTATCTGAATGTAATCATGTTAGTAATATTCAGGATGAGAAGGAAAGAATGTTATTGATGAAAGATTGGGAAGTTAAAATACTTTCCTTAGTAATTAATAAAATGTTGAACTGGATCTCAAATATATTCAAAGTCATGATACAAACACAAGTTTATGAACAAAGGAAAGTTGTTGAAGTAGAAGTTGCTGAATACTGATCCATATTATTATGTATACCATCATATTCATCAAAAATAGAATAATTTGTGTAGAAAATTCATTGGTATCATATTCATAAGGGAAATAAGTTATTTAAGTTAATTTTTATAAATACCGATCCATTGTATCCAGTATACCATCGTATTTATAAAAGGAATAATTGTTCTAATCAATAATGATGGTAAAATTGTAATTAGAACTAGAATCAGACTTGAGTTTGGTAAGAGTATGAAGGATATGTTTGAATGTGTTTTTAAATGTGGATATTGAAATATGAAGGTTGGTAAGATTTGTGAAAAATATAGAAATTGAAGGTACTGGTTTTCAGTCAGACCAAAATCCAAAAGAAATAAATCATTAGAGAATTAAGTTGATGGGTTTTTTTATTCAGAAAAGAAAGAAAAACACTAGTTTGTTTTAAAATTCCTCTATCAATTAATTCAATAGAGACCATATCATATTTGATACCAATTCATATTTATTATTGTAATGACAAAATCAATATGGAAAGATATTAACATAATCATATCAGAAAACAAAATGTATAATTGGAATCAGATAGGTGTTTGTAAGGGAAGTTAAAAGAGAGATGAAGTGGTTAGAATATTCAATAAAGATTAAGAAGAAACAAGAATATTTGATAAGTATTTATGAGGTCAATATGCAGCTAAAATTCAAGAAAACATGAAAATTTCTGGGAATTTGGTTGAGTAGGAATTTTTTTAGCAATCCTGGACAAACCACAATTTGGGAGAGTATAAAAGGCGAAAAGTACATTTTACTTTTTAGACTGAATTATTTTTCATGAGAAGTAGAGATAGGGAGGAGCAATGAAGAAATTATAGAGAGAATAAGGGTTTCCATATTTCTCCCTCAAAGAATTCATGCTTTAAAAAAGAGAAATGAGAAGAGATAAGATTGCAATGTATTTAGTTTATCATTATATTTAGTTGATTATAATATTCATCCGATTATCATATTGAGAAGGAGTATTGTATTCATCTAGTTATCATATTGGATATGATTATCATATTGGTATCTATACTTAAGAATAAATATTTCATAATTTTATCCATCATATTTTTAAAGAGCCATATATTTTCTATATTGAGCAATCAGATTGAGAGAATCAGACTGGAATAATCAGATTGGGAAATCAGACTGATTTTTATTACAAAGTATAGGAAGTTCTTACCAGCTTCTGGGTAATAAAGTGAACAACTTATTTGATAGTTTATATTTTTAAAATTTGATAAATAATCACAATAACAGGGTTTTTTTTAAAAACTTTGTATTACATAATTTATGCTAGAAGGAACACACACACTATTATATTGTTTACATAGTGGTACACGAGTGAAAAGGAATATCCTACTCAGTGTATTCCACACAAAAGTATTGTTTTATAGTGGATCTTGTGGTATTGTATTATTTCCAAACCACAACAAGGATAAAAATATTCTTATTGAACATTGAACCTTATAAATTATTACATTCCTTTGGATGTGTGTTTGAATTTTTTCAGAAGGAAAAGTAATATTTAATAGGAAGTTAAGGTTGTTTCATTTTATAAGGAAACATAAAATAAAAGATATGAATTATTCACCCCCTCCCCTTCTCATTGATAAAATTATTCTAACTGGGCTCTTTCAATTGATATCAGAGCAACTGTTCCATTCATTTTTCATTACAGAAGTTTAGAAGATAAGTTGATAGAGAATTTGAATTGTGTGATTGGTAAATAAATTTTTGTTTTCATTGGTAATAAATTTCATATTTGGAAGGATAGAATGTATCCTTATGTTATTTATATTGGATATGATGTTCTTGAAGCTGCAACATATGGATTTCCTCTTATTGATGATAAAATTCCTCTTCTATTTATTGATAAGAAGTATATTTAGAATGATTGAAGGTCCAATAATGATTTAATATCATCAATTTCTAAAAGTTAATTTATAAGGGTGAATGTTTTTTCTATAACCAAAGTTATATGTGACAAGTTAAAAAACATATAAGAAGGCAATAAAAAAGTGAAGAAGGAAAAAAATACAAACCTAGAGGCTGAAGTTTGAAGATTTTAAAATGGATGAGTATGAATCTGTTGGGGAATTCTTTACCAGGGTAAATGATATTTTCATCACCATCAGATGTATTGTTGAAAAGTTATAATATTCCACAATTGTTGAAAATATCTTGATAATACTTCCCAAAAAATTTGATGATAAAGTTTCCTCATTAGAGGATAGATATCCTAAAACATTATCTTTATATGATTTCCACACCACTTTCATCACTTATGATATGAGAAGGGATAAATTCATGAAAAGAAAAACAAAATTATATAGAGAAATGTATTTTAAGGCTATCAAGAGAGATAATTTGAAGAATATTTTTATTGAATAAGAAGCTGGTGATTCTGATTCCAAAAATGAGGTTTGTAAAAATATTGATGATATTTTATCCTTGTTTTCTAAAAATATGAGAAGAGGTACAGGTAAATACAAAGGGAAACTTATTTCAAAATGTCTTGAATGTAGAGACATTGGGAACATTATAAAAAATTTTCCATTAATAAAGAAATAAGAAGACAATGAAAAAGAATAAAGAAGGACAATATTGCTATGGAAGAAATAGGGTGATAAAGATAAATCTTTTTTTAGATGGAAAGATTAGAAGTTCTTCAAAACCAAAAGCAGAAGTTTCTTATTTAATGATGAAGATGAAGAAGATAGTGAATCTAAATCTGAAACATCTACTAAGTATGTCAGAAATAATACTTTTATTGAAATATTGAATGAAAAAGGATTTAGAATCAATAATTATGATGAAGAAGAAACTCGACTTAAATTTCATTTGAAAGAAGTGTTGAAAGAATGTCTGAGAGAGATTAGAAGGATTGAAAAGAAAAAAAAGAAGTTAGAAGATGAATCTTACTAAAAAAAATTAAAGAATATTTTTTAGAAGAGAAGAACAAGTTTCTAGTGGAGAATGAATAATTGAAGAAATATCTTTGAAGAATAAATTAATCGTAATGAACATCTAGAAGTGAAACTGAAGTAAAAAAGAATAAGAGTTGTAACTTGTCCAAAAAAACTTTCTAAATCAGAAAAAGGTATAAGTTTCAAAAAATATATCTCTAAATTTGGTGAAATTTATAATAAAGAGAAAACTGAGAAGTATCAACAAAAGTTACCTCCAAAGCTTGAGGAGAAATATAGAATTGTTTCTAAAAGGAAGAATTTTTGGGGAAGGTATGTATGTGGCCAAGACTAAGAAAGCTAGGAATTCAGAAGATTCTAAAAATTATGATTTTTGAAATGTTTCTAAACATGATAAATACTTAAATGTTTCTAATAATTCTAATTTTGATAAGGATGAAAAGATAAATAATATTTTTATTGATAATAGAAAGGTTGATGGTTCAGATAATAAAGATAAGAAGGTTGCTGAGAAACACGTTCACAACTATGGTCAGTATGGAAGTCTCATATGAAAATACTCTTTCTATGGATACTGATAGTATTGTGGTAGATTTGGAAACATGGAAAATATGTGTTGGTTTAACCAATAACATTAATATTATTCCACAATTTATGGAAGGAAAAGTTTAAGGGGGAGTCAATCTCCTCAAGAAAAGAAGTCAAATAAGGTTATTTTGAAGAAACCTGAGAAGGTTGGAGTAAAGATTCAAAATAGTTTCCAACCCATGAAAAATATTTGTGAAATATGTGAACAAATTGGATATATTTCTAAGAGTTTTATTATTTTGTTAACGACATAGAAAAAGTTTCTTAAAAATTCTTAGAAGCTAGAGATGAAGAAAGGAAAGGAGGAAGAAAAAGATATTATTGTTCAAACTTCTTTGAAATATTTAAAAGGAGATTGAAATTGGATTCTTGGTAGTGGGTGTTCTTCTCATATGATAGGATATTTTATATAGTTTAAGAATATGAAATAATTCAATGAAGGAATGGTGAAATTTGGAAATGATGAATCATTGAAAATCAAAGGTGTTGGTTTAGCTGTTATTGGGAAAGAAATGATGCAATCCAAGAAATATTTATATGTTTATGGGCTGAAGCATAACCTACTAAGTGATTCACAACTTTTTGATAAGGGTAAAAAAGTTATCTTTAGGATATATGGAGTTTTTGTGAAAAGTGAGGAATATGAGATGATAGTTATAAGAGGCCAACCTACAAAAGGAAACTTGTTTCAAGTTGGTGAAATACAAAACTCTTGTTACTTGAGTATGGTGGAAGAAAATAAATTGTGGCATAAAATTATGGGATACATGTGTCAAAGAAACATGATTGAATTATATAAAATAAACATTGTTCAACACATTCCTAATTTTCCAAGAACAAGAGATTGGTGTTTCACTATTTGTCAGAAATTAAAGATTACAAATTCAGTGCATATGAAAGTTGATTTTATTTAAAACAACCCATGGAACTTATCCATTCTGAAATCTATGGTCCATTGAGAAAATAATCAATTAATGGAGAAAAGTATTTCATAATTTTTATTGATGAATTTAATTGTATTACTTGTGTCATGTATATGTAACATAAATCAGATGCCTTAAAAATGTTTAATAGATTTAGGAGGAATAATGAGAAAGAATGTGAGTATTCAGTAAAGAATTTGGGAATTAAAAATGGTGGTGAATATAGAAATTAATAATTTGAAATTTATATTGAGAATCCTATAATTTTTCAGGAGTATAGTTCCCCATACACTTCTCAATGAAATGGGGTAGCTGAAAGTAAGTGTTAGCCCAAAGGGGATTGTTGGTCCTCCTCTCTAGTATTAGTATTTTTAATAATCACAAATCATGTCAATTCACAAATCATGTAAATTCATATTAATCATATCAATTCGTATTAATCATGCCTAAACATTTCAATCATAATTATTTAAATTTCAATATGTGAAATTATGTATATATATGATCTCACATAGATATGGTATATTCTATTTACATTTATATTGTAAGATAGTCTAGACAAAAATATATTCCAAGTATAACAGAATAACATCGATAGAAGAGATGAGATACTGAAACAGATGAACCATCGATTCATTTGACTTACTGACATAGATGACCTACCGATGCAATCGACCTATTGTCAGTACAAGTGACCTACCGATGCATGGTGCTACCGATGAAATGACTCACCGATAGTTAAAACAAGTCACCTATGTAAGGAGTCACCGACACATGGAATGACTGATAGAATGACATACCAATGGGTTGAGTCATTAACAGAAGGATATACCGACAGATGAGTCACCGAATCATGTCTCACCGACAGTATGACTCACCAATAGATTGACTCACCAACAAAGGAGTCACTGATAGACTGTTTAAATTTTCATTTATTAAAATTATTTCTAAATGTCATATTTGATTCATTTAATTATATTGACATATTTAATAATCTTTTATAGGAATTTTATAAGATAATACTAGGTACAATGAACCTATTCACGTGAAAAGATCATGTCTCTATCGGACCTCAAGAATAAAAATCATTTTGAAAAGGGATGTAAAAAAGTGGTGTGGCGTGCCCACGCGAGACACACATAGAAGAACATCCATGACTCTCATGCACCTACTATGAACTCAAGAACAAAATAAGAAAACACGTGAAAATATCAATCAAGTTGTACATCAAATTGACCAACTAATTCAACATATTAAATAAGGAGTAGAATATACCTAAAGAACCATAATTGTACCTTGAAGCCATAATACGACACTCTATTTTAGTGTCAACTTCTAGAAGAGGACTCAAACCTCATCTCAACTACATCTGTAGAGTCCAAAACTTCATCTCAAGACACAAAAAGCCTTCTAAATCCTTTCTCATATTTATTTTCTTTGTTATGTACATTTTTACATACTTTTGAGCAGCGTGTGTATCTATTTGTAAAGCGCACACTATATCCTATATCAAAATAAAGGATACAAGATATCCTTCCACTCATACCTTCATACACCTTTTTACTCCCATGGATAAGTGTGAAATAGGTCCTTGTGTGACCTAGTAGTTTGTACCCACGAAGAATAGTGGTAGAGGTCTTGTGACCTGAACACCCTGTATGCTGTTGTGAACCCTGATCCAGGGTGTGGATTAAACTGTTTTTTAATTTAAACTACTTGGTGGTAGGTGATCACCAAGTGGAGAGAATTGGGTCTCTGCTTGAGACTGAACCTCTTGTTTCATTTCTGCTATGATTTTACTTTTAGTTTTACTCTATTTTATCACATATTCCATAAAAACAAATTGAACTCTGATAGTTAGTCTTAGAAAGTGTTTATAATAGTATTGGATCATTAGGTTAGTTTCAAAAGTTGTATTAATTATCAAATTTATATAACTGAGAACTAGTCACTCTTTTGAGAAATTAATCAAATATTCAAGCTCTTATAAATTCACTACTGGATAACTGGTCAATTGAATTTTAAATTTAGGTGAATTTCAAATAAGGCTTTTTAACAAATTTTTTTATAAGAACTTAATTCACCCCCTCTTGAGTACAATACTCTGACCAACATTTTTTTATCAAAGGTGTTTGGAATTTTTTGTTTTCAAACTTTTTCAACCGTGATTTTAGTTGTATTTCAATGATCATAATATTTCTATTAACACTAAATTTTTATCTATTTAAAATCATTTTCTAAAATTTTATTATGGAAAATAGGCTGGAAGGTGTTTCTACAAACAAAACTCCATTTTTCAATGGAACCAACTATGATCAAGGGAAAATCAATACAGAAATACATTTAGAGAGTATAGGATTTGAGATTTGGTCTTCTATAGAGAATGAATATGAGATCCCTAATACTACTAGAAATACTTGGGATGACACTACTAAAACTACCTATAGTAATAACTGTAAAGCCATGAATGCTTTATATTGTGCACTAGGAGATGTGGAATTCAACAAAATTTTTTCTTGTAAAACTTCCTTTGAAATTTGGGACACCTTAGTTGTTTCACATGAAGGAACAACTAATGTCAAGTAAATGATGCTTAATACATATACTATTAAATATGATAAATTTAAGATGAATCCTCATGAACCTATTTTTGACATGTATCTCTAGTTCAATGAGATAGTTAACACCATGAGATCTCTTGGAAAGGTGATTACTGCCAAAGAACAAATTATGAAAATACTCAGATGCTTACCTAATAGATGGAGAGGAACTTCTATCTCAATTAGAGAATAATTTGACATCAGAAAACTATCTATAAAATAATTCAATGAAAAACTTATGATGTATAAAGAAGAGATAAAAGTCAACTAGGAAGAAGAGGATGAACCTAATAGAAAATTTGTAGCCTTGAAGACTACTACATCCAAGAATAAGGAAAAATAGAAGGTGATAGCTTCTATTGAAATCTCTAGTAATGATGAATTAGCATCAGATAGTGATGGAGAGATGGATCAGTTGGCCAAAAGATTCAAGAAATTATATAGAAATACGAAGCTCCTACAGAATCCCAATTATAAAGGAAGATATGATAACAAGGGAAACTGAAAAAATGATTGAAAGAGAAATGAAAAATCAGTGGAGATTGTCTTATATGAATGTAATATAAGAAGACATGTCGAAGCTGACTATCCAAAATTAAAATAAAAAAAGAAGTATAAAAATAAAGACAATAAGTATAAGAAAGATATGAAGGACACCTGGATGACTTCGAGGATAGATACACCGAATCAGCATCATCTCATGATGAGAGAGATGACATGGAAAATATGTGTTTTAAGAAAAACACATCTGAGGTAACCTTATATTCTCCTATACATAATTATTACCATTCTGGAGATGAAAGTGATTATGAAAATATGGTAAGTGATGAACTATTTGAATACTGTAACATGCTAGAAGAGACATTCAATGAATTGAAAGAAAAATATAAATATTTAAAGAAAAAATATTCTCTCACTGTTAATATTATATCTAAAATTACTGATGAAAATGAAAATAATGCTCAACTACTAAGAAAAACAATGAAATCAAAATGTCTAATGAGCAATTGAAAAAAGATCAAGAAAAAATTTCTAATTGGAAAAAATACTCTTTCTCAAATTCTTGGTAAATAAATAACTCATAATTACACTTTTGGTATTGGATGTCAGCCTAGATAGAGAAACCTATCTAAAACACATTTTGTAACTAAATCTGGAACATCTGTTTTTTTACCTAAAAATCAAAATTCTGATTCTAGTTCTAGTTTTGGAAAATATTTTACTACCTCTAGTTTTTATGGACAAAATATAGTTTATTTTTCCAATTTGTTACATAATTCTTATAAGAAACTCATGAAACAAGTATGGGTTCCTAAATATTTTATTACTAATGTTACTGGACCCAAACATATCTGGGTACCAAAATCCTTTCTTGTATGAACTGTTTTGTAGGAAGCATGATTAAGAGCTCCTACAAGAGTCATTAGTACTTGGACAGTGAATTCTCAAGACATATGATGGGAAAATATTCAAGATTCAAGAAACTAATCAATATTGATGGTGGATATGTCACTTTGGTGATAATTCTAGAGAAAAAATAATTGTATTAGGCAAGATTGGTAACTCTAACTCAGTTTTAATTTCTCAAGTACTTTTTGTTGATGGATTGAAATATAATTTTCTTAATATTTCACAATTATATAATGATGGATTTCATGTTAAATTTGAAAATGATGTTTTTAATGTTTTTAACTCTAAAAATGAACAAATATTTTCTTCTCTTAGAAATAAAAATGTATATGTTTTCAACTTAGATTCTTTTGTTTCTCAAAATGTCTCATGCTTAAGTGTATTTCACAAAGAGTCTTGGATTTTTCATAGCATATTAAAACACTGTAATGTACACTCTCTTATAAATCTTATTATAAAAGGACTAGTCAAGGATCTACCCAAAATTGAGTTTTAAAATGAAAAAGTCTGTAATCCTTGTCAAAAGGGTAAACCACACAAGATATCTTTAAAACCAAAGAAAGAAGTTTCAACTTCTCAACCCTTAGAGTGGGTTCACATAGACTTTTTTGGACCCTCTCGAGTTTCAAGTCTTAATGAGAATCACTATGTATATGTTCTTATAGATGACTTTTCTAGATATAATTGGACTTATTTCTTAGCTCACAAAAGTTAATCATGTATTTACTTCACCAATTATGCTAAAACAGTGGAAAATCTTAGTGGACTTGGAATAAAGTCCTTAAGAATTGATCATGGCTATGAGTTTGAAAATTAATACTTTCAATCTTTTTTCTTACGCAATCGCTATAGTCATAACATCTTTTCCCCTAGTACACCTCAAAAAAATGGATTTATAGAAATAATAAATAGAAATTTACAAGAGATATCCCAAAAAATGATTAATGAATATGATTTACCTATTTATTTTTGGGATGAAGCTGTCAATACAACATGATATGTTATTAATAGAGTCTTAATTAGGCCTATCCTTAAGCAGAATCCTTATTAGTTGTGGAACAACAGAAAACCCAATGTTAGTTAATTCAAAGTTTTTGGTTGCAATGTTTATATCCTTAATACAAAAAAAAATCTTGAAAAATATTTCATCCAAGAGTGATGAAGGAATTTTCCTAGGTTAATCAACCTCTAGTAAAGCCTATAGAGTCTTTAATAAAAGAACCAAGTGTGTGGAATAATCTGTGCATATCAAATTTAATGAAACAGATCCACATGAACCTTAGGCCTCCCTAGAAAACCTTGAAGATGATATATCAAATATGGACATAAATGTAAAATCATCTAATCCTCTTATCAAAAAATACGTTAAATCAAATAGTTCTACAAATTCTTCAGACTCTAAACACGATGAACCCAAATATGTAGATGAACTTGAAATTACTAGTCCCTCCTTTTCTAGACCAACTAGAACCCTCAAGAACCATCCTTTAGATGATTTTGTTGGAGACTTAGATAAAGGGACACAAAATAGAGCTTGTTTTAGAAACAAGGTTAAACATCAAGTATTTTTGTCACAGCTTGAACTTAAAAACATCAATGATGCAATTAAAGATGAATTTTGGGTGATGGATATATAAGAATAACTTAATCAATTTGAAATAAATAAAGTTTGGAAACTTGTGGATAGACCCAAAGACACCTTGACCATAGGCACTAAGTGGGTGTTTAGGAAAAAAGTAGATGAATCTGGTAATATTGTTAGAAATAAATCTAGATTGGTGGCACAATGTTATATTCAAGAAGAATTTATTGACCATGAAGAAGATTTTCCATTTTTTTCTAGACCTGAGGCCATCGTAATCCTTCTTGATTATGCTACCCATCTTAATTTGAAACTTTATCAAATGGATTTCAAAATTGAATTCCTAAATGGGTATATAGTTGAGGATGTTTTTGTTGAACAAACCTCTAGTTTTACAAACCCTCATTTTCAAAATCATGTTTTCAAATTAACAAAAGATTTATATGGTTTAAAACAAGCTCCAAGATCTTGGTATGATAGACTAAGTAATTTTATCATTACAAAAGGTTTTAAAAAAGGAATTGATGACCATACACTTTTTATAAAATGAATTTCTAAAGATGTTTTAGTAGTTACAATTTATGTAGATGATATTATTTTTAGATCTTCATGATATTTTTTATTTATTGATTTTTTATAATGATGCAAAGTGAGTGTTAAATGAGTTTTATGGGTGAAATAAAATTCTTTCTTAGATTTAAGATTTTTTAAAATAAAGACGGTATCATTTTAAATCAAAGTAAATACCAAAAAGACCTTTTAAAATGATTTGGATTTGATAGAATTAAAATTAGTGACACTCCAATGAGTACCACATGTAAGTTGGACCTTGATGAAGATGGTAAATATGTTGATCTAACCAATTACATAGTAATGATTGGAGGTTTTATCTACTTGACTACTAGTAGGCTTGATATAATGTTTAGTGTGTATGTGTGACCATTTTCAAGATAATCCCAAAGAATATCACTTAAATGCTATTAAAATAATTTTCAAATATCTAAAACATACAATCAATTTAGGTTTTTTTTACCTAAAGGAAAATCATTTGATATAGTGAGTTTTTATGATGCTGATTTTGGTGGATGAAAGTTAGATATAAAGATCACATGTGGTACATGTCACTTTTTGGTAAAGTCTTTGGTTTCATGGTGTAGTAAGAAGAAATTTTTTTTGCATTATATACTTCCAAAGCTAAATACATAGTATTTGGTAGCTTTTGTGCTCAAATTTTGTGGTTGAAACATAGTATGCTAGACTATGGATATCAATTTAGACATGTACCTGTAATTTGTGACAATAAATGTGTTATTAACATTTCTAAGAACCTGGTTTCTCATTATCAAACAAATCATATTGATATAAGACATCACTTTTTGAGATATCATTATCAAAAGTGTGATATCACTTTAGAATTTATTGGCACAGAATTACAACTTGATGAAATATTCACTAAGCCATTGAAATTTGAAAGAATGAATTACATCAGACCTGAGTTAGGAATGATCAATCTATAAGACCTTGTGTTTCTATTCCTTTTATCCTTTTAAGTGAAGTTGTCATTATGAAACCGATGCTATGTCATGCCGACACAATTTTCATGCCGATACCGAAGCTATGTCATGCCGACACTGATGCCTTGTCATGCCGACACTGTTAGTGTTATGAAAAATCTATCATGTCGACACCGATGACTCAGTGTTTTTATACGTTTTATGTTTTTATCAAAATGACACCGTTTCATTAATTTTGTTGAATCCGGTTCACGATTTCATGATTGTGTAATTTCAAAATTCCTAAATGATATAAATTTGAATTGATCCACTCTACTCCTTTACCTATAAAATATCTCAGTTATTTCTCTCTCTCTCTCTACCCCTAACCTTTCATCTTCTAACATTCATACTGAATGGAATATAATGAAGCATGTGAAGTGATATATTGAAGATAGTGAATCTCGTGCTTCTAGGAAACAGAAATGTGAATCGAGAAAATCTTTAGCACCTATAAATCCTACTTTAGAAAATCGTGTTGTAAATCCAGAGAAAGGAGTTCTTGAGGAATGGTTATTAGAAATCAAGTCTCTACTACTCAAGGTACTGCAAGACCAAGGTTGGCTTGAGTGGTTCTTAAATAATGAATGACCCTTTTACTCAAAGCTAGTTCATGAATTTTACATGAATATAGAGTTTTTGTTGGAAGGAAGTGATGTCGCCTGGATAAAATCCACAGTAAAAGGGAATAGAATCTCTTTATATTCAAGACATTGGGATGAATGTATTAAAGTTCCTCATGAAGGTGTATTTGATGATTATCAAGGTACCTCTCAAATTGAGATTGATATTTTTTTCTTTGATACAACATTAATGGAATTCGATAATAATGATGAGCATAGAAGACCCATTGCTATAGAGTTAAGTGGAGAATGTAGAATCTTGTTTAAGTTTATCCAGATTCAAATCTATCCTAATAAATGGGAATTTTCTTCTTTGAAATCTCAATATGTCTAATTAGTTTATTTGCTAAGAAAATGGATCAAGGTAAATTTGTGTAGATATCTTGTTGTGCACATTAATGAGATGATCAAACATTCCTAAAAAACTAATTCCCTATTCAATCCAAGGATGATCTCAGCTATGCTGAAAGAAAAAGGTTGTGTAGATGAAGGTAGAGAAGCTATTTTTGAGTGCAGTTGGATCTGCCTCAATAAAGAGATTTTTAAGAGGATGAAAATAAAATGGAACCCATGGAAGAGAGAATGGGTTGGATATGAATATAAGATCTATGAAAAGTTCAATCCAATGTATTATCGAACTAGACCTAAGAATATGGATGATCTTGGATTTGGACCAAATGTGGAAGCTATTTTCTCTTCAGAAGAAGAATAATATCCTTTCACTCTAGTTAGAGACCAGGGATCACCTATTGATGATAGGAGTGATCCTAAAACCATTGAACCTCACAAAGGTTTTTCTTTTGGACCTCCTAGTCCTCCACTTACATTACCCTATGATGAGACCACTCTTGAAGATAATGGGGATAAGGATATAGAAGTATCAGGTAGTGTGGTATATGTAAGTTGATATAGTGTCATTGAAGAAGAAGAAAAATAAAGTGAAGATGGTGAAAGTGGCAGTGGTAGTGAGGAGGAATAAGGTGAATAAGATAGTGATATAAATACAAATTAATAACATGTATATGGAAATGATGATGATGAAATCAATGTAAGTGATAATGAAAATCATAAGGATTATCAAGGTGATGATATTGAAATGATTGAGGCTGTGGATCCGACTTAGTTGGAATAACCTCGAGAAGTTGTTGTTTAAGTGAGAGAAAATGCTGAAGTTGCGGATGAAGTGAAAGATCAAGAAATTCTTGTAAGTCATTTTGTTTATAAAAGAAGAATACCTCATTCTGAAGATGAGAAACCTTTAAGGAAAGATCAGATTGAGGGGGAGCCTCAAGAAAGATAAAATCAAGCTGAATAAGAGAATAAACTTAGAAGAGTAAGGCTTGATACTCTCACTCCTCTGGATGATCATGTAATGGCTAAATGGGTGAGGAATCCTAGGTTTGTGGCATTGGGATTAGATTATGAATATTTATAAAAAGATTTGTTTTGTATGAGTTTCAAGAGAACTAGTGGATGAGACCCTTTCTAGTGACTATGTCACTAAGGTAGACTTAGAGAAATTCAAGGAAGACATATGTTCATCAGTAAGACATTTAGTAAAATATCCGATGAGTTATGAGATTAATGAAGTTAGAAGAGAAAACACCAAGATGAATGATAACTTAAAATCTATCCGGTCTATGGTTGAAGGTGTAAGGAAAACTGGGACTTCTAGTTCTACTCCTATCTCAGCAAGTGTATCTCAAGATGATGCTGGTTCATTATCATAGACGGTGATAAAGAAATTCAGAAAAATTTGATTAAAACTAACAGAACCATTCTGTAAAATAACACTAATCTTGATAATGAGATGAAGAAGTTAACTACTGGAATTTAATTATTTAACCACTGAGTATAGGGCTACAATAGAGATTGTCATGAAAGGACTTAAGGATCATGTTTATTATCTTAAAGTTCCTGATTTTTCCAAATTGAGAAAGGAAGTTAAGGAAATTGTGTAATCTGCTTCAAACTCAACCCTTACTGCTATTCCTTCCACATCTGGTTAGACCTATCAGACTCTGTATATTGAGGTAATTAGAACTATTGTAAAAGAGGATATTAAAGATCTATTTGATACCTATTTCTTAGAAAGTCTAGAACAGATTGAGAAGAATAATGATTATCTGCATAATATGGTTAGATTCTATACCAAAGAAGCATCGTCCAACCAGGAAGATTTTATACAGAGGATTAATTCATATTTCTCCAATAATTACTCCAAGAACCAGTTGAAAATTAATTTTAAGTATTTGGAAGAAAATTTTACTTTACCCCTAGTTACAAAAGCATTCAAAGAACAAGTCAATCAATTAAGGGAATTCACCCCTTTTTTGGAAAAATTCATGGAGAATAAGGATGACTTTGAGAAAGCAATGATGTATGGTGGTGAGATTATTGAGGATTTCATCAAACTGTTAAAGCCATACCTCAATGTGAGAATTGAATCCATTTTAGTCCCTACTACTGCACTTATTAGACCTCTTGGATTAGTGCCTACACCTCGAATGTCAGTTTCTCATGCCTTGACTCAGATTCTCCGAGTTATCCAAGAACAGGTTCAACATCCTGTGTTGTCCCAACACCAACCTAGTCCTGTACCTAATGTTCCAGAAGGGGTGATCCTACCTCCTCTGAGAATTTATTCAGATCCCCCAGCTTCTCACCCATCACCTCTTGGACCCTCTATTGATCCTTCTAAAAAAGAAAAGGAACCTCTTAACCCTCAATCATAGTGTGGATTATTCTCTTAAGGGGATGTTGGCTTGCTTATTTCTATTTTTGTTTGGAGACTTGTCATCCATTGTACTTTCTTGATTAAGGTAATTTTTGTGTTCTTACCTTTAATATTTTTCAATTTTATATATTACTTTATGATACCTTTTATTTTTGTGCTCCCTGTTATCTTTTTGATAATACCAAAAAGGGGAGAACCAGTTGGCATTATCCTTCTATACTTTACCTTTGTGTACTACATAATGAAATGATTTGTGATCATAAAAAAGGGGGATATTTTTTTCCCATAGGGGACTGTTGGTCTTCCTCTCTAGTATTAGTAGTTTTAATAATCATAAATCATGTCAATTCAAAAATCATGTAAATTCATATTAATCATATCAATTTGTATTAATAATGTCTAAACATTTCAATCATAATTATTTAAGTTTCAATATATTCAATTATGTCTATCAATGATCTCACATAGTTTTGATACATTCTATTTACATTTATATTATAAGACAGTTTAGAAAAAAATATATTCCAAGTATAACAAATTGACATCGACAGAATAGATGAGATACCAACGCAAATGACATACCAATTCAATCGACCTACCATTAGTACTAGTGACCTACCGATGTATAGTTCTACCAATGCAAGGACTTACTGATAATTAAAATGAGTCACTAATATAATGATTCAAAAACGTATGGAAAGATTGACAAAATGACATACTAATGGGTTGAGTCACCGATTAAAGGAGATTCTGATAGACGGGTCACCGACTGATGTCTTCCTGACAGGACGAATCACTGATAGACTGACTCACCGATAGAGGAGTGACCAATAGACTGTTTAAATTTTGATTCATTAAAATTATTTCTAATAGTCATATTTTAGTCATTTAATGATACTGACATATTTAATAATATTTTGTATGACTTTTAACAAACAGTACAAGGTACAATAAACCTATGCACGTGAAAAGATCATTCTCCCTATCGACCCTCAAGAATAAAAAGCATTTGGAAAAGGTATGATAAAAATTGGTGTGGAAAGCCCGCGAGAGAGATACACAGAAGAACATCCATGACTCTCATGCACCCACTGTGAACTCAAGCACAAAATAAGAACACATGGGGAAATCTCAATCAAGATGTACATCGAATTGACCAACTAATTAAACATATCAAAGAAGGAGAATAATATACCTAAAGAACCATACTTGTACCTGGAATCTTGAATATGACACGTTGTTTTAGTTTCAACTTCCAAAATAGGAATCAGACCTCATCTCAACTACATCAGAAGAGTCCAGAGTTGCATATCAAGACACACAGAGCCTTCTAAATCCTTTCTCATATTTATATAATCTGTTGTGTGTATTTTTACATACTTTTGTGCATTGTGTGTATCTATCTATAAAGCACACACTGTCTCCGGTATCAAATTAAAGGATACAAGATATCCTTCCACTCATACCTTCTAAAACCTTTTACTCCCACTGATAAGTATGGAAGAGGTCATTATGTGACCTGGTAGTTTGTTCCCACAAAGAACTGTGGTAGAGGTCTTCTGACCTAGACAACCTGTGTGCTATTGTGAACTACGATCTAGGGTGTAGATCAAACAATTTATTAATTTAAACTACTTGGTGGCAGGTGATCACCAAGTGGAGAGGATTAGGTCTCTTCTTGAGACTAAACCTCTTGTTTCATTTTTATTGTGCTTTTACTTTTACTTTTACACTATTTTATCACATATTTCATAAAACTAAATTTAACTCTTATAGTTAGTCTTAGCATGTGTTTATAACAATATTGAATCATTAGGTTAGTTTAAAAAGTTGTATTAATTATCAAAGTGGTATAACAGAGAACTAATCACTCTTTTGAAAAATTAATCGAACAGTCAAGATCTTGTAAATTCACTACTGGCTAACCAGTCATTTGAATTTTAAATTTGGGGGAATTTCAAATAATAATTTCTAACAAATTTTTTTATAGGAACTCAATTCAACCCCCTCTTGAGTACACTACTCTGACCAACATAAATAACTGAGTTTTGGTAGAATTGGGGAGAACTATGCTACATAAATAAGGCCTTTCTCATTACTATTAGAAGCAATCCACGAGTGTTGATGTATACATTCAAAATAGATGTTTCTATAGGCCAAGATTTGATATGAGTCCAAATGATTTTTTATGAGAAAAATCTAAGTTTGAAACACTTAATACTTTTTGGGTGTCTCTGTATTATAAAGAAGAAAGGTGAAAACTTGGAAATGTTTGAGTAGAAAGATGAAGATGGAATTTTTATTTACTATGATTCAGAAGGAAGAGAATACAAATGTTTCAAGAAATAAATAGGAATAATTGTTAATTCTTATGATGTGAAAGTTGTTGAAAAGACTGAGGATGATAGTCAAACTTATGCAGTTAAGGAAGTTGAGCAGGATAGGGAAACTTTTCTTTACAATTCTGGTAAGGATACAGAAAATTGTAATCCTACTCAAGAAGAATTAGACTCAGCGATTTCCAGTGATGAGGAAGATTATTTAAAATCTCATCCTAGGTTGAGGAAGAAAGTGTAAGATCAAAATATTATTGGTGATAAACATCAAAAGGATCAAACAAGAAGAAAAAAAATGCTATTATACATACTTTCTTAATTCAAAAGTTGATCCAAAAGATGTGAATAAAGATTTTGAGTATCTAGAATGGGTTCAGGCCATTAATGAAGAGATATATCAAATAGAAAAAAAATTATACATGGGAACTTGTTCCTAATTCAGATAATAAAAATGTTTTTTTGAAAAAAGTGGGTTTTTAGGAACAAGCTGAATGAAGAAGGTGAAGTGATAAGAAAAAAAGAAAGGCTAGTGTGCAAAGGTTACTCACAACTTGAAGGTGTTGATTTTGATGAAACTTTTTCTCTAGTGGAAAGGTTAGAAACAATATGAATTTTTCTTGATATTTCTGTACAATGTAGTTATTTTTTTCAAATGGATGTAAAATGCACATTTCTAGATGGGGATCTTGATGAGGAAGTTTACATCGAACAACCTTATGGAATTTTTACTGGAAATGATGGAATTTATGTTTGTAGATTGAAGAAAGACTTATATGGGATGAAAGAAGATATGAAAGGATGATATTCTAAGTTGTATTCTTACTTAAGGAAGTTGATTTTTAAGAAATGAAGAGTTGATGATAATCTTTACATAAAATAAAGTCAGGAGTATTCCCTAATCATAATTTTTTTGTTGATGACATTATCATTGTTGGTAATCATGGAAGATCTTAGGGAATATTTTATGAATAAATGAAAAATTTGTTTGAGACATCCATGCTAGGGGAAATGAAATACTTTCTTGGGACAAATAAAATAAACAAATATTTATTTTTGAAGAAAAGTATGCTAAGGAAATTCTTAAGAAGTTCATCATGGAAAAATCAAAACCTATTTCCACACCAATTCTAGTGGGAACAAAGTTTGCTAAAGATGGATAAGGAAAAGAGGTTGATCAAAAATAATTTCGTAAGCTGATTAGAAGTGTGTTATATTTGAAATCCTAAAGACTCAACATTGTTTATGTTGTTACCTTATGTGAAAGATTTTAGAGTGCTCTTAAATAATCACATTTAATTGCTGGAAAAATAATTCTCAGTTACATCAAAGGCACAACAAATTTTGGAATCAAGTATGATAGCTTAGAAAGTATAGATTTGTTTGGGTATTTAGATACTGATTGGATAGGAAATTTTTATGATAGAAGATTCACATCAGGTGGAGTATTATTTCTTCCTAAAAGTTGTGTTAGTTGGCATACAAAGAAACATAATTCAGTAACTCTTAGTATAGCTGAATTCAAGTATATTGCTGCTACTCAAGCCACTACACAACTTATGTGGATGGAAAATCAATTAGAAGAATTACTTGTAGATGTGAAGTTACCCTTGCTCTTGGGTTTTGATAATCAAAGTGAAATCAATATCACAAGGAATCCAATTCGACATTCTCATTCAAAACAAATTGTTATCAAATATCATTTCATCAAAGAGAATGTGGGGAAGAATGAATTGAAATTGGAATATGTTCCAAAATCAGAACAAGTTTCTGACATTTTCACAAAACCTTTACCGAAAGAACCTTTTTTTAAATTGAGGTTGAATGAGGGTGTCCAAAATATTTCTTATCAAAGACGAGTTATGTGTTTTTTCCCATATCTTATCTTATCTTTGTATAGTGTTGTCAAGGGGGAATATTGTTTCATAATGGAAGCATGTAAATGGGGGGAGTTGTGGGTAAGATGTGAATCTATAATTGTATGTGTGTGAAATATTCTAACTATTTTTTGGAGTGGATTTAGGAAACAATTTTTTTATTCTTGGGAAGTTAAGGAAATAGAGAAATTTGAGGAAGAAAGTTGTGAAGAAAATTTTAAGAGGTTTCATGATCACTACTTTTGGACAGAATGGTTTTGATGTCAATGATTCTTGTATCCTATAATGATTAGTGCACGTAGGATTATAATTTTTGATAAGTAATCCATATCTTGAGGATAAAAAGTTAGTGATTAATGAATCTTGGTTGACAAAAAATCAAAAGGGGAAGATTGTTAGGACCAAAAATAATAAGGATGATCATATTCAGGTGTTCTATTTTGTTGGAAATGATGTTTTAGAAGAAAAGGATGTTTAAGAATAAAATAAATCACTGCACTTTTATTTTGGTGAAAATCAGACTGACCATCACATTTAAGAAAATTAGACTCACAATGGTCGAGAAAGTCCATCATATTGAGAATTTTTTTTCTGGATGAAAAGGATCATCAAACTCATCTCGAGTTCAGACTGGAAGAAGATATTGGGGAGAATCAGAGTTTGCATGACTATGATACAAATGTAATGATGCTTTGCAGACTTGGAGTTCTCACATATCATAAGTATTATATAAAACTTATTATTCAAGATTGATGAAATATAGGTGGAGTGAAAGAGATGTTACCAATCGTATCCTTTCAGAATGTAATCATGTCAATTGTATTTTGGATGAGAAGGAAAGAAAGCTATTGATGAAAGATAGGGAAGTTAGAATACTTTACTTGGTATGTTAGACGATACTAAAAATGATCTCAAATGTATTCAAAGTCATGATACAAGTATGAGTTTTTTAGTGAAGGAAGTTTTTAAGGTCTAATTTTCTGAATACCGATCCATCATATTCGGTATACCATTGTATTCATCAGAAACATAATTGTTTGTGCAGAAAAGTCATTGGTATCATATTTAGAAGGTAAAGAAGCTGCTGAAGTTGAATTTGCTGAATACTGATCCATTGTATTTGGCATACCATTGTATTAGGTAGAATTATTCTCATCAAGATCGAAGTAATTTTTTTAAAAATAATTGGAATCAAAGTTGAGTTTGGTAGGAGTATGAAGGAGATGGTTGGATGTGTTTTCAAAGGGGAATCTTAAAATTTAATGTTTGGGAAGATTTTTGGAAAATGGTAGAAACTGAAGGTATTAGTTTTTATTTAGACCAAAATCCAAAAGATATAAATCTTTAGAGAATGAATATGATGGGTATATTATTTATAAAAGAAAGAAAAACCCTGATTTGTTTTCAAATGCTTCTATCAATTGGGTCAAGATCCATCATATCAGAGCAGATACCAATTCATATTACTGATTATAATGAAAAAAATAAGAATGGGCAGACTGAAACATAATCATATTATAAATTTAAATGAATAATTGGTTTTAGACTGGTGTTTTTAAAGAAATTCAGAAGAGAGGTGAAGTGGTTAGAAGATTCAGGATGGATCGAGAAGAAAGAAGAAGATTTGATAAGTGTTAATGAGGTCAAGATGTACCCAAAATTTAAGAAAACATACAAATTTAAGGAATTTTTTCAAGTGGTAAAGTGTTTAGGATTCTTGTCCAAACCAAAATTATGGAGATTATAAATGGAAAAAAGTATATTGTAGTTTTTAGATTGAATTACTATTTATAATAGGTAGAGAGTGTAGGATCAGAATATGTTGTAGATGATCAATATACAAGAAGGGGGTGAATTGTATACTTTAAAAATTCATTTGGAACTTTTAAAGATGGTATAAAACTTTCTATTGTTTACCAATGTTAGATAAGTTAAATTCACAAGACCTCTTAGTTATACAAACTTTCAAGATTCCAGAAATATGGTTCTAGAAATGGAACTTAAGAAAAGTTTACAAGAATAAAGATTCTACCTTAAAGTGTATAGAATCTTACTAATCAGAGTATACAAGTATAAGAATGTATAAGATATTTAGACTTTCCTTATTAATCAAAATGCAGTGGAAAAAAAACTTGAAACAATACAAGTAACTTGTATGAAATATTTTAACCCAAAGAGTAGGGTATCCATCAACCTTGGATAAAGGCCCCTTGATTTATACTTTAAAGAAAGTCTATCTTACCCACACCACGATAAGCCCTTGATAGGAATATCAGAGTCTGTCTTGCTATCCCCGCAAGCCCTCAAACTTCATGGTAGTCGGCACCTCTGTCTTCCTTATCAAGGAAGTCCTCAAACTTTAAGGTAGTTGACACCTCTATCTTCCTATCCCTAGAAGCCCTCGATTGTACACAATAACAATCAGAGTTGCATGAAGTAAACTGAACAAGATGTTCACTATAACAAAGTATGGTAGTCCCTCTCTCTAGAAATCACTTCAGCTGCATGTAATCTCTAGAGTCATAGAATAGTTATGAGATCATTTAAAAGAGATACTATTTATAAACACATATCCAACGGCCAACTCCCTCCTCCAATGGTCATATTTTTCTTTGAATTTCAAAGGGACCCACACTAGGGTAAGCCCTCTATAGGAATATTGGAGTCTGTCTTGCTATCCATGCAAGCCCTCGAACTTCAAGGTTTTAGACACCTATGTATTACTTATCAAGGAAGTCCTCAAACTTTAAGGTAGTCGGAAACTCTACCTTCCTATCCTCAGAAGCCCTCGATTGTACACAGAAAGAATCGGAGTCTCATGAAGCAAATTGAACAAGATGTTCAGTATGCACAAAGAATGAGAGTCTCTCTCTCTAGAAATCACTTCAGCAGCATGTAATATCTAGAGTCATAGAACAGTAATGAGCTTCTTCAAATGAGCTCCTATTTATAGGCACATATCCAATGGTCGACTCCCTCCTCCAATAGTCATATTTTTCTTTGAATTTTGGAGGGACCTATACACGTGCCAATAAAACAATAGTTAGTTAGAAATAGAATGCACGACATCGTTTTATAACTAGAATAAGAGTAAGTAAAATATGGTTTCTCAACGAAATCTATTTTTCAGAGTGAGGAAAAAAATAAAGTTCGGAGTATAAGAGGAAAACATTCAGAGTCTATATTACATGGATATTAGGATTCATTTTTTCAAGGAATTCAGAATCAGAATTCTGTAAACTTTAAAGTCTAAATTCTGAGGAATTTGGAGTCTTAATTCTAAGGAATTCAGAACTTGAATTTTGGAGAATTCAGAGTCTAAATTCTAAGGAATTCAGAGTCTAAATTTCATAGAATTAAGAGTCTGAATTTTAGAGAATTCAGAGTCTGAATTTCAGAGAATTCAGAGTCTGAATTTCAGAGAATTAGAAGTCTGAATTTTAGAGAATTCGGAGTCTGAAGTTTGGGGAATTAGGAGTCTAAATTTTAGAGAATTCAGAATTGTAATTTCAGAGAATTCAGATTCTGAATTTTAGAGAATTCGTAGTCTGAATTTATGAGAATTTGGAATCTGAATTTTAGAGAATTCGAAGTATGAATTTCAAAGAATTCAGAGTCTGAATTTCATAGAATTCAGAATCTGAATTTATGAACCTAAAAATAGAATACTCCGTATCTAAGTATTTATAGTATTCTGAGGTTTTATATATGAAACCGATTTTTACACTTTAGAAATAAAAAGAGTTAACAACTAAATCATGAATGATGAAAACAAAGGTAAGGAGAAAATTTCCTTGGGGAAGGAAAAGTTTCCTTATAAAAAAATCTTTAGGGAAATAAAATTTACCGTGAGATAGAGTGTTTGTGATTTTCAAAACATAAAGGAATGTAAAAGTCATAAGGAAACCTTATTGACTCAATAATATCCCCCTTTTTGGAAAGTACAAACATACTTACTAAAAAGAATATAAGGACTTAGAAATTATTTGGACTTGAAAATAATAACTTATCTCCCTTTACTTATGGATCATATTAAATATGACTAACTCCCCCTTAGGCTTTGGAATCACTTAGGATCATATTCTTGATTTCCTGAATGAGATTTTTAATTTTCTTGAATAAGGAAATCTTCATTGATAAGAACATTCTTCTAGATGAACCCCCCTTACATAGAGAATTATCTTCTCTACTTTGAATTCTTTTTAACATTCCTTTCCCCCCCTTTGTGATTTTCAAAAAATAATAGAGGGAATGGAAAAATTGGTACCTAAAACATTAGTACTAAACAACCAAAAATATGGAGAACAACAAAAATATCATTAATATTTTAAGTATTTTTACAAAGAGGAAAATAAAAAAAAGATTAGATTGTAATGAAATTATACCCCTTTCTCTTTCAGTATCATCTTCTTCACAATAGTTTTTATCTTCTTGAGCTCTTTGTGATCCTCTTCTACTCACTTTAGAAACTGATCCTTATCTTCACTTTTCTTCTCTAAGGCTTGAATTTTCTCTTCCTGAGCCTTAAGAATGTTTGCCTAAGCTTTAAAGAGTTATTCTTTCTTAACAATATTCTCTTCAATCTCCATTCTAAGATCTCTTTCCCTCTTCCAATTCATGGCCATAGAGTTAAGCTTTCCATTCAGATCCTTAACTTATTACTTCTGAGTAGTTTGTTCTAGGGTTAACTTTTCCTCAAAACTATTTGTAAGATCCTTGATCTTAACATCTTAGGTATCAAATGCATCCTTGAAATTATCATGAAATTCATCGAATATACTCATTTATTCAATTTTATTCTTTTTCCAGCTTGTCATATTCTTTCACTATCTCTTATGAGCCTCATAACCAATGAGGAGAGTCTTGAAATCTACTTTTAGTGCAACACACTTGTCCATCACTATGGAAACCGAATCTGACTTCTGATTTATCGTATGCTGAAGCATCTGGAATCTTGAATATATGATTGGAAATAGAGGAATAGTACCAACCAGCTTCTTCAAATACTGAATGATGAAATTATGTCCAAGGGAAGATGACTCTGACGGTGAATGTCTGATTGGTGAGGATTTTTTTATATCCTCAACTTTCCTTTTTTATGAAGAACCTACATCTTTCTTCTTCACCACAGATTTATTGGGTGTATCTACTACCACCTTCTTTCCATTGTCATCTCTCAGAATGATATGTTGTTCTTTGGGAGATTCATGATCACTATTAGGTAGTTGAACAATCTTATCTTCCTCAACATCCTCTTTTTTTGCATCAGTCACTAGATATTCCGGATGAATGAAATCATGATTAATGATTTCAGCATCTATTGGATTATTCACTTCTTCTTCACCCTTCTAATCTTTTCTTGGTGTATAAATTTTTGAGGATTCAGCTTGGGAAGTCCGGATTGATAGTTTTACAGATGAACTTTCCTTCTCATGGTACTCTTCGACTTGATTAATGATATCATTAGATTAATTACCTTCTTCTTCCTCATCCTATTCTTCTTCTATTTATTCTTACACTTATTCTTCTACAACAATTTCTTTTTCATGAAGTGATTCCATAATCACCATTTTCTTTTTGGGAGTCTTTGGTAATGGTTCTATCATAAATGATTCTGGCAACAGAATTTTCTCAGATGCTTTCTCATCATCTTTGAGAAGTGATTGTACAATCTCAACTTCAGATAAGTTCTTCGTTTTCTTCTTATCTTTTTCTTACTTGTCAAGATTTTCAGCAGCCGTTTCCTTCAATGCTTTTTCCTCAGTAGGGTCCAGTCCAAAATTAGGGTCCCCTTCCTTTCAGTTTTCTTATCCTCTCTCCACTTGGCCACTACTTCATCAGGATACACTTTTTCTTCTTCATCTTGGGTGGTGCTGACTGAGTTTACTTGGCCACATGAGTTTTTGATTTCTCTTCTGGCTCCTTAGCCTTTCTCTTCCTTCCTCCTTTATTATAGGTTTCAACCACTTCCAACTTCTTTGACAAAGCTTGTAATTCATCTTTAGAATGATCATATAATTGTCCGGATTCACTGGAAAATATGATTTTTTATTCTCCTTAGGGTGTCATAACTTAGCAACAGAACTTTGTAATTTCTTGGCTTTTAAATGCATGGGATTTTGAATGAGTGAAGCAAAGAACAATAATATTTGAAAGAATGGATGGATATATAATAATTTGAGACTTCAAATTTCCATTCTTGATATTCTCAGTTGTTATCAAGATATACTTAACCAAGTTTATCTTCCTTAGATTCACCAAGAAATCCAAAACATATATGTCACTCTTCTTCAAAGTATCCTTATCCCCTTTCCTTGGAATTATAAATCCTTGAACCCACAATTCAAGAATCTGAAAATTTGTAGAAAGATGAATGATATTCAAAGTCTTCACTCCTTTCAAGACAAGACATTCTATTGCCTTCTCCTTATTAAAATACCCTGATTCATCAGGTAAATTGTGAGTACAAAACTCTGCTTCCCCTTCATAAGTAATACCAATCAGAATCACAGTCTTACTGTATAAAAGAGAGTAGGTCTTTCTATAACACTTCAATGAAAATTTATCTTTCCCTCCTTCATTGAAAAAACTATCTGTTTCATAAAACTCCACCATCAATTACGGATACACCGGATCCCGTGCCTTTGGCTTCAAAATACAAAGAATCTCCCATCCATTCAACTTATTATTTTTGAAAATAATAGAATCATACTTTTCGAGTAATTTATGATAAACCAGCCTCTCTCAGTATATCTATCATTCAGAGATTTCCTTAACAGTTGACATTTCTTTCTGAGGAGAAGTTCCAACAGACATCCATAACTGAGGAAACTTTTGAAGATTTAGAACGACCTAAAAATACAGAGGCAGAGCTTCAGCATGAAAAATATTGAAAAAATGATGTGGGAAAACCATCAGGGGGAGGTCTTTATATAGGTGATTTAAGAGATGGTTCAACTTCCATAGTTGATACAACGATTGTAAAATTTCTGATCACATCTGACGGTTGAGATGATAACCAAATAAGGGATTTGATAGGTTCCGATCTTTTGAGGTTTTTTTAAGATAAAAAAATTGGGATTTAAGAAAAAGAAATCCAAAAAATTTCTTAAATAAGATAAAAATACCAACAAGAAAAAAATTATTACAAAAACTTAAGAAAGAAAACATACCTTCTAGATTTATAGGAATATTATTCGTAATGAATATTTTTTTTCATGAATAACATTAGATTACGAAAATTTTGATTCCAAAAAATTTAGACTATGAAAATTCTGACTATGGGAAAAAAAAATTTAGACTACGGAAATATTTTTATTATGAAAAATTTTGACTACGGAAAAAATTGATTACGAAAAATTTTGACTACGGAAAAATTTGATTAAACAAAATTAATTTTGACTAATAAGCTAATGTACTCCCCCTATGAAAAGGAGTTTCTTATTATAAGGAGATAGGTTTACACAAGAAGTTAATATGGAATATTACCTTACGATTATCATTCCTAACTTTTGTTTAATGTATTCAAATCTATCGGAGGGTAAAGATTTTGTGAAAATATCAGAAAGTTGATCTTTTGTTTCGATAAATTGAAGAATGATATCTACTTTTTGCGAGTGATACCTAAAAAAGTGATTCCTAATATCTATGTGTTTTTCACAAGAGTGATGTGCAAGGTTTTTACTTAAGGAAATGGAATTAGTATTATCACACAATATTTGTGTTTTATTAAAACTCATACCATAGTCTGTGAGTGTGTGTTGCATCCACAACACTTGAGCACAACAACTTCCAGCTACTACATATTCAGTTTCAGTAGTGGAAAGTGCTACTGAGTGTTTCTTTTTTCATGACCAAGAAACTAATGAGTCTTCTAATAAATGAAAAGTTCCAGATGTACTTTTCCTATCCATTATACATCCACCAAAGTTAGCACCTGAAAAACATAAAAAAAATCATTTCCAGAAGTATATAAGAGTCCTAAATCCATAGTTCCCTTTAAGTTGCGAAAAATCCTTTTCACTACCTTTAAATGAGATTACTTAGGATTGGATTGATATCTTGCACACAAGCACACCGAAAACATTAAGTTGGGACAACTAGATATCATGTAAAGTATACTTCCTATCATACCTCTAAATGATGTTTGATCTACTGGTTTCCCACCTTCATCAAGATCAATTGAATTTGAGGTACCAATGTGAGTACTTATACCCTTAGTTTTGTTATATCCATACTTTTTAAGAAGACCTTTAATATACTTATGTTGGGATATATAGATTCCTTCTTGTTTTTGAGAAATTTGAAAACCAAGGAAAAATGTTAACTCACCTATCATACTCATTTCAAACTCATATTTCATTAGATTCGCAAAGGAATCAGTTAAAGATTGCTGAGTTGAACCAAATATAATGTCATCAACATAAATTTGAACAATCAAAATATTTTTCTTATCTTTATTTATAAAAAGGGATGGATCAACATTTACCTTAACATAATTGTTTTGAAAAAAAACCCTCTAAGTCTATCATACAAGGTTCTAGGGGCTTATTTAAGTCCATATAAAGTTTCAGTAAATTTTAAAACATGTTCAGGATGTTTTGTATCATCAAAACCAGGAGGTTGTTTAAAAAAGACTTCCTATTGAACATAACCATTAAGGAAAGCACATTTAACATCCATTTGAAAAAGTTTGAAGTTGAAGAATACTGTAAAGGCAAGTAGAATATGAACGGATTCAAGTCTAGATATTGGAGAAGAATATTTTTCATAGTCTATTCCTTCTTTTTTATTATAGCCTTTAGCAACCAATCTAGATTTATTTCTTACTATGATTCCATTTTCATCACACTTATTTTTGAAAACCCATTTTACTCAAATAACAGAAGTTTCCTTAGGTCTTTCAACAAAGGTCCAAAATTTATTCCTTTCTAATTCATTTAGCTCATATTACATAGATTTTATCCAATCATCATCCCCTAAAACTTTATTAGTGTTTTTTGGTTCTAATTGTGAAATGAATGCTAGATGTTCTACTTCATTTCTTAAAGAACTTATAGTTCTTATAGGTTGATTTACATCACCAATGATACCATCACTGGGATGATTCTTAAGAAACAAATGATTTGGGTTTTGTAAAACCAGTTCATCAACATATGGTAGGATGTCTTCTCACATAAATGCTTCAGAAACATTTTCTTGAACATTTTCCTTATCAAAATGATCTTCTATCAGGGGTTGATAATCAGTTTTTGAAAACACATCCGAAGATGTAGGTTGAGGATGTTTAAAAACAAAGGGACTGGTTTCATCAAATTTAACATGTACTGTTTCTTCAATAGTACGAGTGTTTTTATTCAAAACTCTATAAGACATAGAGTTTGTGGAGTAGACTATGAAAATTCCTTCATCATATTTTGGTGCAAATTTGTTTAAATTATCTTTGGTATTCATAATGAATACCTTGCAACCAAAAACCTTGAAGTTGGAAAGTTTAGGTTTTATACCATTCCATAACTCATAAGGAGTTTTATTAAGAAAAGGTCTAATCAAAACACAATTTATAGTACAACAAGCAGTAGTTACAGCTTCATCCCAAAATTGTTTGGATACTGAATATTCACTCAACATGGTTCTTGTTATCTATTGAAGAATTCTGTTTCGTCTTTCAACAACATCATTTTTTTGAGGTGTTCTTGGTGTTGAGAAGTTATGATTAATGCCTTTTCTACTACAAAAAGTTTCAAAATCAGATTTTTTAAATTCTCCTCCATAATCACTATGAATAGTTATCAAAGGAAGATTTTTATCATTTTTGACTTGGGTTCTAAAACTTTTGAAATAAGAAAAAGCTTCAGATTTCTTTGCTAGACAATAGACCCATATAAATCTAGTGTAATCATCAACTAAGACAAATACATAATATTTTCCTCCAATGCTTCCAGTTTGTATTGGACCAAAAAGATCCATATGCACCAAATGTAATGCATAAGTGGTTGAGACTTCATAGACCAATTTAAAACATGATTTAAGTTGTTTTCCATATTGACAAGGATCAAAAACTTTTTAAGAATCAAATATATGCTCTGGTAGATCCTTAACTAGTCTTTTCATAGAGAGTTTTCATAGGTTCCTAAGGTTAAAATGTCTAAACCTTCTATGTCAGAACCAAGAGTGGTCTTCCATTGCACTAAGAAAAGGTAGATCTTAGCTTCTAAGGTCTTCTAAGTTTAGTGTGTAAACATTCTCTGGCCTATGGGAAGAAAGAATAAAATCTTACTTGGAATTGTGTACTAAAAACTTGTCATTACTAAAATTCACAAGGTAACATTCATCACATAATTAACATTTTCTAATAAGGTTGTGCTTAATACCCTTAACAAATAAAACATATGAAATTAAAGTTTTTCCAAGAAGAATAATATTACCTATACTAATAATTTATCCCTGAGCATTATCTCTGAAAGTTACTTTTCCTCATTTCATCTTGATAATATTTTCAAAGAAGTTTTTGTTACCAATAATGTACTGGGAACATACACTATCCATGTACCATGTATTTCTATTGATACTATCTTTATTTTCCTGAAAATAAGAGTGTTATACTTTCAAAACCCAAGATTTTTTGGATCTGGAAACTTCGGAAAGCAATACCTTAGGAATCCACATTTTCTTTGAAAAATAAGATTTATGAAAAACTAAAGACTGAGTTTTATTTAAGGAATAATTTTTTTCCCAATTCCCACCACACCGACATTTAGTGAATAATGGAGCACTTTCAGGAACAAAATAATTATTACTAAAAATCAGTTTTAAATGAGTATAACCAAATACAGAATTATTCCTTAGAGGTCTAATTTGGGAATACATCTTATCAAAGTTTTCCTTGCCTAAGTTAAAGTTTGAAAAACACTTCCTCAAGGAAAATATTTCTGACTTCATTCTAACAACTAAGTTTTTATCCTAAAAAACATTAGTTTTAGCACTAGAGTTAGTCTCGAAAACATTTTTCTTAGAAATTACTTTTTCTAGATCCTTAGAAAGTTTATCCTTCTTAAAATTAACTTCCTCAAGGGTTTTTGAAATAATTTCAAAATCATAAATTTTCTTATCAAGATCTTTAGAGAGATCTGATACTTCCTTAGTAATAATCGAAATCCTGGAATTTTCCTTATCAAGCTTTTTCTTGACTTTAGAATTTTCATTCTCAAGGAGCTTAGCAAACCTAGAAACTTCTTCATAAGTAGGTAAATTGTTATCTTCATTAGAAGAAAATTCTTCAACCAAATATTCATAGTATTTACTATCACTATAATTAGAATTCAAGGATACATTGGTTATCGATTCAACATTGTGTACCTTGGCCATTAAACAATGATTTTCAATAGGTAATCTGGCTAGTAAACCAAGATTCGTATGATAAGAAGATTAATACTCTGAGGATTCATCTGAAGAGTCTCCACCACTGGAATTATAGGTTTCACTAGCTTTCAAAACTTAGATTTATCTTTGTATTACTTCTTTCTATTTATCTCAGAATTCTTTTCCTTTATATCATTTATTTTAAGCATATGACAATCTGGCCTTATAAGCCCTGCTCTTTTGCATTCATAACAGGTGACTTCTGAGTCTTTATTGTCCTTTATTTCATTCTTCTTATTTCTATACTGAAAGTCTTTCTTCCCAACTATTTTGTTCATCCTTTGAGAAATATTATCTAGTTCATTCTCATAATGTTCAATTTCACTTGATTCAGATAAAACATTAACCTTCTTAGACTTGGATCTAGTAACCCTTTGAGGAGTCTTTGCTTTAGTAGTTGTAAAGGCTATACTTCCATTTCCATTATTATTTTTATTTAGATCAACATATCTTTTCATTCTAGTTTCATGTTGAATAAGGGTTCCAAACAGCTCATCAAGATAAATCTGAGTAACTTTTCTATTTTTATCTATAACTGTCCTCTTGGATTCCCATTCATTAGGCATGATGTCTATAATCTTGTCTAAAAGAGATTCATCACCCAAACCTTTCTCACCCATTGATTGTAAGCTGTTGAAAATAGTCAAAAATATCTATTGTACCTTACATATAGGTTCTCCATAAGGAAATCATAAACCATGATACTCTGCTCTAAGCATAGCTCTTCTAGTTTAGATAACTTTGGAAGTTAGAAAGTGAGTTACTTCAAGCTTCTTCCAAATACAATTTGTAGCTTCAAAAGAAGATATCTGGCTATATTTATTCCTAGTCATAGAACACAACAAAGTATTGTGTACCTTGTAGTTTAGTTGATATTCTAACTTTTCTTGATTATTAAAAGTTATGAATTTCTTATTAGGAATCTTGTAATCTCTAGTAAGCATAACAAATTTTTCCACTCCAGTATTAATAACAAAAGACTTCATAACAATCTATCCAATATTCATAATCATTCCTATCAAATATCTATTGTCTAGTAGTATTAAGATTGTCAATCGAACCAACATTCATTTCTGCCATCTCAAATAAAATATATTCCCACATAAACTTGTTAGTTATAAAAGTTTGTAAACAAGGATAAAAATATCCTAAGAAAGGAAAATATAGAACAATGAAAACTTGAGAAAGAAAACTTATATGTGAATATAATTATTTCTGAGACCTCCTTTGATACCAATTTTAGGATCGAAATATGATGTTGATGATTAATATACAAGAGGGGGGGGGTGAATTTTATACTTCAAAAATTCCTTTGGAACTTTTAAAGATGGTATAAAAGTTTCTATTGTTTAACAATGTTAAACAAGGTAAATTCACAAGACCTATTAAATATACAAACTTTCTAGATTCTAAAAATATTGTTCCGGAAATGAAACTTAAGAAAATTTTACAAGAACAAATATTTTACCTTAAAGCGTATAGAATCCTACTAATCAGAGTATAAAATTATAAGAAAGTATAAGATAGTTATACTTTCCTTATTAATAAAAATGCAGTGGAAAAAAAACTTGAAACAATACAAGTAAAAAGTATGAAATCTTTTAACCCAAAGAGTTGGGTATCCAAAAACCTTGGATAAAGGCCCCTTGATTTATACTTTCAAGAAAGTCCATCGTACCCACACTAGGGTAAGCCCTCAATAGGAATATCGGAGTCTGTCTTGCTATCCCTGCAATCCCTCAAACTTCAATGTAGTTGGCACCTCTATCTTCTTTATCAAGGAAGTCCTCGAACTTTAAGGTATTCAACACCTCTGTCTTCCTATCCCTAGAAGCCCTTGATTGTACAAAACATCAATTAGAGTCGCACAAAGAAAACTTAACAAGATGTTCAGTATAGACAAAGAATGAGAGTCTCTCTCTCTATAAATCACTTCAGCAACATGTAATCTCTAGAGTCAAAGAACAGTAATGAGCTCATTCAAATGATCTCTTATTTGTAGGAACACCTCCAATGGTCAGTTCCCTCTTCCAAGAGTCATATTTTTCTTTGAATTTCATAGGGACCTGTACACATGTCACTCAAAAAAAGGTTAGTTTGAAACAAAATGCACAACATCATTTTATAACTATAATTAGAGTAAGTAAAATATGGTTGCTCAACCAAATATATTTTTCAGAGTCTAAGTAAAAAAATAACGTTTGGAGTGTAATAAGAAAACATTCGGAGTCTATATTACATGGATATTTGGATTCTGATTTTCAAGGAATTCGGAATCATAATTCTATAGACTTCGGAGTTTGAATTCTGAGGAATTTAGATTATGAATTCTAAGAAATTAAGAACTGTAATTCTGTGGAATTTAGAATTGGAATTTAGAGAAATTTGGAGTCTGAATTATAAAGAATTTGGATTTTGAATTATAAGGAATACAAAGTTTGAATTCTGAGGAATTCAGAGTCTGAATTTTATAGAATTTTGGAGTCTGAATTTCAGAGAATTCAGAGTCTGAATTTCAGAAAATCCAGAGCTTGGATTTTAGGGAATTCAGAGTCTGAATTTCAGGGAATTCAGAGTCTAAATTTTAGGGAATTCGGAATCTGAATTTCAGAGAATTTGGAGTATGAATTTCAGAGAATTCGGAATCAGAATTTCAAAGAATTCAGAGTCTGAATTTCAGAGAATTTGGAATCTAAATTTCAGAACCTAAAAACAGAATACTCTATATCTAAGTATTTATAGTATTATGAGGTATTAGATATGAAACTAATTTTTACACTTTAGAAATAATAATAGTTAGAAATTGAATCATGAACAATGAAAACAAAGGTAAAGAGAAAATTTCCTTTGGGAAGGAAAATTTTCCTTATAAAAAAATATTTAGGGAAATAAAATTTTCCTTGAGATATAGTTTTTGTGATTTTAAAAACATAAAGGAATGGAAAATTCATAAGGAAACCTTATTGACTAAACAGAGAGAAGGCGGAGTGCTAAATAGATTATAGAAAGAAGAAGGGTTTATAGATTATTTTTCTTAAAGAAGTCACGTTGGATAGAATATAAATAATAAGAGACAAGATTACAATGTATTTAGTTTATCACATTATTCATCTGATTATTGTATTTAGCAGGTAATCATATTGAATAGGAGTATCGTTTTCATCTGGTTATCGTATTGGATTAGATTATCATGTTGGAATTTCTAGACTAAAAAAGGAAGTGCTCAGAATTGTCTCAACCATATTTTGATAGAGCCATATATTTTTTGTATTTAGAAATCATACTAGGATAATTGGATTGGAAGAATCAGACTAAGAAATCAGGCTGTTTTTTATTATAAAGTCCCAGAAGTTATTACTATCATCTGGGTAAGAAAGTGAATAATTGCTTTGAAATTTTATATTTTTGAAAGTTGATAAAGATGTAGAGTAACATGGTTTATTACAATTTTTTTACGTAATATGTTCTAGAAGGATCACACACACTATTGGATTGTTTGCATAGTGCTTCATGAGTTAAAGAGCATATCCTACTCATTGTATTCCACATAAAAGAATTATTTTCAAATGGATTGTACGGTATTGGAATATTTCCAAACCATAAAAAGGATATATCTATTCTCATTGAATATAAAACCTTCTAAATTCTTATGTTTCTATAGATGCGTGTTTCAATTGTTTTCAACAGGTAAAGTAATCTTTATCAAGAAGGGAATGTTGTTTCATTTGATAAGGAAGCATAAAAGAAAAGATATCAATGATTCACCCTTCCCCCTCTCAGTGATACAATTATCTTGACTGGGATCTTACAAAATTATATACCACTGATCAATTGAAACACAACCTCATAACAACCAAACCCATAACAATATAAATCCCCACACCACACATGCCAACAACCACCAAAACAGCCAAAAAACCACTTCCTTTCCACACAATCTGCTACTCCACCACTATCATAATTGCACAAAAACTCATCCATCACTACGACATCAACGAACACACCATATCCTCATAAACAACTACATCAACCGGTCATAATCCTTTTAATAACAGCCAACAAAGACCCATACAAAGGAATACACAATTAAAAAAACAGTAGCAATTCACACTAATGAACTTCACTTTAAACATTAGTTTATACTTGAGAGAATAATTTCATGTTTAGCTTAAATAATTTTAATTACTGATTTCCACCCAACCAATTGACTAACAACTTTAAGCTATTAACCTATTATGACAAGTGATTCCAATAAATCAATGGTAGGAAAAAATTTATATCCTATAAAAAGTATAATTATTTTAGTGTAAAAATAAATAAAACTTCTATCATATATGAAATATCATGGAATTTAATCAATCACAATGAATCACTCATTTCCTTCAATTTATATTAGTTTGGTTCATTATGCTTTCATAATAATCCACACCATCTACCCAAATAAAATAAAATCATGAAAATTCTATGATTTTATTGTAAATAAAGAAAGATAAATCTTTAATCCTCTACCTCAATTAAAGATTTAACAACCACTACACAAGAATGAGAAGAAGAATCCAAAAAAATTCTACCCCACACATAAAGATCAACTATAGGTCCTAAACATAACCCTTACCAATCAAAGCATTATCATGAAAACACTAGAACCAAATCAACACTATTGTTATAACCTCTCCCAAATGAAAGTACAAGAAGAGAATCAAGGATAAGTGAAGTAAAATTCACCTTGAATCACAAGGAGTTAATATCTGAAATTTTGGGGAAAAATAATAATAATCAAAGAAATGATAAAGATCTCTAAAGAAGCACCTCATGTTTCCTAGGGCTCATAGGAAGTCATATTAATAATAGATAATTTGATATAGGGATCAAATTTATAATCACTTTTGGAAATTAAGGAATCATGGTGTGATGGGTTATGATCATGCTGCAATGAGACTAAATCCACCTTAAAAATTCATGTTTTTATCTACCCTCATATTCAACAAATCATGAGGTCAAAACTTCCTTAACTTCTTGCATTGAAAGATGGTTGCAATGAAACAACAACACCATGATGAAATAATGCAAAAAATAGATAGAACCTTGAATCAACCTCTCAGGTATCCATTTCATAATGGGTATAACCATTCCATAATCTCATATGTGGAATATTAACCCAAGGGATCAAATAAAACTCCAAGACCCTTCACAATAACCAACTCACATAAGATAAACTCAAAATATGTCAGACCCCAATTCTAGTAATCATTTTATTTGATTATTTTATTGTATTTGAATAATTTTATCGAGGTTTGGGTTGAGTCTCGGTTTAAATTTTTGAGTTTTTATTGAAAAATGTGCATTTTGGGTTTGACGTCATCTCACACATGGGAAGAGCATAATTTAGAAACTGTGTGGCACCGAGGCAACTACGTGACCTGCCCGTATTTGAAAAAAAAATAAGAACTCAATGAGTTACAAAATGAGAGTTAGGATAAAATAATAAAAAGTTAAAGTGAAATCAAAAGTTTTGTTTTAATAGTGGTAATAATGATAATATTAATTGGGAATATATTATGATTATTATGATATAATAATAACAATAACAATAATTATTATTATTACTAGAATTATTATTATCATTAGAATTATTAAAACAATTATTTATATTATTATTGTTAATAATGAAATAAATATTATTATTATTTTTTATCATTATATTTTTATTACTATTATTAATGTTATTATTATCATTATTATTGGCAGTTTTGAGAATTTTAGGTAGGTACACAGGCGCTACTTGGAGAGTGGGAGCCATGTGGTCATTCTGGGTACTTGTGCAGCCACTTCTAGAATTGTAAGAAGCTACTCCATGGCTCATGTACGGCCACTTGATCCATGCATGTATCGAGAAGTCACCCAATGTGTATATTAAATAAAAATTTAATGAGAAATAAACTATGACCAAAAATAAATTTTTACTAATAATTATAATAATTATATTTTAATTATTATGAGTAATTATTCTTATAATTATTATGAACATTTATTATTGTTATTAATATCAATAATCTTATTAATATTGTTTTGATTATTTTAATTATTATTTTTATTAATATTAGTATTATTATTATTAATTTTGGTTTTCTTTTTATGTTAGTTTCACTTTTTTCTAGGGTTTTTTCCTCCCTCCCTTCTTCCTCTTCCATGTGACTTGCCCACCTCCCCTTCGTCCTTCCACAGCGAGCCACCACCCTTTACCCCCTTTCTCCGATGACACCTCTTCCAGTTCTTCCTCCCTCAGGCACAAAACCCGATCCGACTAGCACCATTTCCCATCTAGTGCACACCCCCTACTCCAATAAACTCACCTCCGGTGAGATCTGCTCCGGCCAGTGCACACCCTACAGGTGTCACCCCCTTCCGACGATGTCTCCCTACTGGCAGTGCCGTTCCCTGCCAAAGCGGCTCATTGGTGATGCCTTGTCGATGCATGACTCAGCTGGCATGACAATCCACCTATGACTTCTTTTTCTTCGGTGTGACCCCTACTGATGTGCATTTCCAGCGGCCAGCCTGCACCTATTCCGCATCACCCCGACCAGCCCGTACCCTACCAGCGCCCCCCCTTCTGATGTACACAGACCCTTTGGTATACCCACCTTGATTTATTCTTGTTTTTATCTTATTTTTTGATAGGGGTTTTGATTATTTAGGGTTTATCTGGGTAGGTTTAGGGTCTTAGAGACCACATGGAGCAATCATTGGCATGTGTTCCTCATTCTACCAAGGTCTTGTAGTAGTCCTTCCATGAACTTGACCCTTTTAATTTAAGATTCATATAGTTTAATGAATTTATCATCATTATTTATTATTAATTAGTGGTACGTTATCCTCAAAATATTTTTCCTTTGGTCTGAAAATTATGTTTTAATCCCTGCTTTACGATAACTAGATTTTTTTTGTTAAAAGTATGAACACCACATGTTTGGAAATATGCTCTGTTAGTCTTCGTATTAATGTTATGTCATTTAAAACTTAGTTTATCAATTTAAATAAACTTATGGCATGAATATTGGTGTTTATACCATGTTGAGTGATAAATTGAAATTGTTTTATTAAATGTTGCATCCCTTATGTGCGGTTAGTTTCTCGATTGGTTTCTGAAGGTTAAATGTGATATAAAATACTTTTTTTTGAATTTATAAATGTAGAAACAATGTGTGAAATAATGTTTTGATCTAATTATGTGGTTTATCAAGTGTTTTTGGTTTTTTATAAAGAAATGGGTATCAGTTTTTAAAGGAATTTGGAATCTTTATAAAAAATGATCTGGCTGTGTAAATATGTAACGACATATGAAATGATTGTTTTCATTTCTTGAATAAGTTTTCCACGTGGTTTAAAGTAGAAAAAAGAGTGAATTTGGATATTTGGAAATGGTTTGGCATGTGTTAATAATGTGTAACCCGTTTGGAATTTTAAAGAATGTGTTTTTGGTTTGTAAATGTGGTGTGAATTCCCAAATGATATTTTATAAATGTTTGTGGAATAGAAAATGGTGTTTTGTATTTTTTTTGGGGAAGTTAACTTGGTTATTATAAGAGTATAGTTTTTGTGAAGTGTGTTTGAGGCTTGTTTGGAACCTTTATGAAATTGGTGAAAATGGTTGTCGTGAAAACTCTCCTTCGATAACTCTCTTTCTTTGGTTGTGGTTAATTATTTGGGAGGTCCATGTTGAGATTATCCTGGGTGCTCAAATAGTTCAAAGGAAAGAGGTTGTTCCTTGGAGTGTCTCGGGGTTATGCCCGTTGTTGTTTATTTACTATATATATATATGATTTGATGCTCAACTGACATTAGTTGGATCACCCCCATTATACATGATACATGGGAACCTGGAATATTGTGAGAATTTTATAATAATGATTGCTAGGCTAGTATTTGATGTACTGACCATTTTCCCTTAATAGGTTGATATATTTGGGTTTATTGCTATGGGATTGGGCCCTTCGGTCTGTCCTGAGGGGCCTAGAATTTGGGCATTTTGATTTCATCATGTGTGGCATGCTACTGGGGAAAGGGTCTCATGTATTTGTACATTATGGAATGTTCTTGAACTATTGGCTCCACCTATGTCTTTTTGATTTTAGTTGCGTACATTGATGTTTGAGATACTTGTATGTATATTTACATTTCCCTTGTTATGTGTCTATTGTGGTGCCTTATTGTGTAGTGTTTACTTGGGAGTGATGTGTTGGTTTCTAAAGGTTTGTGAAAAATATTTTTTTAAGTAAAAGTGTTTTTATAGGTTTCCTTTCCATTTATATTGAAAGCATCACTTCCATTTCTAAAATGTTAATGATACACTAAGGGAATGGGTTTTTTTGGAAATGAATGAGGGTAATGGTTCATACTTTTCTTCTCAATAAAATGTATAGAAAAACTTACTTTTATAAATTATAGTTCAAAGATGAAATGGTTTTTTTTTAATTTTAAAGGAATTTAATTGGGAATATATTATTAGGCTAGAATACTAAGTTTTATACTCAAACCTATAGTTATTTCCAATTTTATCTCTTGTGCATGTTTCAACATGGGTTTCATTTTTCTTGAGTGATGGTTGATCATTGTGTTGGAGAGTAACCTATGAAGTCACAAGGAGCCATTGTAGTAGTCTGGTTAGTTTTAGTTTATTTTTTATAGTTGTATCATTCTATCTCTTGTGTATAAAAGATGTCCAATTCAGTTTTGTATATATATTTTTAACTGCATGTGAAAATTGCTGCTGTTTAGTTTATATTTTATCTATTAGGAGAAATTGTTCCTTATTTGTACTATGTTGATGCCCTTGGTGATTGTCTCCAGGATGAGAGGATCAGGAACACCTCTCAAGCCATGCAACATATTGGCTCAGGGACTAGTTTAAGGTCGAATCAGGTTGTTTTGTGACAAAATGGTATCATAGTAGGTCATATCTTAGCAGACCTTTCTTATTATATCACTCTCTACTATTTAGGGATTCCAAGATAGTTGGAGTAGGATTTTTGGGACTCAAGGGGTAGGTGTGTGAAGAGAATCATGAACTTTTCCTGTTCAGATCCTTGGGTTTCCATGGGAAGTTCAGTTTTGTTAGTCTTCTTGGTTTTTAGGAATTGTTTGGTGATTGGGATACTACAAGGGGTGTTGGGCCAATGGCCTCCATGATCTTGTAGGGCCTAATAAGACATATAAAGATGGGGGAGTGGTCCTAGAAGGCTCTCTATGTCGGTGGAGTGTTTGGCATATGACTGCCAACCATATGGTCAAGTCACCCACTGACACTAGTTCCTCTATTATGGGTCTCTTGTAAATTTTTTGAATTCTGAAAATTCTTGTGAAAAACTCATGTTGGATTTGTAAAAAACTAGTTTTAATGGAAAATGGTTGTTTGGAAAATGAATTCGTTTTATTTTGATCATGGTGTTTGTATGGGTGCTCAGATTCATGGTTTGATATGGATATGGGGATTGATTCTCAATATGGCATGGTGGATGGGTGCCCGAGATGGCACGAAAACGTGCATGTGAGTGAGGCTCTAAGGAATACTAATGGTGAGTGATCAATCCACCAAGTTTGATGTATCATGTTTTTCAAAAGTGTTTTAAGATGGAAATTGTGATGTTTCATAGATAGTTGGTCATGTGGATTGTTTTTACTATGCATGAGAAGTGTTGTTTATTTAGTATTCTTCCTCGTGATCTGAAAGTGATACCCCTATTGTATCTTGGGATGGAATCTTGTTGGTGGCTCAATATTAGAGTAGTGTTCATGATTTTTCTGTTTGTCATGTTTCCTTGTGTTTTCCGCATGGGGGATATGATGAATGTTGTAGTATAGATTTAGGTGGATCTATAATGGAAATTTTTCCATTTGATCAACCTAATGATTTTACTAATGAGTTTTAGAAGTTAAATCCACCTCCTTAGAGGATACCCCAGCCCATCTGTTGGAAAAGCGGGTTGTTTGGGATTTTTCTAGGATACTTTCTTAATACGATAACTTCCTCGGTTTTGGTATTTGAACTTGTTAATGTTTGGTGGGTTTATTTGTAGGTATTTTTCATTATAATCCTCATTCAGAGTGATATACAATGGTGTTTCATATCTCTGAGTTTCTATTGGGGAGAAGGGTGTGTTGTTTAAGGAAGTGAATTTTGTGGTTTTCCATAATCAGTTGTTTCTGCATGGAAATGATACGTGGATTCATGTGGTACTAAAATAAGAAGTTTTTTAAGGGTTTATCAGCTCCTAATTATGAGGCAGTAAATGCTTCATACATCAAATCTCTAACCATAGGTCCCAGAGTGAAGCTGGAACATAGTCAGGAATCCCAAAGGATTAAGAAGCCTGGTTAAATTTGTTCTTCTACCGTTGTGGTGAAGCAGTTCTAATGTTTCTATCATAGTTTCCCCACCACTAAGAATTCCATCTTATCATAAATAGTGTGGTGAACTTAACCCTCATGTAGTGTCTGTGTTTATGACTTCTTGGATGCAAGTTCCAATCAGTGTTCTTGTGTGGAACGCACTTGTGAATCGAGTATGGTCTTGGATTTTATCTATTAATTGTTGAAGAGTGGTGGGTGTTTGTCGACTATGGTTTCAGAAGTCCAATCGTTGGTCCCCTTACCTCCCATCCCCATGTGGTGGTTTTTTTGGTCCATGAAAATATGTTTTGGATCAGTTTTTGTCCCCTCTGTTTGGGAGTGTGCAATTTAAGTGATCATGTTGTGTTCTTCTTAGCATGGGATGATAGGACACTGTAAGGGAGTTTTGGTTGTCTTATGTGGGAGAGGCCCGGTTCTAGTTTATTTTGAGTTCTCGTTTGGTCACTATTAGTTGGTTATTAATGGTGGGGAGACCCACCATGGGTCTCATTGAGTTTTCTCCTGAGAATTATCAAGTTTTAGATATTTTCTAATTATGGGGAGTCTGTTCGGTCCTCCCCTCTACTGGTGATCTACTTCTGGTTTGGTTTTGGTTTGATCCAGTTGAAGTGGATTCTTTATGATTTGTTTATTTTTCAGTTTCCTCCTCATTTTAATCAAACATTGGGATTCTTGGGAGAAGACCCAATGTTATTTTTTTAGATTGGTTGTGGATGTGGTGGTTTGACATTTTTTGTTGTTCTCGGGAAGTGGCGGTAGATTGTTGTCTCATTTCAAAAAATGGGGTTAAGTTCTATTAGTGGTCAGTGAGATGTTCTTGGATTGAGGGGTTGGATCGCGTTAATATGGAATCTCGAGGTGTTGATCAATAGGATGGAAAGTGTTGTGTCTTTTTAGGGGTATAAAGTGTTATGGTGGGGAGAATTGTCACACCTTGATCCTAGTAATCATTTTATTTTATTATTTTATTGGCTTTGAATAATTTTTTCGGGGTTCGGGTTGAGTCCCAATTTAAACTTTTGAGTTTTTTATTGAAAAATGTGCATTTTGGGTTTGACATCATCTGATGTATGGGTAGAGCATAGTTTGGAAATTGTCTGGCACCTAGGCAGTTGCGCAGCCTGCCTATCTTCAAAAATAAAGAACTCAATGAGTAACAAAATGGGAGTTAGAATAAAATATTAGAAAGAAAAAATGAAATTAAAAGTTTTGTTTTAATAGTCGTAATAATTACAATATTAATTGAGAATATATTATGATTATTATATTATTAAAATTATAATAATAATTATTGTTATTATTATTAGAATTATTATTATCATTAGAATTATAAAAATAGTTATTTATATTATTATTATTAAGAATGAAATAAATATTATTATTATTTTTATCATTATATTGTTATCAATATCATTAATATTATTATTATCATTATTATTGGGAGTTTAGGAAGTTTTAGGCTGGTGTGCGAACACTGCATAGAGAGAAGGAACCGTGCGATCAGCCCAGGTATTTGTGCGGTTGCTATTGAAATTTTCTGAAGCTAACACATGGCTTGCACATGATCGCTTGGGCCATACACGGATCGCGTGGTTTCCTAGTGTGTTGATTAAATAAAAAATTTAATGATAAATAAACTATGACAAAAAATAATGTTTACTAATAATTATAATAATTATATTTCAATTATTATGAGTAATTATTATTATTATTATTATGAATGTTTATTATTGTTATTAATATCAAGAATATTATTAATATTGTTATGATTATTTTGATTATTATTATTATTATTAATATTATAATAATTATTATTATGTTTGGTTTTATTTTTTAGGTTAGTTTCACTTTTTTTCTAGGTTTTTTTCCCTCTCCCTCCCTTCTTCCTCTTCCATGCGACCTGCCCTCCCCCTTCCTCCTTGTGCAGCACGTCGCCAACACTTCTTCCTTTCTCCAGCACTTCCCATGCCAGTGTGTCATCCCTCAAGAGAAAAAACCAATGGGCCCGATTTCCCATATGGTGGGAACATCTTACTCTGGAAAACCCACCTTCGGCAAGATCTGATCCGGCTAGCGCACACCCTGCCAGCGTCACCCTATTCCGGCGACCTCTCCCTGCTAGCAACACTACTCCCTATCAACATGGCTCACTTTAACCACCCTATCGGTGTGAGACTCAGCTGGCATGAAAAGCCATCTCTGGATTCTTTTTCTCTGGTGCAACCCCCTACTGCTGCACATCTATAGCAGAAAGCCCACACTTTAACGGAATCACCCCGACCAGTCCGTACCCTACTTGCATCGCCCTGACCAGCCCATGCCCAGCCAGCGCCCTCCCTTTTAGCATGTGAAACCCCTATAGTATACCCTCCTTGATTTATTCTTGTCTTATCTTTGTTTTTTATGGGGGTTTTGATTGTTGAGGGTTTATCTGGGTAGGTTTAGGGTCTTAGAGCCCATGTGGAGCAATCATGGGCATGTGTTTCTTATTCCTCCATGGTCTTGATGTAGGCCTCCCATACACTTTCCCTTTTTAATTTAAGATTCATTTTATATCATGCATTTTTCACCATCCTTGATTATTAATTAGTGTCATTTTATCCTCAAAATATTTTTCCTTTGGTGTTCAAATGATGTTTTAAGACATACTTTGCAATAACTAGAATTTTTTTGTTAAAATTATGCACACTGCATGTTTGGAAATATTCCCCGCTAGTCTTTGCATGTAGGTTGTATCATTTAAAACACAGTTTAGAAATTTAAATATACTTTCGGCATGAATATTGGTGTTTATACCTTGTTGAGTGATAAATTGATTTTTTTTATTAAATGTTGTATCCATTATGTGCGGTTAGTTTCTTGATTAGATTTTGAAGGTTAAATGTGATATAAAATATTTTTTTGAATATATAAATGTAGCGGAAGTGTGAAAAATAATGTTTTTTTATCTTTATAGGGTTTTTAAAGTGTTTTTGGTTTTTATAAATAAATGGGTATATGTTTTTAAAGGAATTTGGAATATTTATAAAAAATGGTTTGGTTGTGTAAATGGGTAACATCATATAAATGATGGTTTTCATTTCTTGAATAAATTCTACAAGTGGTTTGAAGTGGAAAGCAGAGTTCATTTTTCTTTGAGAAATGGTTTGGCATGTGTTGATAATGTGTAGCCCATTTGGCATTTTAAATAAGGTGGTTTTGGTTTGAAAATGTGGCGTAATTACTAAATGGGATTTTATAAATATTTCTAGAATAACAAATGGTGTTTTTTCTTTTTTTTGGGGAAGTGAACTTGGTTATTCTAAGAGTGGAATTTTTGTGAAGTGTGTTTAAGGCCCATTTGGAACCTCTATGAAATTGGTGAAAATGGTTGTTGTGAAAACTCTCATTAGATAACTCTCTTTTTTTGGTCGTAATTAATTGTTTGGGCAGCCCATGCTGAGAGTCTCCCGGGTGCTAGAATATTTTAATGGAAAGGGGTTGTTCTTTAGAGTGGCTCATGGTGATGCCTATTGTTGTTTATTATATATATATATATATATATATATTATTTTATGATCAGTTGGAATAGGTTGGCTCACCCCCATTATACATGAGACAAGGGAACCTAACACATTGAGAGAATTTTCTAAGAATGATTGCTGGACTGGTAGTTGTCATACTGAACAGTGGCTCATAGTAGGTCGATATATTTGGGTTTATTTATATGGTATTGGGACTCTCGGCCTGTCCTGAGTTAGGGTGGTCGGGCATTTGGGCCTTTTGATTTCATCGTGTGTGGCATGCTACCGGGGATGGGGTCTCATGTATTAGTACATTCTGGATTGTTCTTGATCTCCTAGGTTCACCTATATCTATTGGATTTTAGTTACCTGCATTGATGTTTTAGATACTTGTATTTATATTTACACTTCCTTTATTTTGTGTGTATTGTGGTGCTTTCTTATGTATTGTTTAGTTTGGAGTGATGTGTTGGTTTCTAAAGGTTTGTGAAAAATATATTTTTTAAGTAAATATGTTTTTATAGTTTTACTTTACTTTGACAATGAAAGCACCACTTCCCTTTCTAAAATTTTAATGATACACTAAGGGAATGAGTTTGTTTTTTTTGGAAATGAATTAGAAAAATGGGTCGTACTTTTCTTATAAGTAAAATGTATAGAAAATATTAATTTTATAAATTGTAGTTCAAACTTGAAATTGATGTTTCTTTAATTTTAAAGGCATTTCATTGAGAATAGATTACCGAGTTATCCGAATGAGTTTTATACTCTTGCCTATAGTTATTTTCCTATTTTAGATCTTGTAAATGTTTCAGCTTGGGTTTCATTCTACTTTAGTGACTATTGATCGTTATGTTAGAGAGTGACCCTCAAGGTCACAGGGATCTAATGTGGTCATTTGGTTAGTTTTAGTTTCTTCTGTATAAATGTTGTATCATTTTTTATCTTGTGTATAAAAGAGGTTCAATTCAGTTTTGTATATATATTTTTAACTGTATGTGCAACTTGATAATGTTTAGTTTTTGTTTTATCTATCAGTAGAAATAATTCCCTCTTTGTACTATGGTGATACCCTTGGTGATTTTCACCATCTTGGGAGGATCGGGAATGCCTCTTGGGCCTTACCATAGATCGGCTCGGGGACCAGTTCTAGGTCGAACCAGGTTGGTTCGTGACAAAACAACTTGAGGGAATCACACCATAATGATATCCCTTGCTACACAACCAAGATAATGTCAGATAAACTCAGATGGTGTCATATTAAGTTAACTTAGAGACTTACCCACATAATAATAATTTTCAAACCCTCATAGTACAACCATACCTCTCCATACCATAACTAAAATTTCACCTCAAAGCAACACAACACCAAAAACCCCACGAATCACACCCCATGACACAATATAAGAACCATGTTGTATTCCAACACTTCATTATGTGACACATCAGACTAGAAAATACCTCTCCTCTACCTAGATCTTTATGGTGAAACACACTGGACTCCATACTGCAAGGAATTCCTTCCAACTGAAATCTTAGCTCAGACCACTTCTTCCTTCCTCTAACCTTCACCCGAAACTCCCAAAACCCAAAATATTCAAAGAAAATTTTCGATAATGTTTGGATGATTACATTGGAACTTAACATTTACTCAATTCTATCTTAGGGTACTCAAAATGATATCCAAATGGAAAGTTCAATACTACCTTTACTAAGAGTAAACTAAAATATCATCAATGAATGTAACCATATCAAAATAATATGAAAGAACCTATTCATCAGGGCCATAAATACTATATGTGCATTCATCAATTTGAATGACATCACAAGGTAATCATATAGGTTATACCATCACATGAAAGAAATATATAGAATATTAGAAGGCCTCACCCATAACGGGTGATATCCTGAGCTTAGGTCAATCATAGAGGACCACTTGGATCCTATCAATTGATCAAATAGGTATTAAATATGAGGAAGAGGATACTGGTTCTTAACCCTCACCCAAGTCACCATTTGATAATCCATTCAAAACCAAAATGATTTTCCTCCTTGGAGAACAATATAGGAGCACCCCAAGGGGATGTGCTCCATCAAATATACCCCTTCACCTCAAAATCCTTAAGCTAAGCCTTCAGCTCTTGAAGCTGTACCTGAGTCATCCTATAAGGATGAATGGATATAGGATCCATACCAAACATAATCCTGATAATAAATTCTATCTCATGATCATGAGATAATTCTAATAAATTATCATAAATCACATCCAAGAATTGACCAAATATAGGGGGAAATACTACATGATGTGTTTCCTCATACCTTAAGGAAACAATAGAAAATTACTCGATGATCATACCTGTTACTGATAGAAAGGTACCAAATATCCTACAAGTAGATCCTAGTTTCCTAAGTAGGTATAAAAATCACCTTCAAGGATTTGAATGATACTTACTCGGGATAAAAACTAATGCGAGCTGGATAATGAGTAAATAAATCCATCCCGACGATCACATAAAAGCAACACAACTCCAATATAAAGGAATATTAGGGAAACTTATGCCCACTTATCATGATGGCACACTCAGGACACCTACTAACACCCTTTGATCCCACCACTAAGGGAATATAATTAAAAAAACTCCACACGGGTACACTATTTCCAATCCTAGATTGCCAACTTGATAAAATGATATGAAAGATTACGATGCACCTATATCAAATAAAATAGAAGTTAAGGATGATGCCACTAGAATTATACCTCATAATATTTATGGATCCTCTCCCTACATGATGTGAGTTTTATTGATTGCGTGATATTAGACTAAACCCAAACCCTATTCTATTTTCACCTGACTACTATGAGGTGCATCATACAACTTGCACTGATGCCCCTGACTCTAGGTACACCAACCTCCTCCATGACCAGAACAATCAGAGTATCCCCAACTACCTAACTGCTACTACACTCTTAGATCTACTCCGAACCTTGGGTATTACTATAACCATTCTCGCAAGATATCATGTAATGATAACACAATAAATCTATATGTTTCTTGTCCCTCTATAGGAGTATCACCCCTTAATATGTTTATCATAATCTAGATGAACATGGCCATACATTTGACACTGATAACACTCGATTAAGGCTTTCCCTCTTGGAAGAAGTGATGAAACTTTCTCTGTATTCTTTTCCCATATCTTCCCTTATAATAACCCTCAAAAGAATTCTTCATACTATTCGACAACCCACTCCCAAACCTGATAGAGTAAGTATACCACCTAGTCATTCTACCCTCAATCTAGTTTCTCTCCATAATCAAAGTCTGTTTTATAACCATTGAAAAATATTTCAACTTAAATATATTCACCTAGGATCAAATAAAATGCCTTAGTAAATCTTCAAAACAAATGAAACTGATAGTATCATCATCCACTTGTATAGGTACAAACTCATAGTACGTTAGTAAATCAAGTAGCATAATCCATCATTGACAGGTTTCAAGTACCTGATATATGGACTGTATAGCTTTTCCAGTTGTTAGAGTCCCTGGGAAGAAAAACTTGAAAAGGAGTTATTGAAATTCCTTCTTCGAAAGCCCCACATAATGTTTTTATTAGACCAAGACATCCCAAAAATGCTACACTATTCCTCAAATAATGTAGGAGGAAAGCTTCACCCACCCCTCATGGGGCATCTCGAGGTGTTAAAGTATGGATGGGATAAAATATAACCAAAACTCTCTAGTATACAACCTTTACACACCCAAAAAAAGTAGTGGATACTACTTCTTGAACTCATGGGTAATATCTGGCATGGTCAAGATGAATCTTGGCATCACATGACCTATATACTATAATATCTAAAGTATATTCTCACTGAGACACTAATCAATAGGAGAAACATGGGCTACAAGCGGCTCTAACTATTATACTGATGGGGTATGCTTGTACCTACCCTCCTAGTTCTCAATGGGAGGTTATTGTGGTGTTATATATCTATAATTAAAAGTACACAACTTAAAATAAATTTATATCATAGGTCTAAATATTACATTCCAAAGTAACCAAGAATAGGAAAACACCACTCTACCATAAACAAACACTCTATGATATAAGGGTTTCTCATATAGTCTTGAGTCTAACCTAACCTACCCACTCTAGGGTCATGTAAATCTCACAAAGGGTCAAATAACAATAATACTAATGGTTCAATCAAGTAGAGTTTCATCAAGAAATTGTATAGGAAATCTTTATATAATCATTTTTTAAACTTAAAATGATCCAATCCTACATCATAACCATTATTTCATTCAATGGAAAGAATAAAAATGACATGTGAGACCTATGTGCTAGGAATGATGTATAAACACATGTCCTCTTACTGACTGAAGCCAAGAAAAAAAATACTATAAACCATAAATCAATATAAAATGAATCATATTTGGATAAATAACCCAATTCTAAAAATGAAAACCAAGTATAATAGTCCGATCCTCAGTAACATGAACTTCCTTCTTCTGTGAGTTATATACTCCTAGGCATAAGATCTATACCGACTCTCTATATTCCCTATATCATATCTATCATATCCTAAATAGTAATATAAAACAAAAATAAGTGTTTGATACCACTTTGTATCTCCTTTATCTGGTTCACCTCCACTATAACCCTACTGAGTCGCCACGTACCTCAAGCACACCACCTCGAATTCCAGAGGCCACTGAATAGTGGTGAGTGTCAACATATAATAGGTGGGGAGACTATACCCTTAGACACATTTAACCATAAAAAAGTAATATCAAGAATCAAAAAATAAAATACTATAATAACTTAGAAACAAAGATCACATATAAATGTTATCCAAAAGTAAATATGAATACATTACTGTATCAAAATGAACTATTGTACATTTCATACAACATAAACATGATCTCTCATGGGAATATTATAAGAAAAAGGATCCAAAAGTAAACAAAATTAAATGATACATCCAAAAATTTGGTCTAGATTCTTGGATTGGTCCCATATATTAACACTTACCAAGCTCCAGTAGCTGAGCCATATGAAGATGCACGGACCATAACCTTACTTGGGCAAGGAAACATGAAGTCATATTAGGTAAAAAGGTTCCCGATCAAGGTGTGAGTAAAAATAATTAGATCACTACCAATGATATCCTTAATAAGTCTAGTAAATACATGTGTATTATCGATATAAAGTGCTAATAAAGAAAATAAATAAATAAACCATCACCCTCTATTGTGACTTACAACCAAACTGGATGAAACCATACCAACTTCAACCAGGGCCTTAATGGGAAACTATACTTATAGTTTAAACACACATCAATGAGGAATGAATTATCACTCTTCATATAATAATCAAGTGAATAATCTATCATCACCAAATATGTTTGGTTAATGATGCATCACTACCACAAAACATCTAGGAAAAAAAATCCCTCACCAGAACAATATATTGGGAAAAAGATTAATCACTTGGTGAATGTGGTATCACTGGTCATAGTTAGATGACACACTACAATTTTCCATCACATATTTTTTGTATAAGTTTCATGGGTTTCAAGAAAAACAAATTTTACAAAAGAAGTGTAAAAGGGAGAAAAATAAAAAAAAGAACAAGATCACAATACATAGGATTTAAATGGTTTTGGAATAATCCCTATAATCATAGAGATGCATTAAAATTTTCTAATTTTTAGAGGAAGAACATAGTGAAAATCATAATGGACTAGATATCCTAGATCATAATGAGATCATAAAGAAATTTGGTGCTATGGTAGCCAAATTTCAACAGATCCAAATCTGCATAGTAAGCCCACTATGCTATAATAGAGGTGGAATAAGTCCATGGAGTTATAGTACCCATGTCACATACTGTTATAGTACCATGTTGAATTCCACACCACTGTAGTATCATGTTTGGTATCACTGATTAGCTCTAACATAGTCATTCATTATTGCTTTAATCCTCTAAAATTTGGTTCAGCGGGCCTTTGGCCCCCGAACTGTTGAGTAGGGGCGCACTTCTCCATGTAAGCCCCATCGTCCTCACTATAGAGATTAAACTATAGGAGTTATGGGTATGTGTATAGTATGGGCTACTAGAAATCCAGCACAACTTCATCCAATGGATCAGGATACACTATTCCAATAAGGTGGATGATATTCCACCTTTTCATAGTTTTTTTGTAAGATACACCACCAACACACTACACCACAAGTTGAAGATGAACCATCAGAATCAATCATTAGGTGGAAAATTTACCACCATTACCAATCCCTATATAGTCGAGGAACCACTTGAATAATATCCTTGGGTGGAATATTCACCACCTCTTATCAATACAAGGTGGATGAAGCATCACCCACGTCACTCTCTTGATGGATAGTATACCACCAACATAAGTATCCAAGTGGATGAGGTACCACTAAGACAAATATCACAGGAGGAAGGTGCACCACCAATAAAAATCCTCATGTGAATCATATACCACTGACACAACATACTAAAGTGGATGAGGTTCTACCAATTTAGTAGCCTCATAGTGAATGATAGACCACCGAGCTAATTTTAGGTGGAAGAGATACCACCTACCAACTCAAAGTGGTCGATATACCACCAATACATTAAGGGTAGAAAACATTCTGGCACTTTGAAAGGAAAGATGAGTTACCACCACTAATATTCTCTAGCTGGATGAGGTACCACCATTCTAACACCCAACATGGAAGAGATACCACTATAAATTCATGGGTGGACAATGTACCATAATGAAATATCAATAATGAACAATTTATAATTAATAAAAAATAACATAACATTTATAATTATTTAAATCATAAAATGGGTGACGTTCCCAAGAGATTACCCTACTCATGTTTTAATACTAGTCTGGCTCACCCATAGCCTAGATCATTCTCAAGCTAATCCATAATAAGGAATTCATTAGGACACCCCACTAGGCTCATAGGGTTAATTATCATTCATAGGCACCCATATTTAGTCCAAAGTTGTGGTTTCATATACCAATTCACTAGAGTAATGGACATTGGTGACCATTGACATCAACACACACCTCCCTCAGACTGCCCATAAAACTTATGGGCTCTAATGATACCACAAGGATTCAAGGAAACCAATTTAATTTAAATTTATATCCCCAAAACTATTTAGTGTTTCATATAATTCATTCCATGTATGTAAGATGAGTAAATACCAATAGGAAATCAAGGGACCACCTACCTAGACTTAGTAGGGCCCTACTTATTGGAAGCCACCAGATAATTTAGCATTAATTAGTTGAGATCAAGAAATTTGGTAAAAGATATGGAATTAGGCATAACCATCAATGCATGAATAAAAAATTAGATAAATGAAAAAATAACCCAAGAGGAGTCATAGTCTCACTAGTGACAACCTCATAAAATGGATGAGACTATGATTAGAGGCCAAATAATGGAAAACCACTACATAAAGAAGAAGAAGAATGATGCAATGGGAGGGTCTCGACTACTGGATTGAAAAAATGTCATAAATTTCTAAATTAATAATTTTTTTAAAAATTAATTAATTAATGATTACTTTTTTTAAAAACCAACCTGAAACCCACTGATTACCTTCCATCCCACCATCTAGTACCCACACTTATGTCACCGACCAATCAATGGTTTATCTAGAGCAACTTCCTCTCTTTCCACCCCACAAACCACCCAATACTAGTCCCCTAGGTACCTGATGGAATATTTTGAAGGATAGATTCCCCAAAACTTGGTCGAATTTCATAAAACATACCCTTAAGCCTCTACCAACACCTCAAATTCTCATAATTCATCCAAATACACAAGGTTTGATGAAATTAAAATTGAATTCATACCTCATACATATTCAGGGTGTTACATGATACGATGGTTATAATGAGCTATTCTGAGTATTTTTCATCCTAAATAAGTAAGATGATAATCATAATTCATATATATTCTCATGCTAGGTTCGATTGATTACATGATTTTTTAAATTATTATATTTAATTATTTTAATTATATGTATTTTATTTAATTATTAAAAATAATTCTTATTATTATGGAATCTAATACAAATGTTATGGCCAATGATAAATCATAATACAAATAGACAATTTTTTCATCATGGTACAAAATCCACTCAAGGTATATTCCATTAAAATAATCATTCAGATAAACCAAAAGGTATATTTTATCACATGTTTTCTGGTAATTGCTAATAAATTAATTTTAATTAATAATTATTTTTATCATTAAATTAATTAAATTGAATAATTTATTTAATTTAGTAGCAAGAAAATCATTTGGAATGGAAAATTCACAATATAAAATTAATAAATATTTTCACCAATTGTGTTTAAAAGAGGGAGGGTGCACCATAATGGACCATGGGATGAATCTTGACAAAAACTTATAGTTTCAAGTGATTTCTATTTTTTAGAAAAATATTAAGATGAAAATTAAAATATGAGATTCAAACAATTATTTATGAAAATAAAGCAATTCATTTCTATTATTTTAATTAATTTATTTTTTTCAACATTTTTTTATTTTTTTGAATAAAACCAATTATTAAATCCAATATAAAAATAAAGTAATTTAATACTAATAAATTAATAATTTTTATGAATTAATAAATTAATTATATAATTAATTCAAATATTTTTAAATAAACTAAAATTATTTTAATAATTAATTCATCAAATATTACTTTTTTTTAAATGACTACATATTTAATTTATTTTAAATTTGATAGAATTAATAATTTTCAAATTTCATTATCAAGAAGGGATTGATGAACATCATTTGTGAAAAATAAAACTTAGGTAATTTTTTTCTCATATTGATGTCATACTCTAAAATATTTCTATGCATATTTTTATGATATCATAATATTGGAAGTATATGAATAAACCTTCCTCTCAAAATCACATTTTAAAAATTCATAATCTATATCATTCAATAAATAAATGAATTATTCTTTTGAAGTATGATATTTTATCATTTTATCACATGGGAATGATATGTCTCATATGTCCTTGACATATATAGAAAATGTCATGCACCAAGAAAAATAATGAGTCTAGGGCTAATTCATAGTTCCACCATTTGATTTTATCTAGAATCTTGGACAAGTATATATATTTTAGAGATAGCATTCCCTTCTTCCCTAGTTGTGAGTGTCCTAAATGGGTGTGTAAGGCAAAAAAATGTCCATCATGAATTTTTTGTTGTTTTCTAGGAACATTTTGGTGATGTTATACTTGATAGAAAAATAATAATTTTGATCAAATAAAGGGGTTCATTTTGGGAATTTAACTCCATCATTGATATCAAAATATGGTGTTTATATTTAGGTGAATTTAGTCAAGTTCTGAATTTTGATTTTTTTATGGTATATGGTGATTGTGATGGTAGTTAAGAATTTTTACTTATAAATAGGGCTTGGAGTGTCATTTTGATCACCTTTTATTTCTTTCTTTATCTCTCTTATCTTTTTTGGGGTGATAATTAACTAGTTTTCCAATATAATAAATCTCATACTAGAGTTTGGAGATGGATATATGTGATAGTTCTCATCCTTCATGAGTTCAATTTTTAATGTTTTAATGGGGATTTATACATAGTTTAATTTCTAACGTTAGTGATTTCATTCATTCCTTTTGGTGTTTTCCATTTCAACTTTTTTTTTGAGTTTAACTTTCAGGTTAGTGACTATGGAATTATTTTTTATTCTATCCATTGTGGTTTAAGCATAATTTTAAATTTTAGTAAGTTTATAGATATAGTTGACTATATTAATAGTGATTATCCTTTATGATTTTTTATTTTATATATATATCATACATCTTTTCCTTAATTTCACTTCCTTTATAACCTTTAATATATTTTATACATTAAGAAAATGTGTTACATTTATTATTTTACAAAGTTTTAAGATTTTTTGAATGGATATATGAGAAAATTAGTTTCATTTGATTCAAGTTTTAGGGATTGTGGATGTATGGATGGTTGGTATTCAATAAGTTCCAGAACTGACAAATGATCATTTTATTTTCTTCTATATCTAATCTGTAATTTTTTATTTTTTTCCTTATCAGTTATAATGGGTGTTGTTCCATTGAATTTTTATTGATCCAAGACAATATTTCTTAAGATGAGTTTCAAAAAATTTTCATCTTTACTCAATATGATGGCCATTTTATAGAGTGGTTCCCTTTGGAATCTCTTCAATAATTGTTTGAAGACTTATAAGTTCTTGCTTTCTTATTCCAGGATGGTCTTTTCAAAAATGTACTCTTTTTTTCTTTAATTATTTTTTATCTCTTTCTTTACCATCCTATGAGTCTTTTTTGATATTTTAGTGGTTGTGTATAGTAGTTTATTTTACTAATAAAAGAGTTTATAGGGTTTATGTAGATGTTAGAGTCCCAAATTATGGATTAAAAATGGGGAATTTCAAAGGATTACAAACATTTATTTATATAACATTTATTATTCTCTTTTACTCTTAATTTTAAGAATTTCCTTTATAAAAATGTGATAGGACATCTGCTTTAGATTTTAAAACAATTCTTCCTTTATTTTAAATGGTGTTTCCTATTACAGGCTAGACTTGGTAAGTGGTTTTTGGTATATGGGGGGCAATATAAAGAATGATTTATATATGTATTTTATATTTGATTTATGCTATTTGGTACATTTTTCTTCCTGGTAATGTTGATATTGGTATCATTACATTACTATTGCGATAAATATGGTAATGGATAGGTTTATGGATTTGTAGATGTTTAAGGAATTTTCTATGTGTTATAAGCTCCATTTTAACATCATAAAAATATTAAAATGAATTTTAAAATCAACACCATTAAAATTTTTAAAAGCATAATTACAAATAAAAACATACAAAAAGAAAATAGTAATTTTATCTCATTTGGAAAAAAATATTCTTCATTTGTTCTTCAATCTAGGATATCTATGAAATGTTAACTCTCAAAAATAGTGTGGGGTAAATATTTCACCATAATGGGAATGGTTGTAAGGAATTTTTTTTTCTTTCAAATGGTGGTAGTCTAATGATCCCCTCAACCCATATTTTATGGGCTTCCCAAGCCAAGGATTTTGATAATGTCAATTATTATATTAGATGTTAATAGTTAAAGCTATTAAAATAGTCTATTAAGTTGAAATCATCTATTCCATCCATTTATCATTAATTTGGTTGAATAAATATCAACCATAAAAAAATAATTGACATCCTTTTTTAATATTTATATATAAAGATAAATATTAAATATGAATTATGGCGTTATTATATATATATATATATAATAACAAAAAACTTAATATATATATATATATATATATCCCATCAATATAAAAATAAAGTTTATATTTTAAATGATAATAATATAAATTTTTAAAAAATAGTATTTTATTTTGGCCAATTATTTTAATCAAAATACAACATGTAAAACATCCCAAACAATTGTATTAACAATTCAAACATTGGAAAAATTCTTTGTATGACTCAATTTTACCTTTTACATTATTATTATAAATTATAAATCTAATTTATAATAATAATTTTTATATTTAAATGTTCGAGGTGATCCCATAAACCATGTTTGTACTATATAAAGTCTTCATTATTGGTGACATTAATTTTTAGTATGAGACATGAATTATTTCATCCATGTATTAAAAATTTTAATATATCACCTGTCTCAAGGAATAAATTGAACATATTAATACATATAATTTATTAATCATTACCATTCATATAATCAGTATAACTCAAATGAGGATCATGATGTTGATCCTATCCCACTGGCTGACAATTCACAATATCATCATAAACGATTTCACACCCATGACTAGTAATATATAGTGAAACCTTCCATTTATCTTGAATTCTTAAATGGTGTCGGATATAAGAATAAGTTTTATTATTCTCATGGAAATCATACCTTAAACCTATCAGTCAAAGGAAACATGAATGAAGTTCCATTATATATATTCCAAATAAATAAATGGGACATGCCATTTAGAGTTTCTCAATCCAAGTCACTTCCGATTCAACAAGTCTCACCTATAAACCATGTGATCACACACACACACAAATACTCTCTCTCACTCTCTTTATATATAGACACACACACAAATATATAAGAATTATTCACAGTAACCTCAAATTAGAATCTGTAATTATATGATGGTTCTTAGCTAGGGATAAAACCTGGATCTTAAGTAGCTGGATAATTATTATATATCATGGTTAGTGTGTTAAAATAATTGAGAAAAAATTAATGATAATAAAAGGATGAATTTATTTATTTATCTTTAGGGAAAAATTTCCAGCTTCTCCTACTTACAATAGAGCCAATATCCAACAAATAAAATATGTAAAGACTATTCATTCCCCTTATGTTTCTATTGTGTTAGTGGTTTTGTAAAATGATATAGTAAATTATCATATGTAACAATCATAAAAATTTATACAACACCAGGATCTATAATCTCATGAATGAGATGATATAATCATAGGATATTCTTGGTTTTTTGGTGATATTTAGGACCCTCATCATATAAAATTTCACTATTGTTATAAAAAAGATTCACATAGGTTCCACGATGCTTGGAATAACCTCTATTTCAATTAACTTCTTAATCCAAATAGAATATTTTATTTCATATGATATCAAAATTTACCCAACATCAGTTTTTGAATTAATCACCATTACATTCTTGGAATTTCCCATACTAAGAAAACCTTCATTTATAATAACCAAAAATATTAAATATAATTTAAAATCATGAGCATCAGTTTGAAAAATTTCATCATTGTAACCCTACATAATAGGTTGTTCTTCACCTCCATATATCAAAAATACATCATTAGTTCTTTGAAAATACTTTAGAATATTCTGAAGAGTGATCAATTGATATTCATTAGGATAATATTGATATACGGTTTTTATGATCAATATATATGAAAAATATAACCATGTATATAACATAATATACATGATCTACCATATTGTTATGATTAATATATAATCACCCCATAATTACTTGACTTAAATAAAATATTTCATTACATAAATTACCATGAACTTTTACGTTTAAAGATTTAGATAATTAAGATAACTTATTTACTAACAAAGACTATATCCTTCTCATCTAACATACATTTTCCCTTTGAAATAAGAAAATAATTAATCTATAATATTTCTTCAAAATATCTCAAAAATTCTCCACACATGTTATTATTCTAGAAATACAATTTTTTACTATTTTATTTATAACATGGTGAAATGGAAACATAAAAATGGGGACTTTAAAACTTAGTAAGGGAAGTCATGTTCCTAAAAATATTATATAATAAACAAAGAATCAATAATATGGAAGGAAATAAATTATAATCAAATAATGTCAAATAATAGATCATGTGAACTTGAAACAAATCTATGGATGACATAAATACATAAATAATCACATGGATAAAAATAACTGAATTTATTTTGATGGAATTCACAATTCTAAACATCTTGATCTTTACCATCAAGACTACAACTAAGACCTTTTTCTTACCATTAAGGATTAATCCAAGACATCATTCTTTCCATCAATGTCACAACCAAGACATCATATGTTCCTTGGATAGGAATACAATAAATTCCCAACCCTCTGTCTTATGAGGATAACTGATGCATCGATGGGATCTATAGTACTAGGCTCCATCCATTACTTCATTAAATAAAATACATTTACTATATAAAAGATATTAAATTCAATACAATGAATAATCAACATGCCTTAGTAATCAATAAATGTTTTCATTTTTATACAAATATTTGAAACATCAGTACTTTCTTAGTCGATAAATGGTATAACACAGACATAACCCTTCCATATAAAGAAAGTGCATGGTTAAACACCACATATACCAAGAGTAACATAAGAAATCAAAAATTATTTTTAAATAGATTAAAAACAAACTTAAAAGAGTGGAATTGAAATAAAACACTCAATAACATGAATAAAGATATAATAATGATATAATTTTTCATATAGGTAGTTTATACATGACATAAAATAAGGAAGGTTTATAACTCAAAACATACATCAAATAAGAAAGTTTTGAGATGAAATCCTTACAACTTTGATATCGCTTGAATTGAAACCCCAATGAAAGAGGAAACATGAAATAAAACATTGGATTTCATGAATAAAAAAAATCATGATATAATACATCAAAGAGGCATTTATTACACCATAAAAGGAATCATGGTGATCATTGTGAAACATGTATTAAGGAAATAAAAAATTGAAACAAATAACCCTTTAGATAAAGGTGACATAAGAATTAAAAGAACATAAGAGGGTTTCCATGAAATGGAAATTAAAATTTCATGAAATGAAATATATTTATTATACTTAGAATGAAATTAGGTTACTGAATACAACATAAAATGAAATGATGATGGAAAATATCAAACATGTCTCATGGAATTTAAAAAAGATACAAGTAACCCTTACAACCGTGGTATCATTTTACTCGAAATCTATTTAAAGGAAGAACACAATATTTCTATTAAAACTCCATGAATTACATGAATATGGTAAGAAAATACATTACGAAATTATCACACCATATTAAATATATCATGGTGAACAATATTAAATAAGTCTCAAGAAATCAAGTTTGAGACAAAAAACTTCTTAGGACATTAGAAACCACTGAATCAAAACCAAATAATGGATATAATTTCAAATAAAACACTAACTACCATGAATAATGAAAGGATCATGATAAAAAATATTAAAGGGTTAGTAGATACACCAAAAAAGGGAAAACATGGTGTATAATAATAAATACATCTCAAGGGGTAAAAATTATTACAAAAAAACCCTCACCTTAGTTCCTGATTAGTATAAATGAACTCTAAACTCATGTATAAAAAATTAAATATCATAATCACATATTTTATAAATTTATTCACATATATTTCTATTTATAAAATTTATTTGTAACTATATATTACAATTATATTAACTAGTTACAATTTATTTTTAGAATCGAGTGATAGAAACTCTGATTAGTTGTTTCTTACTAGATTTGTAATGGAATGGTCATTTTTTTATTAAAATAATTTTATCATTATAATATTATAAAATTTACTATAATATTAGTTTTTGAATGATTCATTATATTATATTTTCATTTGGAGAATAATATAGTTATGGTTTATGAAAATTGAAAATATGAAGGACTAGTTTCATCATGTTTAACAATTGAAATGTGATATATTAATAGATATATTAATTATCAAAAAAAAAATAAAATAAAATTAAAAAATATAAATTATATTATTACTATACAATATTAAATTTATATAACATTACTTAATTATTCGTAATATAAATATTAAAATGTTTTTCACATAGGAGGTAAAATCTATCTAAACAAGAGCATGTTATAATGATTTATTTAGAAAGGAATTGATTTTATGTAATGATATTTTACCTCTTATAAATAGGTTAAAAATTCTATAAATATGATATATCTTCATTAAATTCATTATTAGAACCATACATGAAGTATGGTAGTGACAAATTAAATTCATCGTTTATTGAGGCTGCGATTCGCATGTACACACGATTAACGTTTCCATTTTTAAACCAATGATATGTAATAAAGTTACATGATAAATTATCATTTTAGAATCATAATTTTGAAATATTAAACATATTTATTCTTCAAATCCATCATTGTTACTAACCTTGATAGGAGGTTATGAAAAATGAACCTCATTACTTCATAGCGGTGGTAGTCCATACGTGCATACAATTGATGTTGTTTTTTTATTAATGGATATAAAGTCTTGAATAATTGTTTTTCAATGGCCTCGATATATTTTGATTACATTTTTACACATCCTTTTTATTATGTAAATGATTTTTATGTTTTAAAATGAGCTTTAATCATAGAATTTATGAAAACTGGGTAATTGATGTTGAAATTGAGCATTTATTTAAAATCTTTATAATTTTGAGGGTTTGGGGGTTAAATGAAAAATGTTCAGTGATCAAATTTTTATAAATTTTTTTATAAATGTTTTTTATTTTTAATTTATAATATATATTTTTGATTAAATTTTGATTATCTTATATTTTTAGAAATAATTCTGTCCAAATTTCAAATTTTTATTTCATTAATTCAATTGAAAAATTCATTTTTTAATTATCATTGATAAATTTAGTTTTGTTTTTGATGTCAGTTTTTTGTATTTGAATTAATAATTTTCACTAATTTTATATTTTTTTGTATTTTTAGAGAAGTGTCCATGTGATAAAGTGTCTGTGTGTTCCGTCGATCAACCATGGTAATCGACCACAATTTGAGAAGGAAGGCCACCACATAATGTGTAGAAGTGGTCATGTGATCACTAAAGTTAATGTATATATGAAATTTAGAAAATTAATGAAGATATGGTAAGAATAGAAATTAAATCTACCATAAGGGTGAAAAAATTGGTGAAAGAACAAGTGATCATAAGTGAAATTCCAACCCACCATGTGTGAAATTTGGAAAACTTATGAATTGACCACATGATAATTTGAACTTACTAAAAAATGAATCCACAATAACTCAAATAACCATGGATGAGAAAAACGAACTGACCATGTAATTATAAACCTATCATGTGGTCAATTCATGCTACCAAAAGCCTAAAAATACAATCTACTATGCAAAGAGCTATCCTAATATGAATTCCCCTCATGATTGGACAAATGAAAATTAGAATATCTTTCCATGCCTAATTTATAGTAGAAGAAGATAATCCATGCTTCCCAATAATTATTTGAAAACAAAAATATTGAACCAATGGATAAATTGTGGTTGAGATAATTGAACATTGAAACCAATTCCAATGCTTGAAGTGAAGGCCAAAGTATCTGAAGCCTGAGTTGTGATTGAGATATATTCAGCTAAATCATTTCCATATGAGGTGAATGAAAATTTTAAACTGATGATCAAATATTAATGAAATATGATCCAAGATTCCCTGAATAAAGAACCTAAATAATTCAAGGAGAACTATCCTGAATCTATTCCATGAACCATCTAGGTTCACCATGTAATTGAATCAGGGCTGACTTCATAATGTGAAAAAAATGAGGATAGTTTTATGATGAACAGGGAAACCGGTTGAAGTTAAGGAAAGTTAAAGGTTTCTCATTATATTCCATCTGAAGTCAAGACCACTATAACATAGTATGAACCGAGTCCTATGAAATAAATATCAATCATGCTTGATTTAAGGTTAGGATGCTAGTTTCTAAAAACCAAGATTTATTGAAGAAGATAACAACAATTGAAGATCAATGATGTGTGATCAATTAAGTGACCCCTAGATAGGTTTGGAAGTCAAGAAGATAATGAGACCTTGGCTGTTCCAAATTCTACAACTTCTCTATAATAAAGGTTTTCACTATGGGTTCTTGAGGAATTCTATGAATGTGAATTGGGTATGCACCAGATGAGTTAAACCTTGAATATTTTTTTTCTAATGATCAATACTGGTTCACTGGTATGATTTTTTAAGATCAAATAAGGTTCCAATTATTTCTACTAAGGATGATATTAGGCTGTGCTTGAGAAGGTGATCAATACACACCTACTAAGATGAAATCATTGATTGAGTGTGGTCGAATATATGATCTCTTGGTTATATTACTATGATTTTAGGTCATCAATCAATGAATATGATGGGGATATTGAGTATCTAAATTTCATGGTTGAGAGGTTTTAGAGTAATTAATTTCATATTTTTTTATAAATGAGTTAATGAATTTCATGATTTGTGATGTAATAAGGATTTAAAAAATTCCTCATATCTATGGAGGTGGATTTTTTCTACCCAACCCAATGATATAATTGATTCAAATTTCATTTTATATGAGGATATTGGGTTATAAATGAGTCAATTTCAATGTTGGTGTTGAGATAAAAATAGGTTGAAGATTATTAGAGAAAAGTTCACATCTAGAGCTTACTGTTTTAATCTTTGAAGTCTTACAATGATAAAATTGGTATAGAATCTTTCTTAAAACTATACCAAGTCTTGGATAAAGCCTTGTATTGAAGACCTAATAGAATATCCTATTAAAGATCATCTCTATAGACTATATTCAGTGAACTTGAATATGTATAATGTGAAGGAAAAGTGGGATATGATCTCAAAAAAAGAAGAATTCATTAATAATAAACATAGAATATTCTCAATATTTCTTAATGATTATAGAGATTTCCATTTTTATACAAGAACATTATATTTCAAAGGTTTGAATAGTGTCACTTATGAGAGAGATAGTCTATAGACAAAGTTCTACTCATAAGATAGGGTGATATTCTCATATCTATGATTTGAGTTCAAAGTTGGGAATTTCCGTACAAAAAATATTTATGGGATAAAGGAGATAAAGGAGGAATATTTGGATCTAGATAAGAATTGATCAGAGTGATATGGAGAGAGATCTTATGGTAATCAAAATTGGAGGATGATCTAATCAACAAGATAATATTCTTCGTCATTTATCTCTTATTTATTTTTCTCTCTTTTAAATGGATTTTATTATAATAAAATTATGAATTTTTATTATATAATATATAATATTTGGCTAAACATTATATAGGTAATGAGATTATGATGGTAATTAACTTTACTTCATTTGTATAATTCTATAGCTAGAAGTTTCTATCATTATAAAAATTAGGAAATATTATTCTCTAAAACTTTAGTGACTAATGAAAATTTATCTCGAATGAATTGATTTACTAACTTTTTAACCATATGAGTTTCAAACTGACATGTTAATAGCTCATGAGAGTAGCACATTGATTTAAATCAATAACTTAGACTAAATGAAAACTGATTTCATCACCATGTGATTGAGTGAGTTTTGAGGGTGAAAAACATCATGATTAATTTACTCATAGGTTGGCCTGTATAAAAAACAATTTAGCCTCATTCAAGTTAGTTCTAATGTGACTAGTTGAAATACATTAATGAAGGAAATATATAAATCCGACCAATAAAATTTCCCTCTCCCATGAATAGATTATTTGTGCTTGTTTCTTTATTTTCTTGATATTTCACATAATCTAACACTATCTATTCTATCCCATCACTTTAAAACTCATAAAATCATCAATACCATCAATTAACCTCCATTTAATTAATAATTTTATTGAGTTTTATTTTTATTCTTCTTGGTCACATTCTTATTCATCAATCCTACCCTGTAGATTCAGCCCCTATTTACTAACTGTACTTGTTTTAAATAGGGTTTATAAATAATTATTTTTATCTAAACCTAGTAAAAAACCTAGGAACCAGATAAACTTTTGTATCCTTTTTAGGGGGAGGGGGAATGTGTGACCAAGTTGATAAGAAAATTATAAAAAATATAAAATACCAAATATAAAAAAATTATTAAAAAAATAAAAAATTCTACTGAGTGATACTTGCAATCTATAAATATATGAGTGAATGAAAACTTGATCATCTTATGAGAAATTATATCCCATCAATTCATAAATTGAAATACATATTAGTGGTATTAAAATGAATAGAACCAAAATATAAGACCATATAAAAAATCTGAATAATAAAGATGTAAATTTCAATCAATTACATATTTGAAATGAGATGATAGAGATATTTAGGCATAGAAAATTTCAATTTTCTATAGTTTCAAATAACCTATCATGTATTATGCTTAAAAATCAGTGTAAAAGCTATTAGATAAAAAAAACTAATTCTTTATATGTTACTATCATTCAATGGAATGTCAAAATAACTCACTTGACTTTATTAGGGGATTCTATTGTGTGATTTAGAAGGTGCCACTAAGAGGATTTGTGAGGAAGAGCCTAAACTAGGATATTTCCTATTTTTTTCTAAAAGGAAATGTTATAACTTAGTTTAAACAAACAACTAAAGAGGTTTTTTTAACAATTTAGATCATGTTTCTATTGACTTTTCCATGAAATTATACCCCAGGATAATGAATACCAAAATTATACACAAAAAATAATGGTTTTCTTCAAGACGGGGGTGAATTTTTCTATAAAAATTGAGATAAATTGAAAATCTTTATTAGAAATTGTATGAACCATAAATATACCCCATAAGTTATCATGAATACATTTTAAAATATTCTCACCCTATACTAATAAACTCTTTTTGATCAATCATATGGAGGTGATTTTTAATGATAAAACAACTATGGAATTAAATTAGTTTTTAACACTGTTTATCAAAATTCACAGTGTAAGTGCTCAGTAAGAAGAACCATTATTAAGAAATAAATTGGCCCTATCCAAAAATATGAGTTCCAATATTTTGGTATTTACAATGAAACTAGTTAAAATACATTAGTGACCAATGTCACTCACAATCCTATTATCCCAACTTTGATATGCTATCCCAACCACTAGAAAATTCTAATTACATAGGATACCCACATAGGATGATACATAGGGATGAATAATTATCTAACATCTATAAATAAGGGTATATAAACCATATGAATTTATCTTTTAAATAATAAGTGTGTATTGAGACAAGCTACACCTTTGACTTTCAATAGTAGCCTAGGCTGTAATTCAAAAACAAACCTAGGGATGAATATTTTAATTAACAAGGTAATGCATATGGGATGTTGAATCAAATATTAATTGGAATGGATTACCAAGATAAAATATTAAAATCTTAATTTGATAAACCAAAATCACAACATGATTCCGGATAAGGTTAATTCAGATGAAAGGATGCATAATCTTGAATTAATAATGGGTAAATCAGTTACAAAATGAATAACAGAAATAAAGGGAAGTTACCTAGCCTCATTTAGACTAATATGAAAGAAACTATAATATCTATATTTTTTTTAGAAATATACCAATAATTTCACAAATTAACTGAAACTTCTCAAAATGAAAATCTGTGTGAAACTAAAAACTAAAATCTAGAAATTAAAAAATATTTAAATTTGGATAGAAGTATTAAAAATAATTTAAAACCTATCATTCTTACTGAAAATCTATAAGAAAAATATTTAAAAATTAAATATAATAAGAAGATGAAAATGATTCAATTATATATATATATATGTGATACCACCACTTCTAAAAAATATCACCCCTTCCATTCCTTTCCTTTAAAGAATCAAGAAGACGATTCAATATACAAAACTTTTAGATTTTATAAAGTTTACAAGAAGATTCACATTGAAATACCTTTCCTTGAAGCCTTAATTCAAATCCCATCATATCACAAATCACTAAATAATTTTTTTTCAAACAATAAGACCTTGGAATCATTTTCTACTTATAATTTCATAAATATTTGTCGTTCTATCTTATAGAATAAGACATGACCAAAACATCAGGATGCCATGAGTTTTTCATCCCTTACACCTTATGATATATAAGTGACATGTTCAATTTTATCTATGATATTTGTGTGAGAATCAATATTATTCCATTTTCATTATTTCATTATTTAAGATTAGGATTTCTACAACCCACCACTATTAACATATAATTGACAGACCGATCCACCAATCAATTAATTGGGAGGGTTGAATATTTTCTAACGGGACCAAGAAAGCTATTATTAACTATCAATTTTCTTATACTAGACACAGATTATGATAAGGTCATTCCTATCATATTTGGTAGGCCTATCACATCCACAATAGGGTCTGTCATATATGTGTCTAAAGGAAATATTATATTTAACTCAGGAGAGAAAAAAATAAGAATTAAATGTTTTTTAGAAGATTAAAGAACCCAAAAAAATGTAAAATCAAGTCTTGAGATGAGTATTTAGAGTTATAGTAACCTGTTGATGAGGAGGAGGAAGAGTTTTGAGGATGATAGATGAAATTGATGGCTAATAAAATCATACTAAGACTTTTATGGTAATATGAACTAGTAGGGTGGAAGAACCAATAGATGAAAATTTAGGAGAGTTCCTTGAACATCTATATGAATTTTCTATAGAAAAAAATCTAAACCAAATTATTAATTCTGATCATGAAGAAAAATTTTCTGGGGACACTAGTGATGAATGATAATCTTTCTACAATTCATTATTTAAGAGGAAGCATGATAACCTTGGGCTTCCCAGACCCAAGTGTCTTCCCTAAAGTAAAAATGAATCTATTTTGGAGATCAAAAACCTATCATCCCATATAAAATATTCTTTTCTAGAGGAGTGATATATATTACCTATCATCACCATATCCAGTTTAAAGGTAACCTAAGAATTTTTGTTCCTTCCTTGTGAAAATTAGAATCTGTAATTGGATGGTCTATTACTGACATAAAGGGAATAAGTCCATCATATCGCATGCATAAAATATCCATATATCCTAACCATAAAACTACAATTGAGGGTATGCGGAGTATTAATAAAAACATTAAAGAAGTGGCCAGGGATGGAGTTATCATATTGCTTTATGCTTAAATAAATTTCATAATTTTTGTTGGCCCATGTGTGAGTCCTAATCTGGTGTTACCTAAAAAGAATAGAGTTTCTGTTATAACAATTGACAAAAATGAGAAAATCTAAACCTAGATAGTAAATGAGTGGATAATTTGTTTAGATTATAGGAAGACAAATGATTCTACTAGAAAAGAGTACTTCCCAATGAAATTTCTTGACCAAATGGTTGAAATATTGGTTGTAAATTAGATCTTATGATTTTTTGATGGATACTATAGTTACAACCAGATTTTCATAGCTTTTGAATACCAGGAGAAGACCAATTTCACTAGTTTATTTTGGACATTATCTTATTGGTGAATTTACTTTTTCATTTGTGGTGCTCTATCTACTTTTTAGAGATCTATGATGAAAATTTTCTAATATATAATTAAAAGAATAATTGAGGTTTTTATGGATTATTTTTAAATAGTTTTAATTAAAATTGAAAGATGTTTAGAAAATATGGAAGCTATTTTGAAGAGAAACCAAGAGACAAACCTTGTTTGAAATAAGGGAAAATTTCAATTCATGGCTACTAAGGGAATAGTTGCAGGTCACATGGTTTCCATGAGGCTAATTTAAATAGATAGTGAAATTATTGAAGTGATCTAGAAACTTAATCCTCCTTAAAATTATAATGTAATTATGAGTTTCTTTGAAAACTTAGGTTTCTAGGAGATATTTATCAAATATTTTTAAAAAACCACCAAGACTTTATGATCAATTCTTGTTAAGGACACAAATTTCTTATTTGATGATAAGTAGAGTCATTAAAATTTCTTAAGGAGAAACTAAAAGCATCACCAGTGGTTATTTACATGGATTGAAAACTAACTTTTGAGGTTATGTGTGATTCTAGTGATGTGGTAGTTGGTGCGGTTTTATGGAAAAGGGAGGAGAAGAGACTCCATGAGGTTTATTATGATAAAAATATGTTGGATAATTTTGAGAAGAATTACTCCACTATTGAGAAAGATTTAGTTTCTGTTATGTTTTCCCTAGAAAAATTTAGGAAATATCTCATAGGTTCTAAGGTTATTATTTTTTAGACCATTATTCTTTGAAATAAGGTTTTACTTAGAAAGAATCCAAACTAAGGATTTCGAGATCGACACTTTAGTTGCATGAATTTTACTTGGTAATAAAGGATAATAAATGAGATTATTTATTTGTAGACCACTTTTCTAGGTTACCAACTCCTAAATACAAAAAGAATTATATTTTTATTATTTTCAGATAATACCCCTTTTAAGGGTTGAGGTAAAACCCTTACATGAACCACACGCTTAGAGGCAGAAGGACTGTACGTGAAATGAATGCCCAGAGGTGTAAGTCCTAGTATATGACCTTTGAAGGCCTAAGACCTAACTATACTTTTTAAACTGAACCTAAAGATAATCTACATATTTGAAGGTGTCTAGATCCCCACATTGCATTGCTGATCAACTGTAATTTACCCATATAGAGCTGTACGATGCTAGGTACCGATGATAAGAGCTATACCGTCTCATTCTTCCAATATGGTCAGTTCTAATCTAGTGGATGATAGTTTCTCTAAGTCTTATTATGGGCCCAATTCCTATGTGGTTTTCCCATGATAATTCTTGGTCCTATGTGGTCTAGAGGCCCAGTGACCTAAAGGCCTATGGTGGCATGAAGGCCCTATGGTCCAAAGGCTATTTGGTAGCCCGGAGGCCCTATGGTCTGAATGTTATTTAGTAGACCAAAATCCCTATGACCTAAAGGCCTTGTTTTCCCAAAGTCCCTAAGACTTGTAAGACCAACCTATGGCCTAAAGACCCAAATTAAATGAATAGTTTTGGTTGGTAAAATACCGCACAGTACTGACTATAGTAATTTCTACAATACTCATTAATTCACCCCCACGTGGATTTTATCCTGGGTCTTTTGGATTCCATGTAGATGCCTCTACCGCTTGGGTACAGGTTCATTAAAAAATATAGACTAAATAATTACCTTATTGTATATCCAAAAGCTATAAACACTTCATTTCTAGTTGAATAATTGTTTGCTACTTTAGTTTAACAGTCTATTTGGTTTTCAAACTAAGCTAATTTTATGCCTATAAGAACCATGCCTAATTTTATTTCATAGAAATAAAGAAATAAATTTATATTTTCATTCAAATATTACTCATGGGATGATCTATTTCTCTTTAGGATATATGCTGATGGTATAATAATAAGATGTATGGTTGAGGAGGAAATTCTTCCCATTATTGAGAGATTCCACTCATCACCTTTGAGTGGGTATCATTAGGGTAAGAGAAATACATAGAAAGTCTTATAGGATAGTTTTTACTATCCCACTCGATTCAAATAATCTAAAAGTCTAGTAGTTTACTATTATAAGTTTCAATTTATTGAAAATATTGGTAAGAAATAGGAGAATCCCCAAAAGTGGATTTTTGAGGTTGATTTGTTTGATCTATGAGAACTTGATTTTATATTACCTTTCCCATGTTCTATTTTTAATGAATACACACTTTTCTCCATTTATTATGTATCTAACTGGGTTAAGGCTATTAAACTTCTAAACAATATTACTACTAGTGTTGTAAAATTCATAAAGAAGAATATATTTCAAGGATTTTTTGTACCCAAAGAATTCATTACTAATAATAGAACTCATTTCAATAATTTTAATTTCAAATAAATAAAGGAAAAGTATGGGTGTCCTCATATAATTGGAACAAAAAATCACCCATAATATAGTGGGCAATCTAAGGTTTTTAGTAGATAGGTCAAACAAATTATGGAAAATATAGTTTTTAGCTCTTGGAAGGATTGATCAATCAATTTGCATGAAGCTTGGTGGGCTTAAAATACTAATTATAAAACCATCATAGGCCTGTATATATTTATAATTCTCCTTTAAAAGACATTACATCTACCTAAGGAGTTGCATCACATGTCTTTTTGGTCAGTGAAGACCCTAAATTTTGATTTCAAGTCTTCTAGTTAAAGACACTTGTTGGGGATGAGTGAGATGGAGGAATTTATAAGGGAATCCTATAAGAATTATGAAAGTTCCAAAGAGATAATAAAATAATTTCATGATTCTATCATCCATAATAAGGATTTCATGATTGGGGAAATGGTTTTTCTATTTAATTATAGGGTAAAACTCGTTCCTAGTGGACCTAAGACCAAGTGATCTAGATGCTTCACCATTTTGAGAGTGTTGGTAAATGGTGCTGTTGATCTAGTTAGAGATAATAATCAAATATTTATAGTCAGTGGTCAGAGAATAAAAAATTACTTTGAGGGGTATCCAAAGGGATTGTCTTCCATCTCCTTTCATGAAGGTTGAGCCATCACTAAGTCTAATTGTGGTCTATAACTTCAGTGTTTCATAGGAAAGAACCCATGGTTTATATTCTTATTTGTTATTTTCCAATTTTGTTTAATAAGATAATACATATTTCTAAAATTTTAGTTTTTTTTCTATTCCATAAATAGTTGGGAAAACTAGGAATTAACCAAAGTGTTGATGCAACCATAAGAAGGGATCCTACACAAGAAATTTCAAGTGTTATCAAAGTCTCAAAGGAGTTGAGTCCTTAAACATTTTTTTCAAAACATTCCTAAACTCAAACTTTGGTTTCTATTCACATTAATCATTTATCTTATTGTATATTAATTTTAATATATTTCAATTATTTTTTAACTTGAATAGGGAAATCATAGGGACTTATCAATGACATAAAGAAGAATACATTTAGCTGAACACTAATGATGAAATATCCACTTTTAGGGTCGTAATATTCTAATATGTTTATTTCATTCATTTTGGTAGATGTTAATAAAACTTAAGTGGATGGTATGATATTTCTATTAGTTTTTATGTTAAATTAATATATATTAACCTAATTGGGTGTTTATATTTCTTATATCTAGGGAATTGAAAATAAATTTGAAAAGAACTTCAAACCCAGATAACACTCTCAAAATGCCTCTGGATTATAATGTTATTCTTTGGCACATAATTTTTCACCATGATAATTTATGATTTAAATTGTGAATTTATGTGTCTGTTTAAAAATTAAAAGCATGGAATTATTGAATTCAATTTTCATTTTTTTTGAAAATGGGATAAGTGTGCTATTTTCATCTTCTTGTGAACTCTTCCAACATTACGTGAGTTAGTAAATTAAAAGCTATTTTAAACCAAACATTCTTAAATATTTTATCCAACTTATAATTAAAAAATGGGGATAATTTTGAGTTTTCAATGTGTGTGTGTGTGTGTCGGGGGGGGGGGTATTGAAATTATTATAAGAAAAGATTCAATGACTGTTCACATCAAACCCCCCTATTTTGTTTTTCAAAATTTTAGGTCTTTTTGTTTTAAATTAATTTAAAATTACACCTTGTCTAATGGATAATTTTATGATAGTTATTGAGGATAAAATTAAGTATGAAATTATTGTATTTATATTATTTTTGAGTGTTATTTCCCATTTTTTGAAGGAAATTCTATTTAGGAACTAGGAAATGGAGAGTTATTGGATAGATCATTATGAAATTGGAATTTTAACATAAGGAAACTAGAAAATTGATCTTGAACCTATAGGACTTGGCCTTTTTGAAACAAAACACACCAGGGAGCCAACTCAAAAGATAGTCGTACATTTCCTTTGAAACCGAAGTAAAATGGGTAATTGGGATCCCAAAGTAAATATCTAATACATTAAGCACTGGATGTGTGATTCTATACTATTTGTTTATTCAATAAGTTTTATGCACAAATCACGGCTGAGAAAAATTCAAGAAAAGTTCCTAATTGTTAAAAATAAATTCACTAAAGTGAGGGGAATATTGAAACCAAATAAAAAAGGGGGAAGTTGACTTATAAAAAAATTATTTTATTTGTATCAATGAAGTGGGAAGAGGATATTTGGTTTAAATAACCTAGGGGAGAGTGATTTTTGAATGTTAGTTTTATTATAGTTTTAATTATAATAAATCTTACCCATCTACACTCCTAAAACTATAAATTGATTTTGAATTGAAGTAGGGTAGTGTGTGATTTTTATATAGGAGGCATAAAATTTTCAATTATAGAAGCAATTGTACTCCCTTGATTTATAGTGCATGTATTGTAATTTAGGTAGGCGTTGTGTGAGAATTCTTGAAAACTTTGTCCCATAGTATTCTCATGTAAATTATTGGTTCAACATGCTTTATTGTGATATAATTTTTAATATATTTTTTTATATGTACAATAGTAATATAATGGATTGATTGAGGAAAAATGAATAATTAAGTGCAGGGGAATTTGATGTAACTTTATTTTGATAATATTTTTACACATCCTTTTGATGAATTAAATGGGTTTTATGTTCCAAAATGAGATTTAATTTGATAATTTATGTAAATTGGCTAATTGATGTTGAACATGAGGATTTATTTATTAATTTGATAATTTTGAGTGTTTTGTATTTTAAATGATCAATGTACCAAGATTTAATTTTCCAACTATATTTATAATAACATTTTGTGTGATTTTTCATTTAAAATATGTTTTCATGAAATTTTGATGATCTCATATTTTTTAGAATTAATTATTTATAAATTCAAAAATTTTATTTTGTTAATTCAACTGTGGAATTAATTTTTTATTTAATTTTAATTTTAAAATTTAATTTAGTTTTCGATATTGAGATTTTATGTTGAATTAGTAATTTATATTAATGTTATATTATGTATATTTGAAGACAAGTGACCATGTGATAATGTATTCATGAATTCATTCGATTGACTGTGATAATCAATTGCACTTTGAGAAGGTAACTTATCACACAAAGTATTTAAGTGGTCATATGGTCACTCAAGTGATAACATGTAGGAAATTTTGAAAAGTAATAAAGCTACCGTAAGAATAAAATTTGAATCCCCCATATTTGGGGGAAGTTTGAAATGTCATAAGTGACCATAAGTGGAATTTCAACCTAGCATGTGTAAAATTTAGAAAAATCCTCAATCAAATACATGCAAATTTGAACTTAACATTAGATGGAAACCACATTCATCCAACTAACTATGTATGAGGAAGAATAACCGACCATAAAAAGATCTAATATTCCATGTGACCAATTTAAGCTACCGCATGCCGAAAAATCCAAGTAAAGAGATAACCTATATTGAATGCTCCTCATGGTCAGTCAGTTTACCACGAGAAGAACCAATCATGATCAATTTTCAATGGAATAAGTAAGCTAATATTCCCAAATCAAATTTTAAAAAATTACCTGAAAACAATGGTGATACCAAGGTTGGAAGAATTTAATATTGAAACTGATACTGATGCTCATAGTGAAGGTTGAATAATCTAAAGCTTAAGCTATACTTTAGATGGGTTCAACTAATAAATTCTGATATGAGGTAAAAAAATTCTACAAATGATGATTAGTGATTGATTAATGATGAACCAAACTTTTCTAAATGAATAAATAGAATCAATAAATGTGGGAAACCTTAAATCTATTCCATGAATCATAAAGGTTCACTATGGTATTAGAGAAGCATTGAATATGGATATTGGGAAGAAATAATATGGGTTCACTGTAACAGAGGTGACCAGTTGAATTGAAATAAAATTTAAGGTTTCTTGTAATAGTCCATCTAAAGTGAAGATCACTACAAAAAAAGATAAACTAAGTTCCATAAAAGCAATATCATTCAAGAACAATTGAAAGAGTGGACTCTAGTTACTAAAAACAGAAACGTGATTGAGAAATATTATGAAAATTTTAGATTGATGGCGTGTGATCAATTGTGTGTTCCCTATGTAGGTTCATAATTCAAGAAGTTGATGGGACCTTGGGAATTCTAAATTCTGTAGTTTTTCCATCACAATGGTTTTCACTATGGTTTCTTGATAAATATCATAAGAGGGAATTAGGTGTGCACTGATGAGTTTAACCTTAAAGATGGTTTTCCATCAATATCCACTAGTTATCTGGTTCATCAATACATCTTTTTTTGTGATCAAAAGGTTCCAAAACTACCTAATGAGGATAGGATAAGTCCATGTTTGAGAATATTATCCATTCTCACTTACTTAGATGAAGATCAATGATCATGTTTTTTAAAAGCTGTGATTGTTGTGTTTATATTATATTCATACAGGTCATTGATCAATGAATATGACTTTGTTCGTGGGTATAAAAATTCTAGGATTGAGAGATTGTAGTGGAATTCATGTTAGGTTTTCATATCAATATATTAATCAAGTCCCTATGTTATGACACAGGGAGGATTTAACACTTTCGTTAGATATATAGAGGTGTATTTTTTTGGACAAGCCCATTCCACCATTGGATAAAATTATATTTTCCATGAGGAAGTGGGGTTGTGGATGAGTCAATTTCAATGCTGATATTAATATGGAAATAGGTTTCAGATACTTTTATCATGGATCATGTATGGAGATTATTATTTCAAACCTTTATGTTTTGAAGAAATCGAATTATGTGTAAGCAAGCTTGATGGTGGCCCAAGTCTAGGATAAGGCCTAATATTGAAGACCCAATGGATAAACCTATGAATGACCATCTATATATCCCATATTAAATAAACCCAAATATGCATAATGTGAAGGTAAATGGGGAGATGATCAGGGAAAATATTAATTTATAAAGATTAAACTGAGAATATTATTGAGATCATTGAAGGATCAGAGACATAACCACGTTAAAACAAGCGCATTTGGTTGCAAAGATTCAACTAGTGTCAGCAATGAGGGAGATATTATATAGTGAAATATCTATGTAAAATCAAGGGAGATATTCTCAGGGATATAACTATGAGTTCAATGTTATGAATTAGCACATGAATAATATTTATGGAACAAAGGAGAATGAGGAGGTCTATTGATGAACTAGAGAATAAATGATTGGAGTGATCTTGAGAGAGATATTGTAGAAATCAATGGAAGAGGATGAGGTACTCAATAGAAGAATATTATTTATACATTATATATTTTTTATCTTTCTCTATTTCTATTAGATTTGACTGTAGTGAAATTATTAATTCTTGTTAAATCAAATATGAACTTTGGATAAAAATTATTTGAGGAATGATATTGTGCTAGAAATTGATTTTTCTTCATTTTTCCAATTCTATATCTGAATGTTACTCACATCATTAATATTAAGAAATGTTATTTTACAAAAAATTAGGAACCAATGAAAATTCATCTCAAATGAATTTATCTTAAAAATACATAACCATCTAAATTTTAAATGGATAAGTTAAAATATTATGAGATCAACACAATGAGTTAAATATATATCTTAGACTTAGTGAAAATAGATTTCATCACCATGTGATTGAGTGAGTTATAAGGTTGAACAATCCCATGATTCATTCTATCATATGTTATCTAGTCTACAAAACCAGTTATCCTCCTTTAAGTTAGTTCCAGTGTTATTAATTGCAATTCATGAATGATGGAAACATATATAACCATCAAATTGAATTACAACATCACATAAAATAATTACTTGTTCACGTTTCTTGATATTATTAATAGTTCGCCTGATAAAACACTGTCTATTCACTCCCATCACTTTCACTCTCACAATTTCATAACCACTAGCAATGCAGCACAACTATTTTCAATATTTTTTGAGTTTTATTTTTTTATCTTCTTGGACACAAATTTTTTCATCTTTTATTACCTTTAGATTCAACCCCGACTTACTAAAAACACTAGTTTTAAATTGGGTTTTTAAAAAATTAATTTGATTGATCTTATTCAATGATCTAGAAACTAACCATTTCACTAATATAATAAAATTTAAGTATAATAATAATTTTAATTTCATTATACTAGTTTGGATGAAAAAATTTTAGAAGAAGAAGATTAACAGAAAAAAGACTAAGGAATAGGAAATACTCACATTGAGAACTTGAGATTTATCTTCGAAATATACTTATAAATAGAGGCCTTATGTAATTACCTAGCTCAAAATCCACTAAGTCGGTGCTTCAAGATGGTACAATACATGACCTTAGGTGCTTCACCCCATATGCCAAAGGCTTCCAAAAAGTATAGGGGATATAAAAGAATACCATGGGAAGACTATACCCTCAGATTAGAGTCATAATATTATCATAATATTAAAATAAACATTTAAAATAGATAAAAAACCATTAAAGATAAGATGGTAAAGTGCTAAAATAACTAAAGTATCCAATGATATAAAATGAGGAATGCAATACATGATATAATTGAACCAGCATGGGTGAATCATCTCTAAATATATAACAAGAAAAAAAATCCAAATCACGACCAAACTATTATCAAGTCCTTCAAAATCCCATCATTTGAACTCTACGTAAGCTAGCCAAGTCCATGCAATAAAAAATAATGGGATCTTACACAAACCAAAAGCTAAAACAAAATAGTCTTCTTCCTAGGTACCCAAGTTCCATGGTGGCCCAAGAAAGGTGTAATTAAAACACACCATGCCACCACCAATGGTGTTCTTAAAATAAAAATTCAATAAAAGAGTTCATGAATAAGTGATATAAATTTAAATTTACCATTTAATAAATTAATAGAATAATAATTTAATATTCTAAATAAAAAATCAGTAAAGAAACCACTGATTCCCATGATCTATGGTGATTAATAAATTCGATCTATACCTACTTTTTCTATCACTGGTAAGTCTCTAATCATGGTACACATCATATCTTTACTATTCCCAAAGTATACTACTAAGGAAACCACATTTATAAAAACTTGATGAAACCCACAAGTCTCTACCAATAATTCACTCTCAATAATTCCATCATAAATCCAAGGGATGGGTGTGATGTTATTAATATTTTAATAAATTTTTATATACTCCCTTTACTAATTTAATATGAAATGTGCATAATTTTTGTGAAATATCAATGTTTAAATATTAAATACAATTTTTGAGCACTATTTGAATTCATTCATATTCGAGTTAGTTTACTATTTTAATAATAACTATCACCCTAATAATCCAAATTGTGTGTTTATTTTTTTTAATATTCCTTATTTAAATTCCCACATATCATTAGAATGAATCATTGTCCAATTATACCATTTGTAGGGTCATATGGACCACACAAGAAGGCCCACATAATCTGTGAAGAAATTGGACTAGCAATGAAGATTGAATTTCTTGGCTCAATCAGGATGTAAAAATTCCTTTATTCTCCTCAAAATTTTGGGGGAAAATGAAATAATTAATGGATAAAAATTTCAAGGCCAAAATCCAAAAAACAAGGGGCCCAAATGAAGCATTTAGGTTCATCCCACCATTCTGTTCGGGAAATGAAATCACCACACAAAAATTGAAATTTCTAATGATCTATTCATAAAATAAAGTATTTAGTTTTCATTTTGAGAAAGGATATATAGGAGGAAATTTTTTTTGAATAAATAATTCATATTTTATGTCATCTTCCTATTAAAAAATCCATTCAAATTTCGGCCATTGAAAAAGTATGGTTTGAAAAGGACAGATTAAAATTGTTTAACCAAACAAACATAACTTTGGATCAATAAGTCCAAATGCCTAAAAATTGTGAGAGTAGTTGGAAAACATTATTATATACAATTTTGAAGAAGAATCTATCTCTATATTCAGCTTTCTGGATGTCACAATCATCGAGATAAGTGGATGAGTAGTTTTGGAATGCAAACAGTCCACCACCTTGGGCTATAAATACATCCCCTCCTATCCTTTTGAAAAGTTTAAAATTTTAGAGAAAAGAAGGATAGGTTGGAATGAACAAGGCTCTAACAAAGGCATGGTAGTATCTTCCATACTCAAGTTTTTACTTGATAAACAATTACTTTTTTCTTGCTTTCATTTACTTTTGTGTTGTTCTTCATTTGTAATCGTGTAAGTGTTTGTTTTTTGTAATTCTATTTTAATGCAAGTTTTTTCTTCAATATCACTTATTATCATCCAGATTCTATAATTTAATATTAATGTTCTTAAAATAGTTTAAATCAAGTTAAAACCTCTTCCCTTATTTTGCTTCCTTATTCAATCAAAAGTCTTTTTTTATCTCTCTTCAATGATCGTGTGTGTGATCGACAGACTACTCTTTTCTTATCCTGTTATTTTCACTTTCTTTATAATTCATCACCTTAAACATATTTAATTATATTAATAATAATTTCAATTTCTGAGTAAATCTACCATTGGGTTGAGTTATAATTTGGGGATATTAAGTTATTGAGAGATTTTGCTCGATGAGTATTCTTTGAGTTAATATTGTGTAAGATGAACTTTATATGACATGGATTAATGACATGTTTTGTTTAATATGTGGATTCCAAGGATTATTGGAACCAAAAATACACTACCATAAACAAGTAATGATTATTATTAGAACCCTAAGTTAAGTTATAGACTGGATTAAAGCCTTAACACTTGGGAATTCCAATCAGAATATTCTTGTTAAGTGGGCATTAATTTAATGCAATATAAAGAAAATCTCATGGATATCATAAGCTTAAATCCCCAATTATGAACTCACCCCAATAATTATAAATTTTTTAAATCAAATATCTTCCATTAATTATTTCATAATCTCTATAAACAAACCCCCCCAATAAAAACACAATTAACTGAAAAATCGACTATTAAAAAGTACCATCACCGAGGATTCGACCCGAGTGCTACTATACAAATTAGAAGAGCACCATAACCATTAACGGTAAATAGGCGACAATCATATGCACTTTAAAATGGTTCTGTTTCAAGGGATGGTGCAATTAAATTGTCATTCGTACTTGGTTATTGTAATTTTTTTTGAAAAAACACAAAGAAAAACCCTGCATTCCTCTTAAAAATCATAAATAGAAATTGAGTGAACACTTCTCCAACTTAAGAGGAACATAATATATAATAAACTCATTCAATAACCTATAATTTTCTAACCAATTGAATTAGATATGTCCAAGTCTAGGGAAAAAACACTTAAAGAACTTGCATCCCCTGATATGAATTACCAACCTCTTGGTATTCAATATCCAAACATAGAGGCTGGATTCGAAATCAAATTGGGTTTGATTCATCTTCTTCTTAATTTCTACGGGCTAGCCGTTGAGGATCCACATATTTATCTTAAAGAGTTCCAAGTGGTGTGATCTACCATGAAGCCTCAAGAGATATATGAGGAACAAATCAAACTTCAAGCATTCCCTTTTTCCTTAGTTGAATCTGCCAAGTCATGGCTCTACTATCTCCCTCCTGGTTCCATAACTACATGGAATGACATGAAGTGACTTTTCTTAGAAAAATTATTTCTTTCTTCTCATACTGCTTCTATCGGAAAGGAAATAAGTGGTATTCATCAATTCCCAAATGAATCAATCCATGAGTACTGGGAGAGGTTCCAAAAGCTTGTTGCAACCTGTCCACACAAAAAAATCCGTGACCAAATATTGATCTAATACTTCTATGAGGGGTTATTAGATATGGAGAGAACCCTCATTGATTCCCCAAGTGGCGGTTCTCTTGTTGATAAAACTCATGCAGCCTAAAGAGATCTCATAAGTAACATGGCTCCAAACACACAACAATTCCATACTCAAGCACATGCTCAAGTAAAACAATCCAAAGATAGTCAATCTATAGGACCAAACAAGATGACAATGTGGATGAGTGAACTTACAAGTCTTGTGCGACAGCTAGCTGTGGATACCAAAGCCCCACCCTCTTCTTCTCCACAATTTTTGTTCCCTAGACCTATCATGAACTATGAAATCTATATCTCCTCATCTCATCAAACTGAAACATGTCCACAACTTCAAGAGGATCTATATGATTCATCTAGACCAATGGAGATTAATGCAATATATGCGTAGAGGAGAACCAACCCTCAACAATCTGGTTTGTTTGTTAGAAACTTCAACCAACCCCACTCCGAGACCTTATCTTCTACCTATAACCATAACTTGGGATATGAGAATCCCATTTCTCATCCCCCTCAGTCCCCTCATCAAAATCCAAACCAATTAAAATATGGTCAAGGTGGTGGTAACTTCAATCAACCCTATCCTTTTGTTCCTCATCCTCAAAGAAACAATCCTACTTTTGGATTCCACTATCCTAGTTATGCTTCCCAATTCCCAAACCAATACAATCACTTTCCCAAGAACCAAAATCAAGGTAATCCCAATTCGGGACACACCTCTTCTTACAAGCAACCATGGGAAAGTGCAGTGGAAGATCCTGACTCCTTCACCCATTCCAGACTAAAAATATTGAAACCCAAATTGTTTAACTTTCATCCCACATGATCCAGAAACAACATTAAAATTCTTCCCAACTCCCAGCTCAACCATTACCCATCCCCAAGGGTAATGTAAGTGTAATTGCACTTAGATCGGGGAAGCAAATTGCCATGCCTCAAGATAAGTCCTCCAACCCCCTTTGAATGTTGACCTAGAAAATGAAAAGAAAAATAATCTTGAAAAGTAACATGATCCATTGTATCACCTCCTTCTATTCCACTTAGGAATACAATTCCTTTTCCTCAAGCTATTTCTAATCCAAAAAGTCCTTTGAACCTGATGCTGAAATGCTCGACATGTTTAGACGTGTTGAAGTCAACATACCCTTCTTAGATTCCATAAAACAAATCCCTAAGTATGCCAAGATTCTTAAATAATTATTCACCCACAATATCTAACTTCAGACCTTTTTAAATGTTTCCACTCAGCAGTCTATTCCTATAAAGTGCAAAGATCCAGGGACCTTTATGTTTCCAGGCCAAATTGGAAGTTCCAACTTCAATAATGCACTCATAGACCTAGGAGCCTCAATTAATGTCATGACCAAATCCATATTCTCTAACCTTGTTCTAGGTCCCTTACATCCAATGGGTGTTTTCATTCAATTGGACAATCAAAGAACTACTAGTCTTGAGGGTGTAATCGAGGATGTCCTTGTTCGTGTTAATGATCTTATCTTCCTAACTGATTTCTATGTACTTGACATAGAAGGTGAGAAAAACTCTTCTCGATCTCCCTTAATTCTTGGTAGAACATTCCTAATAATAGCATGAACCAAAATTTATGTCCATTCAGGCATCTTATCCATGGAATTTGGTGACCAACTGGTCAATTTTGACATTTTCCAAGCCATGTGATATCCATCTGAGGATCACTCTGCATTCTCAATCCATGCTTTTGAGGACCCTTCTGATAGTCAATTAAACCCTATTCCATCATGTTCATCATGTTCTAATGAGATTGGATCTTGTGAAATCTGTACCATGATTAACCAAGTCATAAATAGTGAAGTTGATGTGGACCTTTCATTCATAGACTCTATCAATCTAGAGGAACTTGAAAACTCTTTTAAATCCCACATCAACTCTGATCTCTATAGATCCACCTCGAAAATAAATTTGAAGCAACTGAAGTCCCTTCCCCCATTCCGGAGTTGTCTAAACTATAAATGAAATATGATACTGATCTGAAACCTCTTCCTAAACACTTGAAATATGCTTTCCTTTTCCATGATCACTCTTATCCTGTCATTATATCTGCTTCACTTACCGAAACTGAGGAGTCCAAACTTGTTCAGGTGTATAGGAAAAGAAAAAGGCCTTAAGTTGGAACCTAGATTACATACTAGGAATCAACCTTGCTTTTTCATGCATCACATCTATCTTGAGAAATCATCCAAACCAATTAGACAACCACAAAGAAGACTCAATCCACTCATACATGAGGTAGTTATGGAAGAGATCATGAAGCTTCTTCAAGCTGGTATTATCTACCCAATTTCCGATAGTGAATGGGTTAGTCCAATTCAAGTTGTACCTCAAAAGGGTGGGATAAATTTTGTCACAAATGAACATGGTGAGGTAGTCACAACTCGAGTGAAGAACAAATGGCGTGTGTGCATCGACTATAGAAAATTGAATGTTGAAACAAGAAAAGACCAGTACCCTCTTCCATTCCTTGATCAAATGCTAGAATGATTAGCCAGAAAGTTACACTATTTCTTTCTTGATATATACACTGACTACTTCCAAATCCCAATCACACCTAAGGACCAAGAAAAGACTACTTTCACATGCCCCTTTGGAATATATGCATATAATAGAATTCCTTTTGGCCTTTTCAATGCTCCTGAAACATTCCAAAGGTGTATGATGAGTATCTTTTCTGAATTCATTGAACACTACATGGAAGTCTCCATGGATGAATTTACCATTTATGGTGAGTCATTTGAATATTTTTTGAATTCACTCTCTATAGTCTTTAAAAAGTGTGTCAACTGTAACCTTGTGTTAAATTTTGAAAAATGTCACTTCATGGTTGCAAATGGGGTTGTTCTAGGGCACATAGTTTCAAAAGAGGGTATTGAAGTTGATCCTACCAAAAATGAAGTGATCCAATCACTTCCTGAACCCAATTCTGTTCGAGACATCCATTCATTCCTCGTTCATACTGGTTTCTATCATTGATTCATCCATAACATCTGTAATATTTTCCTCCCACTCACTAGGTTGCTACAAAATGATGTCACTTTCCATTTCGATGAGGTTTGAAAGAGTGCCTTCATTGAACTCAAAATTGCTCTTATATCTGCCCCAATAATCCGACCCCCAGATTGGTCGTTACCCTTCTAGTTGATGTGTGATGCTTCTGATAGAGATGTTGGGGCTGTTCTTGGTCAAAGAAGAGAAAAAATCTTCATGTCATCTTTTATGCCTCAAAAACTTTGGATGAAACTAAATCTCAGTACACTGTGACTGAAATGGAACTTTCAGTAGTGGTTTTTGCCTTAGATAAATTCCAAACCTATCTCTTAGGTGCCAAAATCATGATCTTCAAAGACCATTATCCTATGAAGTTATTACTCAAGAAAAGCGATTCCGCACCGAGGCTAATAAGATGGATCCTAATGATCTAAGAGTTTGAACTTTAAATCAAAGATAGACTAGGAAAAGAAAACCATGTGGTAGATCAATTTAGTAGAATTTATAATTCTTCTCATTCTGAAATAATGGATCCAGAATTTCCAACTGAGCACCTTTCATCTCTCACTCAAAAAATACCATGGTATGCCCCAATTGTAAATTACTCAGTTTCTGGCGTTTTTCCAGAATTGTTTTCAAAATAAAAAAAATGAAGTTGAAAAGTGAATCAAAATACTATTTTTGGGAAGAAAACAAACTTTGGAAAACTGGGGTAGACATGGTAATTAAGAGATGTGTTGATGAAAATGAGCATTCTTCCATCTTATAATTCTGTCACTCAATTCCTGGTGGTGTCCAATTTGGACCACAAAGGACCTCCAAAATGGTCCTAGAATCATGATTCTTATGGCCTTCACTCATTAAAGACTCAAATGAGTTCTGTCAATCATGTACCACTTTCCAAAAGTTTGGAAAAATTTAAAGAGAAATAAAATGTCCCAAAATCCTTTAATTTTCTGTGAGATCATTGAGGTTTGGGGCATCAATTTCATGGGACCATTCCCCCTTCTAATGGATTCTCATACATTATTCTTACGGTTGATAATTTTTCTAGGTGGGCCAAGGCCAAACCCACCAGAAAAGATGATTCACATACTATTAGTGAGTTCCTAAATACACACATGTTCCACCAATTTGGCACTCCTCGTGCCTTGATTAATTACTTAAGAACCCATTTTTGTAATAGAACCATGGAACCTCTTTTGAAAAAGAATGGGGTTTTACATAAAACATCAACTGCATATCACCCCCAGATATATGGAATGGTTGAACTTGCTAATAGAGAAGTGAAAAGAGTTCTTGAGATAATTGTAAAACCCACCAGAAAAGACTGGCCTGAAAGACTTGGTGAAACACTTTGGGCTTATCGAACTGCCCACAAAACACCCATTGGGATTTCTACTTTTAGGTTAGTTTTTGGTAAAGAATGTAATTTTCTAGTTGAAATCCAACATAAGTCATTTTAGGTTGTGATAACTTGTAATTTTGATTTTGAAAAATCTAGTGAAAAAATATTGTTGCAATTGGATGAACTTGAGGAGCTTCGACTTGGTTCTTATGAGAGTTCCAATTTGTACAAAGAAAAGGCTAAGGTGATCCATGAAGAACACATTATTTGAATGGTATTTCATGAATTTTAAAAGGTAATGATCTTCAATTATCGATTTTAGCTTCACCTAGGTATGCTTAATTCTCATTGGGAAAGTCCTTTTTATTACTAATATTTACCCATTTGGTGAAGTTCAAGTCCAATACCCCTCTTCCAAAAGGAAATTCACAGTTAATGGACATAAGTTAAAGAATCACCATGAGAGGACACACATTCTAGGTACCACATCGACTTCCATCGGATCCACAACTTCTACAGTATACCCATAACCAGATGGAGATGGTGACCCTCCAAATCCAAATCAGGTGGCTCCCCTTTCCCTTTAACTCTATCTCTTCCTCTCTCTACCTCTTTCTTCTTCTTCCTATCTCTTTCATTTTATACCACTTTATTTATAAAATTCTTTCCTTTTCTATTTCACTTTTGTGTGGGTGTGTATTTTAAAAAACATTAAAAAACTAAAAAAATAACAAAAAAATGAAAAAAAAGAGTCATACTTACTCACCGTCTAGTTTCGAATTTTTTTCCAACCATTTTACGGAGTCAAACGACATGTTTTCATCTATTTTTTTTATTTTAATCATGAATTTAGATAAATAATCTTTTTTCAAAACCAAAAAATTTTGAATGCTCATTTTTTGTTTTGGAAAATGATTTTCCGCAACCGTGGGGAATAAAATTAGCTTTCATGCTAAGGACACCTATGGCCATCTTTTCAAAATGTGTGATTTTTAACCCCATTTGCAAGTCTTGAGTTTGTGGACCTTAGAGCTGAATTTCCTACTTTGGTGTTCATTAATATGATAGAGGCATTTTCTGAACCATATGAGAATCACAATAGCCAAATAGCCTCCCATTTCCCTTACATTAATCCTCCTTTTGAAAGCCCCTTCGATCCTATGAAAACCTTTTCTTTTATAGCCACATTACAAGCCCAATACCTTATCCCTACCAATATCTACATGAATTTACATTGCATTATTTATTGAATTTTAAGTGTGATGGGAATAGATTTCATTTTTTGGGTGCCCTTTTTTTGATTTTCAAAGGGTCATCATATACTTGAGGGAAAGCATACATTTTAGTGTTGGATAGAGGTTTTCATTTAGCGAGTTTTGGGGAATGTAATGAAAATTAATTTATGTAATTTTGTAAATGTTATTGAGAAGAGTTCAAAAAAAATCAAAAAGAAAAAAGAAAAAATTGGGTTGTGTCTTGGGAAGGTAAAAAATAACTCTTCCTCAACCTTTGATCATGTTATAACTATTACAATTAGTGTCATGAGGAGACCAATCATGGGTTTGGATATGAGTGTGAGATCTTTTTCAAGTTAAACTTTCAAAAAATGAAAAAATAAAGAAGAAAAGAAAAGAAAAGAAATAACACTTATGTCATTGGGAGAAGTTTTATGTTTCGTAAATATTTCATATTATCATCCCCTTCAAACTTTATTCCAATCTTATGTCTTTCTTCACAAAATCATTACCTTGTAAATATGTGTTTCCATTTACTTCCATGTTTCATTTCAAAAATAAAATTGTGCATTGTTTTACCCATGCTGATGTATTACCCCTCTTCTCCTCTCCCTTGGTAATTATATTCCTACCGTCCCATAGCCACCTAAAAACACCTTAAAAAGTCCTCTTGATTATTGATCACTTTAGGACATGGAATGGAAGCTGAGATCTCTTTCAAACTCTAATATTTTCACTTTTGGATGGTGAAAAAGTGAACCTCCATAAGTGAATTTTATCATCTTGAGAGGTGTTATTTTTGAGTGTCCACATTTTCCATTTCTAAATTTGAGCATGAAAAAAGAATTGTTTTTGAAACATTGTTTCTATAACAATTTGAGGTGGAATTCAATATGGATGAGTGAAATAATCTAAACCTCCCCTGATTAGAGAAAAAAAAATTTTAATATTTGTTGGTGAGTGAAAATGATTTTTTCATGGTTTTATATTTGTTGTACATGAGGACATGCACAAGACTAAGTGTGGGGGAGATGATGTTATTAATATTTTAATAAATTTTTATATACTCTTTTTACTTATTTTATATGAAATGTGCATAATTTGTGTGAAATATTAATGTTTAAATATTAAATATAATTTTTGAGCACTATTTGAATTCATCCAAATTCAAGTTAGTTTACTGTTTTAATAATAAATTTCACCCTACGAATCCAAATTGGGTGGTTCTTGTTTATTAGGATTCCTTATTCAATTTACCACATATAATTAGAGGGAATAATTGGCCAATTCTACCATTTTTATTATCATATGGACCACAAAAGAAGTCCTACAGAATCTGTGATAAAATTGGACCAGCCATGAAGATTGAATTTCTAGGCTCAATAATGAAGTCCAAATTCTTTTATTCTGATCAAACATTCGGGGGAAAATGCAAGGATTCATGAATAAAATATTTCAGGGCCCAAATCTAAAAACCAAGGGGCCCAAATGAAGCTTTTAAGTCCATCCCACAATTCTGTTTGGGAAATGAAACCATCACGCCAAAATTCACTTTTCTGATGATCTAATCATTAAATCAAGCTACGATTTTGCAGTGTGAAATATGAGATATAGGTGAATGAATTTTTTGAAGAAAAAATTCGTATTTTAAGGCATATTCCTATTAAATAATCCATTCAAATTTTGGTCATCGAAAAAGTCTGTATTGAAATGGACAAATTAACATTGTTTAATCAAACAACCATAAATTTGGATCCATAAGTCCAAATGCCTCCAAATTTTGAGAGTTGTCAGAAAATATTGTTATTTACAACTTTTAAGAAAGAAGATGTCTTGATATTCAACTGTATGGATGTCCAAATTGTCAAGCCAAGTAGAGGGGTAGTTTTGGAATGCAAATAGTCCACCACATTGGGCTATAAATACATCCCCTCCTCTCCTTTCAAAGAGGATGGAATTTCAGAGAAAAAGATAATAGGTTGGCATGACTAAAGCTCTGCCAAAGTATTGGGAGGATCTTTCATAATCAAGTTTTTACATTATAAACCATTCCTCCTTGATTACTTTCATTTACTTTTTTGTTGTTCTTCATTTGTAATCATGTAACTGTTTGTTTTTGTAATTATATTTTAATGAAAGTTTATTCTTCAATATCTCTTATTCTCATCCAAACTTTGTAGTTTAATATTAATGTTCTTAAAATTGTTTAAATCAAGTTAAAATCTCTTCCCTTATTTTTATTCCTCATTCAATCATAAGACTTTTTTACCTCTCTTCAACGATCGTGTGTGTGTTCGATGCACTACTCTTTTCTTATCCCATTATTTTCACTTTATTTATAATTCATAACCTTAAAAATATTTAATTAGATTAATAATAATTTCAATGGCTGAGTAAATCTACCATTAGGGTGAGTTATAATTTGGGTATATTAAGTGATTGAGAGATTTTTCTCGATGATTATTCTTTGAGTTAATATTGTGTATGTTGAACTTTATATGTCATGGATTAATGACATGTTTTGTTTAATACGTGGATTACATGGATTATTGGAACAAAAAATACACTACCATAAACAATTAATGATTATTATTAGAACCTTAAGTTAATTTATGGCTTGTATTAAAGCCTTAACACTTGGGAATTCTAATCAGAATCATCTTGTAAAGTGGGTATAAATTTAATGAAATATAAAGAAAAGATCAAAGATATCATAATTTTAAATACCCAATAATTAAATCAACCCAATCATTATCAATTTTTTAAATAAAATATCATCGATTAATTATTTCATAATCTTTGCGAACAAACTCCCCCAATCAAAACACAATCAACTGAAAAAAATAAACTATTAAAAAGTATCATCATTGAGGATTCGACCTGAGTGCTTCTATACACATTAGTAGAGCACCGGAACCATGAATGGTCAATAGGAGAAAATTGGTGCACTTTCAAATGGATCCATTTTGAGGGATGGTGCAATTAAACAATCATTAGTTCTTGGTTATTGTAAAAAAAATTGAAAAAAAAACACAGAGAAAAACTGACCTTCCTCTTAAAAATCATAAATGGAAATTGAGTGAACACTTCACCAATTCAGGTGGAACATAAGAGATAATCAAATAATTCAATAACCTGTCCTTGTCCAACCAATTAAATTAGATATGGACAATCCTAGGGAACAAAAACTTAAAGAACTTACTACCCTTGATATGAATTACCAACCTCTTGGTATTCAATATCCATTCATAGAGGCTAACTTTGAACTCAAATAGGGTGTGATTATTCTTCTTCCTCATTTACACGGGCTAGCCCGTGAGGATCCACACCTTCATCTTAAAGAGTTACAAGTGGTGTTCTCTAACCTAAAGCCTCAAGGGGTTTCTGAGGAACAAATCAATCTTCGAGCATTCCCTTTTTCCTTAGATGACTCTGCCAAGTCATGGATCTAATACCTCCATCCTGGTTCCATAACTACATGGAATGACATGAAGCAACTTTTCTTAGAAAAAATCTTTCTTGCTTCTCATACTGCTTCTATACGATAGGAAATAAGTGGTATTAATCAATTCCCAAATTAATCACTCCATGAGTACTTGGAGAGGTTCAAAAATCTTGTTGAAACCTATCCACACCACCAAATCCCTGACCAAATCTTGATCCAAAACTTCTATGAGGGGTTATTGGCTATGGAGAGAACCCTCATTGATGCCTCAAGTGGCGGTGCTCCTGTTGATAAAAATCCTATAGCTGCAAGAGATCTCATAAGTAACATGGTTGAAAAAACAAAAAAATTCCATACTCGAGCACATGATCAAGTAAAAAAAGACCAAGATAGTCAATCTATAGAGCCAAAAAAGATTACAGAGTGGGTGAGTGAACTTACAGGTCTTGTGTGACAACTAGATGTGGCTACCAAAGCCCCAGACTCATCTTATCCACAATCTCTGTTCCCAGGACCTATCAAGAACTATGGAATCTGTAGCTCCCCATCCCATCCAACTAACACTTGTCCACAACTTCAATAGGATCTATCTGATTCATCAGAACCAATGGAGATTAATGCAGCATATGCACAAAGGAACACCAACCCTCAAAAATCAAGTCAGTTTTTTAGAAAATTCAACCAACCCACACTGAGCCCTTCTCTTCTACCTATAACCCTAACTTGGGATATGGGAATCCCATTTCTCATTCCCCTGAGTTCCCTTATCAAAATCCAAACCAATTTTAATATGGTTAAGGTGGTAGTAACTTCCATCAACCATATCCTTTTACTCCTCATCGTCAAAGGAACAATCTTACTCCTAGATTCCAATATCCTAGTGAGCCTTCCCAATTCCCAAACCCATACAATCGCTTTCCCAAGAACCAAAATCAAGCTAATCCCAATTCAAGACACACCTCTTTTTCCAAGAAACCATGGGAAAGTGCAGTGGAAGATCTTGCCTCCTTCACCCATTCTAGCATAAAAATATTAAAACCCAAATTGGTCAACTTGCATCCCACATGAGCCAGTAAAAAAAATCAAATTCTTCCAAACTCCCAACTCAACCATTACCAAACCCTAAGGGTAATTTTAGTGAAATTTCACTTAGATCAGGGAATAAAATTTCTATGCTTCAAGATAAGTCCTCCGACCCCCTTTGAATGTTGACCTTGATAATGAAAAGAAAAAGAAACTTGAAATAGAACCTGAAGCCATTCCCTCACCTCCATCTATTCCACTTAGGAATCCAACTCATTTTTCTCAAGATGTTTCTAATCCAAGTAAGTCCTTTGAACCCAATCCTGAAATGATCGACATGTTTAGACGTGCTGAAGTCAACATACCCCACCTAGATGACATAAAACAAATTCCTAAGTATGCCAAGTTTTTTCAGGAAATGTGCACCCACAAGAGGCAACTTAGGACCTTTGAAAATGTTTCCACCCAGTAGTCTATTCCTATAAAGTACAAAGATACAAGGAACTTTATGGTTCAATGCCAAATTAGAAGTTCCAACTTTGCGGATGAACTCATAGACCTAGGAGCCTCAATTAATGTCATTCCCAAATCCATATTTTCTAACCTTGGTCTAGGTCCCTTACATATAACAGGTGTTGTCATTCAATTGGACAATTGAAGCAGTGCTAGTCCTGAGGGTATAATCGAGGATTTCCTTGTTCTTGTTAATGATCTTATCTTCTAGGATGATTTCTATGTCCTTGACATGGAAGGTGAGACGAACTCTTCTCGATCTCCCTTAATTCTAGGAAGACCATTCTTAATGACAGTGAGAACCAAAATTGATGTCCATTAAGGTATCTTATCCATGGAATTTGGTGACCAACTGGTCAAGTTTTACATTTTCCAAGCCATCCAATACCCATCTAAGGATCACTCTGCATTCTCAATCCATGCTTTTGAGGACACTTTTGAGAGTCAATTTAACCCTATTTCATCATGTTCATCATGTTCTAATGAGATATGATCTTGTAAAATCTGCACCATAATTAAACAAGTCATAAATGTGGATGTTGGTGTGGACCTTTCATTCATAGACTCTATCAATCTAGAGTAAATTAAAAACTCTCTTGAATCCCACATCAACTCTGATCTATAATGCTCCACCTTGTACAGTATTAAGGAAAATGAATCTGAAGCAAATGATGTCCCTTCTTCCATTCTTGAGTTGTCTAACCCACAAATGAAACATGAGACTGATCGGAAACCTCTTCTTGAACACCTAAAATATGCTTTCTTTTTTCCATGATCACTCTTATCATGTCATTATCTCTGCATCACTTACCGAAACTGAGGAGTCCAAACTTGTTCTGGTGTTAGAGGAAAAAAAGGCCTTAGGTTAGACCCTAGATGATATACCAGGAATCAACCCTGCTATTTGAATGCATCACATCCATCTTGAGTAACCATCCAAAACAATTAGAAAACCACAAAGAAGACTCAATCAACTCATACTTGAGGTAGTTATGGAAGAGATCATAAAGATTCTTCAAGATGATATTATCTACCAAATATTTGATAGTGAATGGGTTAGTCCAATTCAAGTTGTACCTAAAAAGGTTGGGATAACTGTTGTCACAAATGAACACAGTGAGGTAGTCACAACTCGAGTGAAGAACAAATGGTGTATGTGTATCGATTGTAGGAAATTGATTGTTGAAACAAGAAAAGATAAATACCCTCTTACATTCCTTGATCAAATGATGGAACGATTAGATAGAAAGTCACATTATTTCTTTCTTAATGGATACAATGGCTACTTACAAATCCAAATAGAACCTCTAGGCTAAGAAAATACTACTTTCACATTCCCCTTTGGAATATATTCATATATGAGAATGCCTTTTGTCCTTTTCAATTCTCCTACAACATTACAAAGGTGTATGATGAGTATCTTTTCTAAATTCATTGAACATTGCATGGAAGTCTTCATGGATGACTTTACCACTTATGGTGAGTCATTTGAATCTTTCTTGAATTCACTCTCTCTAGTCCTTCAAAAGTGTGTCAAGTCCAACCTTGTTTTAAATTTTGAAAAATGTCACTTCATGGTTGCAAATGGTATTGTTCTAGGGAACGTAGTTTCAAAAGAGGGTATTGAAGTTGATCCTAAAAAATTGAAGTGATCCAATCACTTCTTGAACCCAATTCTATTCGAGACATCCATTCATTCCTCGGTCATGCTGGTTTTTATCGTCGATTCATCCATAACTTCAGTAGGATTTCCCTCCCACTCACTTGGTTTCTCCAAAATGATGTCACTTTCCATTTTGAGGTGGTTTTCAAGAGAGCCTTCATTGAACTCCAAATTGCTCTTACATCTTCCCCAATAATCTAACCCCTAGATTGGTCCTTACCCTTTGAGTTGATGTGTGATGCTTCTGATAGAGCTGTTGGGTCTGTTCTTGGTCAAAGAAGAGAAAAAATTCCTCATGTCATCTATTATGCCTCAAAAAATTTGGATCAAACTCAATCTCACTACACTGTTACTTAAAAGGAACTTTTAGCAGTGGTTTTTTCCTTAGATATATTCTGGACCTATCTCTTAGGTTCCAAAATCATCATCTTCACAGACCATTCTACTATAAAGTTCTTACTCAAAAAAATTTATTCCAAACTGAGGATAATAATATGAATAATAATGCTCCAAGAGTTTGACCTTGAAATCAATGATATAAGAGGAAAAGAAAACCGTATGGATGATCACTTGAGTAGAATTTCTAATTCTTATCATTCTAAAAAAATTTATCCAAAATTTCCAACTGAGCACCTTTCATCTCTCACTCCAAAAATACCATGGTATTCCCTAATTGTAAATTACTTGGTTTTTGGTTTTTTTCCTTAAATATTTTCAAAAGAACAAAAAATTAAGTTGAAAAGTGATTCAAAATACTATTTTTGGGAAAGAAATAAACTTTGGAAAACTAGGGAAGACATGGTAATTAAGAGACGTGTTGATGAAAATGAGCATTCTTCCTTCTAATAATTCTATCACTCAATGCCTGGTGGTGTCCAGTTTAGAAAACAAAGGACCTCTTAAAAGGTCCTAGACTCGAGATTCTTTTGGATTTTACTCTTCAAGGATTCACATGAGTTCTTTCAATCATGTCCCACTTGCCAAAAGTTTGTCACAATTTAAAGATAAGTGAAATTATCCAAAATCCTTTAATTTTCTGTGAGATCTTCAATTATTGGGGCATAAATTTCAGGGGACCATTCCCCCATTCCATTGGATTCTCATACATTATTCTTATGGTTGATAATGTTTCTAGGTGGATCAAGGCCAAACCCACAACAAAGTATTTTTCACATATTGTTGGTGAGTTCCTAAATACACACATCTTCCGCCGATTTAGAACTCCACATGCCTTGATTAGTGATTTAAGAACCCATTTTTATAATAGAACCATGGAATCTCTTTTGAAAACGAATGGGGTTGTACAGAAAAAATCAACTGCATATCACCCCCAGAATTTGGAATTGTAGAACTTTCTAATAGAGAAGTGAAAAGAGTTCTTGAAAGAATTGTAAAACCCACCAAAAAAGACTGACCCGAAAGACTTGGTGAAGCACTTTGGGCTTATCGAACTGCCCACAAAACACCTATTGGGATGCCTCATTTTACGATAGTTTTTGGTAAAGCATCCTTTTAAAACTAAACGCACCTTGGTGCAACACCAAAACACCATCCAGACATGTTTTTCACCATTAATATATTTTAATAAACCATTTAAACAAAATTTATAAAACAATTCCTGAGAGGTATCAAAAAACTTTACACAATACCAGAATAGAATACACCGCACATCAACACCAAATCAAAACACAAACCCAAAAACTCATTCAAAAACTTGCTTTATGACCAAACACACCCCAAAAACATATAAAAATAGAATCTTCAACCCCAATAATATTTCATAAACCAGTTTCACAATTTACAAAACACCAATTAATAATGAAATAAGAGTTTTCATCTAAGACGCACCCCAATTCACATGAACATGCCACTTAAAAAAAACGCATAATAAACACGCATAAAAACTTCATCTGCACAAACCAAAATAATTAATATACAAGATAGATTAACTAAATGAGAACATTAATCCATCAAACAAGAATTATACGTGGAAACACTAACCTTAGGTATCGAAACTTTGCAAACACGGTGCGCAAACTCCGCCGCACTTCAATCGCGCCGCAAACCAAACAACTAAGCCCTAAAATCAAGAAATCAGACCAAACATATCACAATTGGACAAAAAAAAACATGGAACCCTAACCCCACAACATTGACAAAATGAAGAGAATGCCCACTGGTGTAGCATGCACCTACGGTGAGGGAGTGGAGGGATGGCCGAGCCAAAAGAGGGGCTTCCCGAGGTGTGTTGTGTTGGAAAACCACCGGACAGGGGGAGTCGGGTTCACCCGAGGCGCACCGAAAAGGGATTAGGGCAGCTGGATGTGGAGCTGGTCGGAGCGGGTCGCTGTGAGGGGAGGTGCGCTGTGCACTTGGAGGAGAAGGGGGGGGGGGAGGTGGTTGGATGGGGAGGCTGACGGGCAATGCCGGATGAGAGAAAGATCAACGGGTCAACAATGGTGCGCGAGGCAAGTCGGGGAAAGGCGTGGCATGACCCGATGACAGTTCGGTAGGAAGGCTGGGCGCGGGACGGCAGTGCGCCGAAGAAGGCAAGCGGGGGGAGTGGTCCTGTGAGGAGGTGGAGGGAGAAGTGTTGCGCTTAGGGTTAGGGGTGGGATGATGCACCAAAACCAGGGGGTGGGGGGGGGTCTGGCGCAATTGGAAGAGAGGCGAGGATGAGAAAAAAAATGAAGAGAGAAAATAAAAAAATGAAAGATAAAAAATAGAAAATAATAATAATAACAATAATAATAATAATGATAATAATAAAATAAAATAAAATAAAACCAAAAGAAAATAGTTAGACCAACTAAAAAAAATATAAATAATAGAAATAATAAAACTATTGGTTTTTAATAAAAGACTCACTTAAAATATTAATAACAATAATAATGATAATAATAAACTAATTGAAACATTAACTTAAATAATAATAATACTAATAATAAATCTAAAGTAATAATAAAAAAACCAGTTCAAAAAAATAATTGCATTAATTATTCACCTAGACACCACACACAGATGAGCGCATGGTCGCGAGCACAGTCGTGCGACCGTGTAATAATAAATTTAATCATAAAACATTATCTTATTAATGTTGGGCATTACACATGGTCGCGCATACAGTCATTCCCCTTATAAGATTCCAATTTCTTTAAAAAAGAACCGGTTCAAATTGAAACTCAAAAGAAAGACTTAAAATAATCAAATTAAAAGAAGTGTTAGTCGGGGTGTGAAAATTCTCCCCACCATGACACTTTCTGCCCCCAGAAAGTCCCAAGAAGACTTGGTTAACCAAAGGTTCCAAGAAAGACTGTGAAGATCGGAAGGTATTTTAAACAAAACCTTCATCGCTCGAAGACCGAGCATTTAAAACGCCGATGACCTGAAACATCAAATATCTCAAAACCAGAATCACCAAGAAAAAAAACCAACTACAAGGGATTCACATCAAAATAGAACCAAAACATGGAACACCCCGACCCCTGACTTAGGGATCACCGGGGCCACTTGAGATCACCAAGAACACCCGTTAAGCGACCCACTATCTGAGCTAACCAATTAGCATGGACGAGGTCGGGTGGAGCAAAGGCAATGGGTTGCTCCGCCAAGTGCACTTTGAAAACAAAGTCTTCCACAAGATCGTCCTATAGTGGTCTCCCCACCATATTAGGATACTTGTCAAATATCTGTTCTCCAATCCAAGGTGACTCACAAACCCAGACAAAACCTCTAACACTGGATTGACCCTCTAAGCTCCCTAAGTTGAACCAAACCGACACAAGAGGAGACGCTGGAGGGACCCACAGTGGGTCTCCCCACCATTTTATAATTTTCCTAACACCACGACACCCACACGGGCATTCCTAGTTTACTTTGAGCGATACATACTAAACTCTTTATCAAGAACCCACCAACACGGGCTGAATCACACAGACGATTCCCGCACAGACCAAAACTCCACAACATTGGAGGGTTTTGAAAGTGGAAACCCCTAACCAAGAGACGAACTGGGCACACGCACGTCAATTTCACAAGACATGAGCATCTCCAAAATGAGTTAAATTTTGATCCATAGCCGACCACCAGAAGGGTTATAGAGTGCACTTGTTGCAAGAGGGATTCTTCGAACCTCTTTAAAGCCCGAGAGGAACTTCCATAAGTCAAGACCACCACAAGGAGACGAGGCCTTTATGCCCCTCACAACAAAAATGAAACCGTTAGAGACGATACTGCAGTAAGGTAAGTTAAGTCTCCCCCAACCCGTTACTGTAGCCTTAATTCGGACCAAGCTCAACCCACGTCCGATGAGTTTTGATTGTGCGCAAGCTTCACCCCAAGACCTATGGCTAGGGCCCTGATGTATGAAGCATCTACCACCTCGCAGTCATAAGTTGACCACCTCAGACTAGAACTTCCTTCACTGGAAAAAAATCCTGCATACTTCTCCTCATGTCCCGTGCATCCACTCTATCAACATACCAACTGAGGATTTCAACGAATGACTTAGAGTGTCTGGCTTCCCACACTAGAGATAGAAAATTGAGCGGTATATCCGACACACAACACGAACTGATGGAAGGAGCGCTCCAAGAAAATTCCCTTTCAGTTCACACTCCTCATAGGATGATGAACCTTTACTTCCTTAGGTACAATCGTGGGTTGAGGCTAGTATTGAGGATCTCTCACGACATCCTCATTTGAAACTAAAACGGAATGATCACCGTTTGCTAGTGTAGTCCCGCTCCACCAGACATACTCGAGACAACTTGAACCCACACAACCTCTGGAGTTCCATAGAAACTAGAGACACTTAATACTTTTCAAAAGTATTTAATGTTATCCAACTGACCTCAACGTCCACGAACAATTGACATAACCGAGTAGGACCCAACTCTGCCACTGCACTGGGAGTCTGGGCTGAGCCAAGAATTGAGAGACCTACCGGAAACCCATTAGGCCTTTTTAGGGGACATATCCCAAACAAGAAACACAAAATAAACTTCCAAAAATCCAAAAAAATCACAAAACAAATATCCACATTCCAGAAACCAATCCAATAATTACAATTTTAAAACATAAATTCATTTTGAAAGAAATACACTCACTTGAAAAACCAAGCATAGTACATTAAAACCCAATAACTCTTTTGAACTCATCACTTTCACTCCGGAATCAAAACCATTTCCAAATTCCAAAACCATTTAAGCACAAAAACCCATTGGAGAGAAAACCCCACTTTTTAAGAAACAAGATGCAGCTTTTAAAATCAAACACTCACCACTGATATTCCTGGATGCCTCACAGATTTGCATTTCTGTGCCACCCAGGAACCCATCCACACAATCCACCAACTATCCATTAATCACAATCATATGAACACGCGAGAACCCAAGGAATAACACTAGACAAAACAAGGATCTTCTGTTTTTAAAACAAAACATTGTCAAAATAGCTCACTTCAATTTCAAACAACCCAAAATATTCTTTTAGAAACCCTATTTCAACAAATCAATCACCAAATTCCAAAAATATGGTCAAAGGAAAAAACACCCTAAAAATTATGTCAAAATGACACCAAGAGAAAAAAATATAGAAGCAAACCCTAAAGCACTTGGATGGAGAATTAGTGGTCATGCCTAAACCGACTACATGGTTTAGCAGACCATGCCCTAGGCAAGTGCCAACCACTAGGAGTATCGAACCGTACTCTCAGGCATCACATGGGTCACTACTCCATGTGAGACCACGCGTAGCACCAGTTTACTCTAATTGTCATCCCCCATCCACACAGGCCAAAGGAAAAGACTTAAATCCTGGACTACCCCTGGTTACCCAATGATCAGAACGATTAAGAGTTCGCGACGCTCTTCCCGCACCTACCACTCGAGTACCGACAGTCCTATCTCCGATCTACCTAACACCCCCAAATAACAAGAACAAAAACCTCATCTAATACCATTTTGTCACGAACCAAGTTGGGTCACCATCCGACCCGGTCCGCGGCAAGGCCCGAGGGGAATTCTTGATCCCCACGGGCTGGCAACTAGTGCCGGGCATCAAGACTAAACAAGAGGGAATGATTTTGCCCAATAAAAATAAATAAAACAATAGAAAAGTGGAAGAACACAAAGTAAAATAAATAACCCTAAAAAGAAAGAATGGCCAATGAGACACACTAACCTGGTCTCGACCAAAACTCCTCGTGACTCCGAGAGTCTCTCACCAGTCCACAACCAGCTCTCTCCCACGGAGAGAAGTGTAGCGCTTAGGGTTAGGGGTGGGATGATGTGTCGAAACCAGGGGTGGGGGGGGGGGGGTTGTCTGGCACGATGGGAAGAGAGGTGAGGATAAGAAAAAAATGAAGAGAGAAAATAAAAAAAGGAAAGAGAACAAAGATAAAATAATAATAATAATAATAATAGTAATAATGATAATAATAAAATAAAATAAAATAAAACCAAAAGAAAATAGTTAGACCAACTAAAAAAATTTATAAATAATAGAAATAATAAAACTATTGGTCTTTAATAAAAGACTCACATAAAATATTAATAACAATAATAATGATAATAATAACCTAATTGAAACATTAACTTAAATAATACTAATACTAATAATACATCTAAATTAATAATAAAAAAACCAGTTGGAAAAAATAATTACATTAATTATTCACCTGGACACCGCGCACAGATGAGCGCATGATCACAGGCACAATTGTGCGGCCGTGTAATAATAAATTTAATCATAAAACTTTATCTTATTAATGTTGATCATTACACATGATCGTGCATACAGTCATTCCCCCTATAATATCCCAATTTCTTTAAAAAAAACTGGTTCAAACTATAACTCAAAAGAAAGACTTAAAATAATTAAATTAAAAGAAGTGTTCGTCAGGGTGTAACATCCGAATTACTTTATTATCCTCCAAAATTTTGGGGAGAATTCAAGGAGTCATGTATAAAACTTTTGGGGCCCAACACCAAAAAACAAGGGGCCAAAATGAATGTTTGAAGTACAGCCCACCATTCTGTTCGGGAAGTGAAATCAGCACACCAAAATTGACTTTTCTCATGATCTAGTCATCAAATCAAGATGATATTTGCCTTGTGAAAGAGTATATATAGGCAGACAACTTTTTAGAAGAAATAATTCATAATTGAAGGCATCTTACTATTAAAAAAATCCATTCACAGTTCGGCCATCGAAAAAGTATGGATTGAAATGGACAGATTAACATTGTTTAATCAAACGACCATAACATTGGATACACAAGTCCAAATGCCACCAAATATTGAGAGTAGTCTAAAAACATTATTATATACAACATTGAAGAATAAGATATCTCTACATTAAACTATTTGGATGTACAAGTCTTCGAGCCAATTAGAGGGGGTAGTTTTGGAATGCAAACAGTCCACCACCTTGGGCTATAAATACATCCCCTCACCTCTTTTCAAAAAAGTTGGAATTTAAGAGAAAATGAGGATAGGTTGGCATGGACAAGGGTCTTCCAAAGGATTGGTAGGATCTTCCATACTCATGTTTTATTTTAAAAACCATTCCTCCTTGCTTCCTTTCATTTACTTTTGTGTTTTTCTTCGTTTGTAATTGTGTAAGAGTTTGTTTTTTGTAATTCTATTTCAATGAAAGTTTATTCTTAAATATATCTTATTATCATAAACCTTATACAATTTAATATTAATGTTCTTAAAATAGTTTAAATCAAGTTAAAACCCATTCCCTTATTTTGCTTCCTCATTCAATTGAAAGTCTTTTTTTTAACTCTCCTCAATGATCATGTGTGTGTTCGACGCACTACTCTTTTCTTATCCTATTATTTTCACTTTATTTATAATTCATCACATTAAACATATTTAATTAGATTAATAATAATTTTAATGGATTACTAAATCTACCATTGGGGTGAGTTATAATTTGGGGATATTAAGTGATTGAGAGATTTTTCTTGATGAGTATTCTTTGAGTTAATATTGTGTATATTGAACTTTATATGTCATGGATTAATGAAATGTTTTGTTTAATATGTGGATTCCATGGATTATTGGAACCAAAAATACATTACCATAAACAAGTAATGATTATTATTAGAACCCTAGGCTAAGTTACGGCTTGGGTTAATGCCTTAACACTTAGGAATTCCAATCAAAATCATCTTGTAAAGTGAGTATTAATTTAATAAAATATAAAGCAAAGCTCAAGGATATCATAAGATTAAATCCCCAATAATGAAATCACCCTAATAATTATCAATTTGTTAAATCAAATATCATTTATTAATAATTTCATAATCTCTGCACACAAACCCCCCCAATCAAAACACAATCAACTGAAAACAATTGACTATTAAAAAGTATGATTGCCAAGGATTCAACCCGAGTGCTGTTATACACATTAGAAGAGCATTGAAACCTTGAACGGTTGATAGGTGATAATTGGATGAACTTTCAGGGTGACCTTGGCATTCTTTTAGTCTTAATTTCTAGTCTAAACTAAAGGAAATTTCCTTAACATTTAGAAGCATGGTCCTATGAAAATTTTGGCTTACACCTTAGGAATTATAATCAAAGTAATTAGGCCAAATCTGGGGATCTTATCCCACAAAATTCACCATGTTACCTCACAAGAATCCATAGAATTAATTAGTGGAATTAAAATGATATATAAATTACCCAAATCTAAAGGGAAAGTTCCCTAATTTATTCATGATAATGAATCTAGCATAATATAATGGCTCACTCAAGGAATTCGATAATATTGGGAATCTAGGAATCTAATGGAGTCATCACATCATGGAATTCATTTGAGTCCCCTAGTGGAATACAAGGCCTGTTAATGAAATTCCACACATTTATAGGTCAATCTAATTTCCAAGGTGTTGAAAATCCCCAATCAGGATGATTATATCACTAAGAGGTGGAGGGGTGAATTAGTGATAGTTTTTATTTTATGTTTCCATGAAACAACCTTCACCTCCTGTTAAAGATTCAATTCCCTTATGAAAATTATTCAACCACACATCCAAAGGAACTAAAGTATTTAAAAGGTTCACTATTCAACAAAAATATATATTTTCTTGGTATGGTTTGGATATAATCCCGTACCACACAATCCACTAGAAATAAATCATTTGATTAAAATGGGTAGGATATACCCTTACACTCATGCAGCACTATGTGAAAAATTCTAACTGTGCCTGTGCACCCTCTTAGTAGAAATAGGGTAATACAAAATATATGTAACAACTCATGTTACCTGTGATTCCTTTCAAATCCACAAATGTATTCAATTGAAAAAAATTCTTAAATTTCTTACCCAAAAGAAGGTAAGAACTTCCTATAATTTTTTATGAAAAATCACTCCAATTTTCCCATTCTGTTTCCTCTAAGTACAATTCTTCTAGGTACGATTCTACCGAGTACGAAAAATATGACTTTGATAGAATATGGTAATGATGAATCAGAACTACTTCAATTTTGAGTATGGAAATCGTAGTATTATTCTACCTATATGATTCTTCCTCAGTACGAAAATCTCAGTATGGAAATCCCAAATCTGATTATCTAGCCCGATAATATGATCAAACAAATATGATTGAAAAGTTGAATATGGTAATCAGTTGATTATAATAATCACTAAGTACGATGACCAGATAAATACAAAATTGTGATCTTCTATCTTCTCTTTCACTTCTCCATCAAAACTTCTTCAACAAAAATGAATACGAAAACTTCTTTATTCTCTCTAAAACTCTTAGCTTCTCTCTCACGAACAGTATACTGTTAATTAGAAAAAGTAAAATGTACTTTTCTCCTTTTATAGTTGACCCTAGCATGGATTTGGCAGGAATCCCAAAAATTTCATGATTAATCAAATTCACCCTAATCTCAATTTCCCCTAAAATTTCGAGTGTATCATGAATCCTCCAATTCTTCTCAAATCTTCTTGATTCTTCTAAAATCTTCAATTCTTCATAATTTCATTTAGATTTCCAGTCTGATTTCAATACATGAGTCCGATTTTCTAAATCGGATTTCTTCAATAAAATTCCTTATATAAATTGAAAATAAATTTATAAAGAAATAAATATCACTTATGAATGATAAATAATATCATTATTTTGAATGTTTAGCTCTACCTTGACACTTCATTCAATAATATCCTCTTTCAAACCACTTTTACTTCTTCACATCTTCCCTTGACTTAGTTGGAAATACAAAACTTTTTCTTCTCCTATTCTCTTAACCCACTTAAAAAATTTACTTGAAGAGAAAACAAAGTAACTAAACTCTTTATCCACTTGATAAATACATTTTAAAACAAATTAGGGTTTATATATCTCTTCCTTAATTAATTAAATCAACCATCCATCTTATCTTGAGCAAGATTGTCCAGAGTATAATCATTTCTAGGTACGATTATTTTGGGTTCGATATTCAGAACATTGTTTCTTTCATTTCACCCAAATTTGATAAATCTTGGTATTATTACTTTTTGATTAGAAGTATCTATTTTATTTCCCTTTTCTTTCATCAAGATTTCATCATATGTTTCAAAACATACTTATGAATTATGAGAATTACAAATCAGAAAAGCATCATCAAATTTAAGAAAATATTGTAGTCATATAGAGTTCGATATGATCACTTATTTCATACTAGATCCAGAGTGAATCTGATGATCATTTTCTTCCAATAAGACACATTCTCTATGTGACCGATTCTATCATTTGGGATAATGATCAACTAATCTTTATAATCTTCTCATATTCTAGACCCAAGGCACGTTCGATCAGAACCATTTCTTCAAAACATATTCTTCATGTGACGATAGACAAATTGAGTCTGATTCCTTTGAAAAAAACCATCAACACAATTTTCACCAAATAAAAAATGAGGTGATTTACCTTCTTCAAAAAATTTCCTTGACAAGAAAAGAAAATATTTTAAAATAAGAACATTCCTCATCAGCTCGGTCCTAACAATATCCCCCTTTGGATTTTGTTGTCAACCAAGTTTCATAAATCACTGAACATTTAATCCTCAAGAAATAGACTACTTATCAATAATTCTAAGCCTACATTTGCTAAATCATTTTAGGAAACAAGAATCCTTGAAAAAAAACTATGCTGTCCAAGTGTAGTGGTTATAACAAACTTTTTCTTTTTTTCCTTCCACAACTCTTCTTCAACCCCAACTTTTCTTCATCCTCCTTGGAATACAAAACAATTTCTTTTCCTACAACCAATCTAACAAATAGTTAGAATAGTTCACTCACAAAACAATGTTGAATTCACATCTTACCCACAACTCCCCTTTTTTACTTGCATCACATAGATAGAATAATGAAAAAAATTATTCCCCCCCTTAACAACACTATAAAAAGTTACAATGAGAGGGGGGATATAAATACACACCTCAAACTTGATGAAAAAGAGGTTGGAAACCCATGTTTAAACTAAATTTATATAATAATTCCTTTGGTAAAGGTTTTGTGAATATGTTAGCAACTTGTTCTAATGTTGGAACATACTCTAGATTTAATTCATTATTCTCTACATGCTCTTTAATTAAATGATAATTGATATCAATATGTTTTGAACAAGAATTTTGAACTGGATTCCTAGAGATATTGATTTTACTTTGATAATAACAACCCAAGAGAAAGGGTAACTTCACTTAAACAAGTAAATCTTCTAATTCAGTTTTCATCCACAAATGTTGAGTAGTGGATTAAGTAAAAAAACATACTCAACTTCATCCGTACTGAGAGTTACTGAATTTTTTTCTTTGAATTCCTACTAAAAAAATTATTTCCCAGAAAGAATACTCCACCATATGTGGATCTTCTATCATCAACATTTCCTACCCAATCAGTATCTGAATACCCAAAAAATTCAATACCATCTGATCTGTCATATCTGATTCTTAAATTAGTTGTGCCTTTAATGTATCTAATAATTCTCTCTCCAATAAGTAAATGCGATTCATTTAGAGAACTTTGAAATATTTCATATAAAGTAACAATATAAAAAATTTCGGGTCTTGAGGTAGTCAAATATAATAGACTTCCAACTAGATTCTGAAATTATATATGATCAATTTTTTCCTTATCCATCTATAGAAAACTTTGTTCCCACTGATATTGGTATGGAAACAAGTTTTGATTTTTTCATGCCAAACCACTTAAGAAGTTCCTTAACATACTTTTCTTGAAAAATGTATTGCTTTGATGTATTTTTAACCCAAGAAAGTATTTCATTTCCCCAAAAATAGACATTTAAAATACACTTTTAATTTCCCAAGAAAAACTTTCACAACTTCTTTCATTAATCCCAACCAAGATAATTTCATCAACATAACAAATGAAAACGGGGGAATACTCTTGACTTTATATGATGTAGATATTTCTATCCACTCTTTCTTTATTTAAGTTCACCATCCTTAAGAATGTATCTAATTTGGAATACCATGCCATAAGAGATTTTTTTGTCCATACAATTACTTTTTCAGTATGCACACATAACTTTTATCTTTCTAAATAACAAATCCACAAGTTTTTTCAATATAAACTTCCTCTTTAAGATCAAAATTACAGAATGTGGATTGAACATAAATATAAAAGATATTGTATCCTTTTTGTGTATAAATATCAAGAAAGATTCTAAAATTTTTATGTATTTCCACTAGAGAAAAGGTTTCATCAAAATCAATACATTAAATTTGTGAATACCCTTTACACACCAATCTTGTTTTGTTTCTTATCACTTTACCTTCTTCATTCAGCTTATTCTAGAAAACCCACTTTGTGCCAATAATGTTTTTGTTTTCAGGTTTGGGTATGATTTTACATGCATCATTATTTTAAATCTGATCTAATTCTTTATTCATGTCTTGAAACCTTTTTAGATACTCAAAATCTTCATTCACAACATTTAGATCCACTTTTGAATACAAAGAAGTATGTGTAATAGCATTTTTTGTTCTTATTGTTTGAACCTTCTGATGTTGATCCCCAATTATATTCTAAGCTTCAAATTTCTTCTTCATCCTAGGATTAGATTTTTGAGTATATTCCTCATTATTGGAAGTATCTTAGTTTGATTCTTCTTCATGATTAGAAATAAAATTATCTATATCCTTATCAGAATTGTATTCTTCAACTTTCTAAATTTCCTTTTTTGCATGAATATATTTTTCTTTCTCAGATATTTCAATTACTCTCACATCAACAGAGTAATCAATTTTTTTTTTCATTTTTTTGAAGCATCTATATGTTCTTCTTTTTGGAGCATAACCAAGAAATATTCCATCTTCACCATTCTGCTCAAACTTTCCATAGTTTCCACCTTTTTTCTTTATAATACATGGATTCTTAAAAACTTTAAAGTTTTTCAACCCTAGAGTTTTTCAATAAAACAATTCATATGAAGTCCTATATTAATGCGGACTATGGAAAAAATGGTTCTGGATATAAATATAAATACTCATGGCTTTCCACTAAAGTAATGAGAAAGACCATGTTCAAGTAACATAGTTCTTCCCATTTCCACCAAATTTCTATTCTTTCTTTTAGCAACCCCATTTTGTTGGGGAGTGTAAGGAGAATGAGACTCATGCTGAATTCCATGATTCTATATATAAATTTAAAATTCTTCACTTATTTATTCACCACCATTATCACTTCTCAACTTATTCACAGAATATTCACATTATTTATCAGTCTTCTTATGAAACTTTTAAACATTTTCAAAGCATCTGATTTATGTTTCATATACATAACACAAGTAATGAGAGTAAAATAATCAACGAAAGTGATGAAGTAATTATCTCCATTTGTTTAATATTTTCTCATTGTCAAGAATATATTAGAATGAATCATCTCTATGGGTTATTTTTAACAAATCTCAACTTTCTTATGCACAACATTTGTAATATTTCCTTTTCGAGAAATAGTACAACACCAATATATTCTCCTTGGAAAATATGGAATCTCTCAGACACTATATCTCTTTGATAACTTTTTCATGTTTCATTGACACATGTTTCCCAGCCTTTTATGAAACAATTTATTCACTTCCACTATACTCACGTAACAAGAATTTTGTATTTCACCAACTTGAAAAAAAATTATTTTTTTTATGTTGGCTTCTTGTAACAATCTTTCCATCTTCTTCACTTTTCACAACAAACCCATATTTTCTGAATATAACTATTTTACAAACATCACACAACTTTCAAATACTTAAAAAATTGTGTTTCATCCCATCAACATACAAGGATTTATTGGATTTCATATTTTCTTTCCCAATGATGGCTGAACCAACACCATTGATTTCAAGGATTAGTCATTGAAAAATTTCACTATTTATTATCTTAAGTCTTTCACATTATTCAATAATTTTGAATTTCTTATTATATGAGAAGATCACACACTATCAAGATTCTCAAGTCATTCTTCTTTTGTAGATTTCAATATAGTTTAAAAAATAATAGATTTTACTTATTCCTTTTCTTTCTTCATCTTTAGCTTCTAAGAATTGTTAAGAATTTTTTGTTGTGATGGTAAAAAAGAAGATATCATTTTTCAATTTGTACAGGGTTTTCACATATTTCACAAATGGTTCCCAAATGTAGGAACCTATTTTTAATTTTTATTCCACCTTTCTCAACCTTCTCAAACTTCTTCTTTTGAGGGAATTGACTCTCCCTCAACCTCTTCCTTTAAAAACCTATGGAATAATAATCATGTTGTTGGTTAAACCAACACATATTTACTATATGTATGAATCCTCCACAATACCAGTAATTGCTATAGAATGAGTATTTTCCTGAGAAACTTCCATATAGATTGGAATTGTGAATACATTTCTTATCCACCTTCTTCTCTTTCTTTTCCGAGCCACCAAATTTTTTGTTGTCAATATGAGTCTTCCCTTTATTTTCAGATTTATTGAAACTATAATTATAGGAATATTTTATGTATACATAATGTTTCGGAACACTTTTATACTCATCGTTATTTGAGAATTCTGAATTTCCAACTTTTTTGGTTTTGGCTACTTACATGACTTTCCCAACTTTATTCTTTTTAGAAACAATTCCATCTTTTTTCTCTCTCTTTGAAGGTAAATGTTGATGAACCTTCTTAGGTTTCTCATCATAATAACTTTCACTAAATTTATTAATATAGTTTTTGAAACTTTTACCTTTCTCTTCATATTTAGAGATATTTTTTTGGACAAGTTCCAACTCTTCTTCTTTTTATTTCATTTTCACTTCTAGATTTTCACTTCCAGATGCTCATTAATTATTTTTCTTCCACAAGTTATTTCTTAAAATCATCAATATCTTTAATAAGTTTCATATTTTCATCAGAAAAAAATTATTGATTACTTGTTGAGGAACATTAATCTTATAACTTTTTAATTTTCTTTTCAATCCTTCTGATCTTTCTCAAACATTTTTTCAACTCTTCTTTAAAATAATTTTAAAGTTTAGTTTTTTCTTCTTTAGAACTAATGATTCAGAATTCTATATATTTAAATATTACAATAAAATTATTTTCAATACCATATTAAGACAATTTTTTAGATTCAACATAACTGCCTTCTTATTCTTCATATTTAGATAAGAAGCTTCTTCTTTTGAAATTGAATAATTTCCTATCTTTACCTATGGAATACAATTTACCCTTTTCTACCTATTTATTATATGATATTCTTGGATTTATTTCTTCATCTTCTTCACTATCCTCTTCTTTATTTCCTTGAGAACAATTGGAATAAAAGTTCCAAATAGTTCCACATTTAAAACATTCCAAGGAATGATTCCCTTTGTATTTCCCTATACCTCTTTTCAAATTTTTAGAAAACAAGGACACAAATTTTTCAAGAATTTGACATACCTCATCTTTAAAATCAGATTCATCAACTTCATCTTCAATATGAATATTCTTCAACTTTTCTTTCTTTTTAGCCTTGAAATATATTTCTCTATCACCTTTTTTTTTTATTTCAATAGATTTTACTCTTCTCATTTAATAATTTATGAAAGTTCAATTTAAATAATCAAGACACAATGTTTTAGGATATCTTTCTTCTAGTAAAGAAACTTTTTCATTAAACTTTTTTGGAAGGATTCTCAAGATCTTTTCAACAAATTCAGAGTCATCCAACTTTTCACTAGGACATCTGATAGTACTCACAATATCATTTAACCTAATAAAGTAGTCTCTAATAGATTCATTCTCACCCATTTTCAAATATTCATATTTCAATCTCTAGATTTTTAGCTTTTACTTATTCACTTTTTTATTTCATTCATATTTGTTTTTCAATCTATCCCATATATCTGTGGATGTGGAAACACCTTTAAATCTAAGGAATTCACTTTTAGAGAGTGATGATAATATAACATTCTTGGCCCTTCCATCATTCTCTAGATTCTTATTATCAATATATGCAATAGTATTTTTAAAACCAATAGGAGGAAACCCATATGTTGCAGCTTCAAGAACATAATATACAATAGATATAAGTTAAGGAAACATTCTATCTCTCCAGATATGATAATTCCTTCCATCAAAAATTAGAATACCTTTTCTTTTCACACAATTCAAATTCTTCATTTGAAAAGAATAAGTGAAGGGAACCTACCTTTTGATACCAGTTGAAAATGCCTAGTCAGGATGATTTTACCTTTGATTGGGAGAGAGGGTGAATCATGAATACTTTTTCCCTTTATGTTTCCTTGAAACAACCATTGCCTCCTATTAAAGATTCAATTACCTACTGAAAAAATTCAACTACACATCCAAAGGAACACAAGTATTTATAATATTTACTATTCAATAAGAATATCTACGTCCTTGGTATGGTTTGGAAATAAGACAATACCAATAAATACACTAGAATTCAATCCTTGGATTAGAATGATTAGGATATACCCTTATACTCATGTAGCACTATGTAAAAAATTCCAATAGTGCAGGTGAAGCATCTTATCACAAATAGGGTAATACAAAATTTATATAACAACTCATGTTACCTGTGATTATTTTCAAATCCACAAATGTATTCAATTAAAAAAAGTACTTCAATTTATTACCCTAAATATGGTAATAACGTCCTAGATTTTTTTACGAAAACTCAATCCAATTTTCCCTATCCATTTCCACCAAGTATGATTCTTCCCGATATGACTCTTATAGGTACAATTCTCCATAGTAAAAAAAATACAACTTTGATATAATATAGTAAAGATGAATTGGTACCACTTAAATTTTGAGTAATGAAAAATCATAATGATTCTCCCCGTATGATTCTTCGTCTGTCTAAATATCTCAGTACAAAAATCCATAATTTGATTATCCAACCTGATATGATGATCATTTGAATACGATTGACAAGACTAATATGGTAATTAGTTGAGTATGATAATAACTAAGTATGATAACTAGATGAATATAACATTGCGATCTTGTCTATTTTTATTCACTTCTCCATAAAAAATTCTTCAATAAAAATGAATACATAAAATTATTTCTTCTCTGTAAAACGTGGAGCTTCTCTCTCATGAACAGTACATCAGTTATCAGAAAAATTACAATGTACTTTTTACCTTTTATAGGTGACCCTCGAGTGGATTTTTCAGGAATCCAAAAATTTTCCTGTTTAATCAAATTCACCCAAATCTCAATTTCCCCTAAAATATCATGTGTATTTTTACTTTGTCAACTCTTCTTGAAGCTTCTTGATTCTTTTAAAATCTTTACTTCTTTTTTCAGAATTTCATTTCAATTTCTAGCCCAATTTCAATACATGAGTTTTATTTTATAAATCTTATTTATTCAATAAAATGTCTTGTACCAATTGAAAATAAATGTATGAATAAATAAAATATCACTTTTGAATGCTGAATACAATAATTATTTTGAATTTCAATCTCCCCATTAACAATTCATTCCAAAATCTCTTCTTTCAAACCACTTTTTCTTCTTCACTTCTTCTCTTGACTTTGTTGGAAATACAAAACATCTTCTTCCCCTCTTCTATTGAACCACTTTAAAAATTTACTTGAAGTTAAAAAATCATTTCAACTCTTTATCTACTTGATGAAGACATTTGAAAACAAATCAAAGATCATATATCTCTTCCTTCAGCAATTTAATCAACCATATACCTCATATTTAGGATGATTGTCCAATGTATAATCATTTCTAGGTTTGTTAATGCTAGGTATGATATTCAACACCTTCTTTCTTTTCTTTCACCTAGATATGATAAATCTAGGTAAGATTCCTTTTTGATCGGTAGTTTCTCTTTTACTACGCCTTTATTTCGTCAATCTTGCATCATAAGTTTCACAACTTACTTTTGATTTATGATAATTAAAAATCCAGAAAGAATCATCACATTTCAAAGAATATTGTAGACAAGAAGACTTAAATATGATCACTTCTTTCATATTATATCCAGAGTGAATCCGATGACCATTTTCTTCCTGCAAGATACTTTCTCTATGTGACTGATTCTCTCATTACAAATAACAATCAATTCCTCATTACTATCATCTCCCATTTTAGACCCAAGGCAAGTTCAATCAGAACCATTTCTTCAAAAAATCTTCTTCATGTTATGGTGGAAAAATTGAGTCATATTCTTTTGAAAACAACCATAAACACAATTTTACCAAATACAAAAGAAAGGTGATTTCCCTTCTTTAAAAACTCTCCTTGACAATAAAAGAAAATATTTGAAAAAAACACCTTCCTCATCATCTTGGTCCTAACACAAGGGATACACCCAAGGTATCCTGAACCATCATCATATCAAATAAATTAATTTAAAAATCTATTATTTATCAAAAAACAACTTTTTATAAAGGAAAAAAGATTAATAAAAAATAAACCCCCGATGTCCTCTTTATGGCCTGTTCAACCAATGATAAAAAAGAAACAAGCCATTAAATATACCACATCCATTTAATAAAGGTTTTATTATTTTTCCATTTATACATTTATAAAAACTAATTACCATAAACCGAGACATTTTTTGAAACCCATTTATCATTTTATTAAATGGTCATTTCCAATTACCAACACAATTATCCATTCCAAGTTCTAAAAATAGTCACAACATCGATGGTTATGAAATTACATCTCACAACCCTTATAATAATTAGAAAAACAATTTTACATATTTCCATTACCATTTCATAGAAACTTACCATTAAACTAGATAATTCCAAGGTCAAACTTATTTATAAGGTACTTTCTTGGGGATTCAATTCCTAAGGTTCCAAGCATGATGATAGGGCATTTAACATTAACATATCAGATTTTATAAATTTAAATTTAAAATTAGGTTAATGCCTATAAAGTTATAATGACCACATTACCTAAACACTCAAATAAAAATGTGAGACCATGTGACAACTTAATGAGACAAAATACCACATTCTTAGCACAACCCACTCATCCAATATCAACCGTTGATTCAACCCGAATTGGATGAAATTGAGAAATTTGAAAAACTCCTTGGAAATGGGTCATATTAGACATAAAAAATAAATAGAAAGTGAAGGAAACTAAGAATAGAAGGTGATAAACACTTAGACATACCTCCATCTCCCTAATGCATCTGGTGGTGCTCAATTTAGTTAAAAATGTATAAGATCACCTATGGAAGGGGAGAGAAGAACTAAAGAAAAAGGGGTATCAACACATACTGTTAACAAGAGAATTCCCCCTTGTTTTTATAACTTAAATAATTAATAAATTAATTAAAAAATAAAAAATACCCATTGAACTATTCATATATAGAATTTTCAATAATCCCATGAAACTACCAAAATAGGTGGATCCTCTCCCAAAACATGAAAATTTATGTTGTGAAATATGTTGTCACAATGTGAATGTGTTGTAGTTTGAAACACTCAACTGTATACCCTTTTATTTTTCATTTGAACCATCCCAATCCATTCTTGACCTCCATAACTTTCATTATTAGGTGAACATAAATATGTTTCAAAAAATAAAAAAAAATTAAATACATCTATACCCTAAAAAGGGTTAGTACTTTATAACCATCCAACCTTAAAGCAGTTCATCCTTGAGATTATCTTTTCAAATAGCATCGAACCACATAGTAAAATGAAATAATCAATGGACCTAGTATTCCTGACACCCATTTATATGTATTAACCTAATCGGATCTAATTATTCTACAACAAAACCATGAGAGGAAATCATTTGATCATAAGGTAATTTTTTACCACAATTAACTAAACCAAATGGATTCTTGTCTGGTGAAACATCATCATTAAGTACAATTTCTTAAAAAGACCCCACACAGTAGGTCACACCTATACGCATGATCCATGACAATAATTTATTTCACTTTTTGGGATTTTATATATGAAAGGAAACCTTCACTAGATTTCTTCACATGATTCAACCCCTAAAACATGATATTAAATGGGGGTTTCACCCTTAAAAAAATTCATGAAACAAGGTTTCTCCTCTTGAATCATTCCAAAAAATAGGTTTCACACCATGAACCATTGAATCCCAAAATATATGATCTCATTATATTCTCTAATATTTGAAACACCCTCTCAGAAAATCCTAGTCACCAAGACCAAAGTGTAAACAAAACTGCACACCTCTCTCTAGTTGTGGTTGTACCAACACTACACCCAAACTAGCTCCACAAGTTAAAACCTCACTAGCCCATGTACAATGATAATAATTGTTCAAAAATTTCCAAAATCAAACCCTTTTTATCACATCCTTGGTATACTCTAAGTGCTCCTCCACCTAATTGCAATGATCAAAACACATAGTCTCACTCCTAGGACTATTCATAACACAAGACATCACATAAACCAGCTTGATTCTAGACTATCACACATAGTCACTAAATACAATTATCATGGAAACTCCAACAAAGTACTAACAACCATTACATACTCTATACACTATGATCTAACCCGATCACTAACACGAAACCAACCAAATTCCATTTGGGTGACAATATTTCACCCCAATCTAAAAATATCCCCATTGACTCTAACCAAAATCACAAAGGTCAATCTTTGGAATTCCCAAAGGAATCAATATTACATTGAAGCAATAAGAAGACTAACATCCAATACTTTTATGGCCATAAAAGGACCAATATCACAACTGATTCATAGAAATAACATCTATTACAACAAAAATGGATACATGACCATAAGTGAACTGACACTTCCCACCTCAAGAGTGTCCCTATCATCATTCCACTAGGTAAAAGACCTAATATAATGGCCTACATCTCTTAAATTACCAAAAACAATTTTTAGGCATGGAAAAATCTCTCACACCCAGGAATAAATCTAGATTTCAAATGATTCTTGTTTTCAACACATGAAACTTCATCCTTGGTATTCACAAATCCTCTCCCAAAGTGAGGGTCACTCCCTACCATAGTTTATGGATGGATCATAATGGTACCCATATTTATAATATACATGTATCTCTTCTAGATCCATGCCCACCATCCTGTTAAAACATCACCAGGAATAATCTTATGGATCATTCATGTCACAAAATATTGATTTAAACCAACAACACCCCTGTCAATTGAGGGTCTTTTCATTTTATATCAAAAAAACATATGAATATATAACTATAATGTATATTCAAGGTCTTCTACCCTAGGCTGACACATAACTACTCATTAACCTAAAACATCGTAGGCACTGTGCTCACTAGTGAACACTTAATAAATCCATCGAATCCAACAGGTGAACACTCCCTCACCCACTGGTGACATTTCCCAACTTATGATCCCATGAGTGGCATCACATTCAAATGAGGATTATATGCCCAAACCACTGACCATGATCATGCATAACTTAGATATTCCTAACCATGAGTACCCTTGATACTTTTAAAAACTAATAACTTCATTGATGCCAAAGTCCATAAGATGAATTTACTCGGGTTGGTGTTGTTCCTAGATAGAAAGTTTCCATCCCTTCTCTAACCATGATACTTGAAGTGCATACCAAACTTGATAGGGCAAGGCAGTCAACCAATCCTACTCCATAAACCTATCTTTGATATCAAGCACTGGTTCCCTAGGTTCTATAAAATTTGAAACCCTCAGAGACATCACTTTACCTATGTAATACACATGGTTACACCTCATGTGAAATAATCCAGGCCCCAATCATACCAAATTGATTCCATCAATACAACAAGTGTTCACTATCATAGAATCCTATCTCATATAAACCCAAGGACCACACACAAAACTGTGATTAATTCAAAAAATTTGACTCGTCCTCCTATGAGTCGAGCATCATTGGTCCTAGGATCTCACACCTAACTAAGAGAAAAAATATACACCTAAAATGCCACTTCATGTTATTATAGGAATCCCATATGCTATTTTGCATCAAGTATGAATATTTACATGGATTAAGTCTAAGTGTGTGCCCATATTTCACCTCAATAATTATTTCTAGAACCCCAATATCTTACCTACATGGGAACCACATACCCAAAACACATCAATAACTACCAGGGTTAGGAATCCAAATGATATTATCCTTCAAAACTAGCCTTGAAATAAGTCCCTATCACCATGGGTACACAACCGTAACTACAACATCACTTAGAAGCACTGAACATGCACCAACCTCATGAACCGGAGCATCTAACTCAGCCTCAAACAATTAAGGAATCTTAGAATATCAGGTCAACCCCTCTCATGGGTTACCCATGAAGGTCACATGACATTAATTTAGTAAACTTGAGTTTCCCTCAGGGTTTAGTAGTTCCAACCACCTATCCACTAAACCAAACCTCACAAAGGTCACCACACTTGATATAACACTATTCCCAACCTCAAGTTCAGATGAAATATTGTGTTCCAAACAACCAAATAGAGTTTTAAAAAAATTAGGCTCTTTCCCTATCCACACCTACCCTCTCTAGGGTCAAGATAAACATATAAGGCCTCTAAGTCACCTTATTCACTTTAGACTTACCCATTTTTTTACCTTATTAACTTTTTACCATTATACATGGTTCAAAAAAAGGATGGAAAATTAGTTTTCCATTCACAATCTATAGATGAATATTATTTATAAGTTACTTAGTGGAATTTTATTTAACCCAACCATAATTTTTCCAAGAAACTAACATTTTCCAAATAACTTCCATTACCAAAATTTTTAAAAACCATCTAGATTTTATTGAGATTCCCATATTCCTATGGCTTGATTAAACAAGGTTCCTTTCATAATCTATAATGGAAAATTACTTATAGTTTTCTTACTGTCACTCTATTTAACCAATACCATCATTTAATTTTTTTTACATTTTCTAGAAATTTCATTTTTATTCTACCCATGATCTAACAAGTTTTATAATTTCCAAGGATTGATTAAATAAATTTTCATTTACATAGTATGATAGAAGAAACATTACAGGAATACTACTGAAAACTTTTTTCTAAGACCAGTATCAATCTACTTATATCTACCTATATGTCATGAAATCATCACAGGGAATTGATTATGTAATATTCCACCATAAAAGTATATGTAAAACACATATATGATGCTAAAAAAATTTTACATACCAACTTTCTTGTTACTAGTAAAGTATAGACTATTGGTAGGTATAAATCAGAAAGTTATAATCTAGAAAATATTATCATAATCTAATATAAAACACAAGTAGCATGAAATTAAAATCTAATACCCATTCCCCTAGAATGATTCATATCATGTGAACCCCTACATTCCTGAAATGATGCATGATCCTAGTAACACCCTCTTATCATCCTAGTCTAAGAGACAAAAATACTCTCTTTCTCCTGAAAACCACATGGGGTGTGAGTTGAGTTTTGTGGTGGTGGTGGTGGTAGAACCTTCATGCCATATACATATTTCTACATCCTTTATGTAGGTTCTAAGAATAGGGAAAACACATTGGTGGGTGTAACCAACTTTAATTTTTGTCGTTAATGACATTTAATACGAGATCCGTCATGATAAAAAAACACCATATCTTCAGAATAAAACAAATAATTAAAGAAAATAAGGGAGTCTCGGAAACATAGAGAGGATCATCATATGATTGTAATAATTAATTTAATTAAAAAAACAAGAATTACCTTGATGAAATTATTTCTCCATTAATGTTTCCAGTCACGATCAGATGTGATCCATATTTGCATCGTAGAATCCAAATGTAGTATTCCTCTATCGGTGATCCATATGTGATCCAAATATCTATGGACGTCACCGAAGGGATCTCTAAGTGATAGCGCAGAAGAGCCTTTGCTTGTGATGTCCACCTTCGATCGCCTTGATCTGGTGGAGGAGGATCTATCTCTCATAACTTGAGAGCGTTCTTGGAAGAAAATAATTCTCTCTTAGCTTGAGATATTTCTCTAGATCTGTTGTGCACACACTAAAAATGGCTAGGCTAATGAGAATTATATAATTTGGATTTTAATTACTTAGAATAATAAAATGAATTAATTAACCGAAAGTATTTATTCATTTCATTTAATTCTTAGTAAGACCCCATGTCTAATAATAATAGTTGACAATTATTATTACATGACATGCACCTAGAAAATTACACCTAATATTATTTACTTAAATAAATATTATTATTTCTCACAAATTCCCAGAAACAAATACATGATGGGTAATTTTATTTTTCCATTTTCTTTATTTCCTCCCCCACATTTATTATACCTTAAATAATGTATATTTATTTCTCAAATAAATATCACTACATTACTCACTAATAAATATATTATTTTTCCCACAATATATTCTCTCAAATAAGTAGTTTCAAAATAATTGCGATTAAACATCCTCGAATAATTATTAAACCATAATCAAGAATAATCTTTATTCAACTTGTTAAATTAATATTTAACTGGGATAATTGGACAAACATTGTGTGTAACTCTCTAGGCCTCTTTGTCAGTGGAATTAGGTAGAGCCTTTCTAAAGTCCAAGGTTGGTATCTAGAAACATTCCAAGGAAACCATAGATAAATATGTTAACACCGCAATGACGTGTCACCTCTAACGAACGCTTACCGTGTAATGTAACCCCTTTATCTCGATATCTCGAATCATGTGGGTTGCATGCTGGTGCCATCAACCCATGTGTTTGATTATTATTTCTTTGACTTCTTGGAATTGAACTTTCCCATTACTCACCATGGCCATGTATTTATTTAGGGTATATCAATTCTATCAAAGGGCCTGATATATCTACTTCCATTATGGAACAGAAGGGACAAATCATTTCTCTCATTATCTATTAATGTAGTATTACTCGTGACGCATCCAACATATCCTACCTCACTGAGAATAGTGTGTTATCACAGTTTTCATCAATACATCTAAGTGTTCAATTTGTAATACCCATTAATAATAATCTTAAAGTATAAGGACCAATACCCCCATCTGTAGATAGGAACATCAAATGATACCATTAAATTTGGATTTCCTACTGGCGGGTCTCTTTTTCATAATATCATACTGGATATTACAAAGGGCGCACACCATGAGAATGTGCCTATAATTTTTATGAGTCCTCACCCATAATGGCCTGTATTATTTGTGTCCCTCCAATAGAATCATTTGTCCATAGAACATATATTCAAGAACAGTGTTATGGAACTTCCGGGTTCTCATCATAGCAGGGATCCGCTATGACCCTTTAATGCAACAACTATCCTTAGGACAATATCACATGCATTGTCACGTAGAAGAACGATCAATATGTGATAAGATATTTATTAATAAATAAAGTACAAAGTAGTTGGTTCTAGGCAACCAAGTCCAATAGAATCCCACTTGGACTTGAGCCAACTGCTAACAACCTTTATCCCGCTAGCTCTCACATGATATTCATGTTTCTACGGAGATATGACTTTAGTCATGGGGTCTACCATGTTCTCTTATGTGGACACTATTCTCACTACAAATTCAACCCTTTGATAGAAATCCCTAAAGAGGTGATACTTCCAGAGTATGTGCTTTTTTCGTTGATGTGAGCTTGGTACTTTTGAAAGAACCACCGCTGTTGTATTATCACAATACAATGTGATAAGATATTTACTACTAGGAAACACATCAAGCTCCAAGATAGAGTTCTAAATCCAGATGGATTCTTTCGATGCATCATAAGCCTCTATATATTCAAACTTCACTGTAGAATCAGCAAAAACTTGTTGCTTTGAACTCTTATAGCTCACAACTCCTCTATTGAGACAAAAAACATATCCAGATTGTGACTTCAGACTGTTTATATCTATCTGAAAACCAACATCAACATACCCTTTGATGAAAAGCTCGTCATCTTCTCCACACACCAAGAACATATCCTTAGTTCTTCTTAGATACTTAAGGATAGTCTTAAAAGTAGTCCAATGCTGTTATCCTGGATCTGCTTGATATTTTCCTACCATGCTTAGTGCATAGGAACCATAAAGCCTGGTACATAACATGGAATACATGATGGGTCGTATAGCCGAAGTGTATGGGATCTTACTCATTATATCTTTCTCTTGTTGTGTCTAATGACACATTTTCTTAGAAAGATTTTGGACATGTGACACTAAAGCCAATCCCCTATTGGATTGTTCCTTACTAAATCTGTAGTATCTAGTAAATATATGTACCCTGACTTAGTCCAAGAAGACTCTTGGATATATCATGAATGATCTTGATCCCTAGAATGTAGGCTGCTTCAATCAAGTCCTTCATGGAGAAATGCTTGTTCAACCAATCCTTAACTAATTTTAAGACTCGTACATAATTTATAATAAGAAATATGTCATCAACATATACTACTAGGATAATGACCACATTACCATTAAAACACTTATTAACACATGGCTCACATTCATTCTTAATGAAACAAAATTATTTTACGGCTTCATCAAATCAAATGTTCCATGACCTGGATGCTTGATTTAATCCATAAATGGATTTATGCAACCTGAAAACCTGTTTTTCTTCACTTGGTGTCACAAACCCTTCTGGTTATGTCATATAGAAATCTTCCTGAAGGTTCCCATTAAGGAATATTGTTTTTACCTCCATGTTCTAAATCTTGTAGTCATGGTAAGATACTATGGAAAGTATGACTGTTATGGATTTAAACATGGAAATTGGCGAGAAGGTTTTATCATAGTCAATTCCTTAACATTTTATGAATCCTTTATCCACTAGCCTTGCTTTATAGGTGTTAACTTGACCTTTCATGTCAAGTTTTCTCTTGAATACCCATTTGTATCCAACAGGATTTACATCAAATAGCTCATTGACAAGAACCCATACTTGGTTCTGATACATGGAATCCATCTCAGAATTCATAGCTTCTATCCATATTGCATCTTCTGAGCTTTCTACTACTTCCTCATAGGAGATAGGTTCATCATTGTCCAAAAATAATGATTCTCTATTTTTGGTGACTAGGAAACGAAATCTCTCTTGTTCCCTTACCTCTCTTGAGCTCCTATGCAGTAGTTGGGTTTCTTGAACCTCTTCCATGGGGACCTCTGGAACTTGTTCCTATACCAACTCCTATGTATCCTGAGTATCAACTTCATCGATGTCAATCTTTCTCCCACTATCCTTTTTTAGGATGTTCTCCCTCTCAAGAAATATGACTTGTCTAGCGACATCCACATTCTTTTCTGAAGGGTTATATATGTAATATCCTTTTATTTCCTTGGTATATCCTATAAAGATACACCTCATGCCCCAGGGTTCTAGTTTGTTTCCTGAAAAGGTCTTAAAAACACCTCACATCCCTATAAAAATGTGTGAGACAAAATGGGTTTCTTTCCATTCCATAACTCCGAAGGAATTCCATTTTACTCCTTAGTTGGTACTCAGGTTAATGTGTATGCTTCAGTTTATAATACATATATCTAAAAGGATAATGGAATATCTACATGACTCATCATCGACATCACCATGTCCAACATAGTGTGGTTCCTCCTTTCACTAACACCATTCCACTATGGTGTATAAGGAGGAGTTATCTGAGATAGAATCCCAGAATCTGGTAGAATATTGATGAACTCTTAGTTCAGATATTCTCCACCTCAATCCAATCGAAGCTTCTTTATCTTCTTACCAAGCTGATTCTCTACTTCATTATTGAATTCCTTAAATATCTCTAAGGATTGTGACTTATAACTCATTAAGTAGACATATCCATATCTACTCAAATCATTTTTAAAGGTAATTATGTATGAATATCCACCTATGGATTCTATTTAGAATGGTCCACACACACCCGTGTGCACCAATCATAGAAGATATGTGGCCCTTTCACCATGTCCACCAAAATGTGACTTGGTAATTTTAACTTGTAAACAAGGGTGACATATATCAAGTGGTTTTCACTCAGTAGAGTATAACATCTTGGAATATCCTTGTATAGTGATTCTTGTTTACATGATCGAGATGGTGATGCTGCAATTGGGTGATGTATGAGTCATGAGAGTTTGTTTTTTTATCGATTCCCAACACATGGTTTTCATGATTTAATACATACAAACCATTATTTAAATGCATTGTACCATAACATAAGTTGTTCTTATAGAATAATGAAACATTATTTCAAAACATGAAAATAAATCCATCCGTATCGAAACATGATACAAAAATTATGTTTTTGGTAACACTAGGCACATAATAACAGTTATGTAAAACCAAAATCATCTCAGTTGAAAATGAGAGGTGGTAATCGCCAATGGCTAATGCTGCCAGACTCACGCCATTGTAAGCTCAAAGATCCAACTCTCCTCTGAAAATATTTCTAAATATACTTGGTTCCTGCATTTGAATATAGATGTGATCCCCAAAAGCTGTATTTAATACTCAATGTGAAGAAATGGAATGATTACACTCAATAATGAACAAACCTTTAGCATCCCCACACTTATAGGTGTAGTTCATCTTCCAATGGAATTTCTTGCCACATGAAAAACATACCACCCCCCATTCCTTTCCTTTCCTTTGGATCTTACCATTCTTGGAGGGATGGTTCTTGGGGGATTCAGACCAATTATAAGTCATTGCCCCCTTTTCCTTGTCCTCCCTTTTCTTATTCACCATAAGGACTGTGGGTTTGTCACACCCCATGTACTTATCTACTTGGAAAATTAAGGTCATAAGTTCTGATAGACTCTTCTCATTGTTTATCATGTTGTAGTTGAAAATAAAGCTAGAGAAGGTCTTGGTCAGTAATGATAAGATGAGATCTGTATGCAACTCATCTGGGAACTTAATCCCTAAGTTTTACATGCGTTCAATGTATTCAATAAGCTTAACTACATGAGGCCCAGCTGGTACAAAATCTCCAAGCTTAGTTGTAAAGAAATATTTGGAGATCTCATATCTCTCCTATCTCACCTTCTCTTGGTAGAGATCCATAAGGTGAGAAATCATGCTATATGCGTCCATGTTTTCATATTGCTTCAAGAGATCACTAGACATGGCTAATAGCATTAAACACTGGAAATCTGTGGCATCATCCCTATGTTTCATATAGTGAGATAGTTCCTCATCAATGGCCTCTTTTCTAGGTGTAACTCGAATAGGATATTCTAGCACATACAATTTCCTCTCGCGGAAAAGGATGACGCCTAAACGCCTCTACCATTCCTGGAAATTGGTGCAAGTGAGAAGGTTTTCCTTCTCAAGTATGGTTCGAAATGATATGTTTGAAGTCATTTTTCTTTATGTTTCTAATAATTAATATGAGCAAAGTTTTATTACATTATTATGATAAAAAATGATAAAAATAAATAAATTAATACTGATTAGTCTCCCACTATTTTATCAAAATCCAATAGTCCTCACCATTGAATTCAGAATATTCTGTTTCCTGAATATTCTAGTGGAAAGGATCCATATTTCCCTTCTTATTATCCGAACTAGGGTTGGTTAAGCAACATGAAGGGTTTTAGGTAGGCATTTCAAATTCCAACTTCATTAACTCGTATCTCCTTGATCCGTTGAGTGGACTCCCCAATCCTAAAACCCTTTTATTTTATATTTCCTCAACCTTTGCTTCTCGGTCACACCAAGTCCTATTGTGGTAGTCAACCCTTGATGTGAACCAAGTCAAGTCAACCCAAAACCTTGAATTATAATTCCCCGATAATTGAAATCACCCCAACTAGGGTTGGTAAAGCACTCTGAACTATGGTTCGATTCTAACCAAGACTATGGAAGGCTATAGCGACTTAATATTTCTTTGAGGGATTTTATCCTTATACATAAATTTCCATTATATTATATTTTATTACATTCTTATTAATATTAAGTGGGATATAATTAAGTGATTAACCATGTCTAAGATAATGTTTATGCATAATATGGTCTTATTTTAGTTCCATCTTGCATGCTTGTTTTATTCATTAATTATGTGATCGTGACAACACACCCACAATAAATAAACCATGCAACTAATAGAAATAAAATAAATGTTATGAGCATGATCTTGTTCTATTGTTTTTTTGTCTATCTGTTGATAAACTAACCCAATACCTATGGTAGAAACACCTTGAACCTTTTGGGTTCATGATTAAAACTTTCCACCTATCCACCATTGTGTCTCCTAGGATTGGTTTCACCTTGGATCCTAATTTGATCCGCCTCCACTAGCTTGGGAGCTCCATCCATTACATATTCTTTTATCTCACACATAGGTGAGGGGTAAAAGGGGTGTCTATATAAAAGAAAACTTGGGCACACAAGCCCTACCTATTAATTAGAAGAAGGCTCGCAGGCTGACAAATCTAATTTAAATAAATAAATTAAAAGAAACCATTCACATAAAAAGGTCTTGGTCTAGATCATGATCATCCATATGTGAAATGATATTTATGCGTAAATAAAACTAGCATTGAATTATTTAATCGTTATTATTTAAGATGAACCATGCTCGAATCAATTATTTATCTTTAATTAATCAATCCTTTCATCTTAAAACCTTTTTCTAAATTTACTTGAGATTATCATCCATCATAACTTTAAACAAATAAATTTATTTAAAATTATCCTTGTACGTAACTTGTACCTTGGCGGAAACCTGGTGAATTCCTATTCATAACTACCCAATGAGTAGAAATGAACATTACAAAAATGTTAAATTAAACACACATATATAAAACACCAATCATGTGTTGTGCCTCAGCTTTATGCCCACACTATAGTAAACGTATCAAGGGTTTGTATGATATAATAATAAATTTAATAAATCAGAGTAATTTGGATGAGTACACGATGTGTATTTCCAACTACATAGCATGTGCTTTTGTTCACTGTCTATCCAAAGTACATGCTCGAGGACATGGTGTGTAAATGTACTTCAAAAATCTTCAAAGCACACAACATGTTCTGTGGGCCACACGCCGTGTAGTATCCGTGTTACATAGTTTCCAACCAGGAAATCAGTGTACGAGGTACATGGTCCAACCCTAACCTAAAGAGACTACAGGCCGTGTTCAATGAGCCAAAGGGTGTGTAATCCTAAATCCATCTGCCACCTATTCCTAGTCAATACATGTAGTCTTAAAGACATAGATATGATCTAATGGAACGACCTGGTTCGGCAGACTATACCAGTGCATGGAACCTATACTACATGGAGTGTACTACCGAATACACACCATGTATTATGGGTTTTTATGTCCAGGAATATTTGGAACCTCTTGATGAGATCCTCTGTTTTATTTTAATCAAAATTAAAGGAAAAAATTGTTTCTGCATGGTGAATGAGAAATTAGAGAGGAAAAGCAGATATCGAGATTAAAATATGCAGAAAGATTAACTTGAATTGAAACAACTAAATTATTTGATGTGTAAATCATCAACAAAAAACTAAATAAATATAATCAATGATATGACCTCTCTGATATCCTTTCTGTAGGTTTCGAGCGTAGTAGAGGTGCGTTGGTGTGGGTACCCAACACTAATTTTTTCCATTAACGACATTTAATCTGAGATCCATCTCAAAAAAATGCCGAATATTCATAACAAAACACATAATTAAAGAAAATAATGGATTTATAGAACCATAGAGAGGATCACCATATATTGGTTATAATTAACTTAATAAAAAAAACAAGAATTACATTGATAGAATTCCCTCTCTGTTGATGTTTCCGGTCACGATCTGATGTGATCCATCATTGTGTCATAAAATCCAAGTGTAGGATTCCTCTATCGGTGACCTACACATGCTCCACGTATCTTTTGATGTCGGCAAATGAATCTTTAGGTGCTAGTACGGAAGAGCCTCCTCTTGCGATGTCCACCCTCGATCACCTTGATATGGTGGAGAAGGATCTGTTGCTCGTAGCTTGAGAGCGTTCTTAGGAGAAAATAATTATCTCTTGGCTTGAGATATTTCTCTAGATTTGTTGTGCACACCCCAGAAAATTTCTAGGCTAATGAGAATTATATAATTTAGTTTTTAATTACTTAGAATAATAAAATGAATTAATTACCCAAAATCATTTATTCTTTTCATTTAATTCTTAGTAAGACCCCATGTCTAATAATAATAGTTGACTATTATTATTACTTCACATACACCCTATGAATTACACCAAATATTATTTAATTAAATAAATAATATTATTTCTCACAAATTCCCAGAAGAAAATACACCGTGTGTATATTAATATACATGACATGTACTTTTGTTTTTCCATTATCCTTATTTCCTCCACCACATTTATTAGACCTTGAATAATGGCTATTTATTTCTTAAATAAATATCATTGCATTACTCAATAATAAATATATAATTTCATCTATAATATATTCTCTCGAATAACTAGTGTCGAAATAAATGTGATCAGACATCCTTGAATAATTATTAAACCACAAGCAAGAATAATCTTTATTCTACTTTTTAAATTAATATTTATCTGAGATACTTGGACACAATTAGTGTGTGACCCTCTGAACATCTTTCTCATTTGCATTAGGTGGATCCGGCCTAAATTCCAAGGTTAGTGTCTAGAAACATACCAAGTCACCCATAGAGAAAGAAGTTAATGCCGCAATGACGCATCACATCCTACGAACGCTTACTGTGTAATGTAATCCCTTTGTCTCGAAATCTAAAATCAAGTGGGTTGCATGCTGGTGCTATCAACCCATGTGTTTTATTATTAATTCTTTGACTTCCCAGAATTGAACTTTCCCATTCCTCACCATGGACATGGATTTATTTAGGCTATATCAATTTCATCAAAGGGCCTAAGATATCTACTTCCATTATGGAACAGAAGGGATAAATCCTTTATCGCATTATCTATTAATGAAATATTACTTGTGACACACCCAACATATCCTACTTCACTACGAATAGTGTTTCGTCACAGTTTTCATCAAAACAAATAATTGCATGAGTTTTGATACCCATTAATAATAATCTTAAAGTATAAGGACCAATACACACGTCCGCGGATAGGAACATCCAATTAACCTATGAAATGTGGTTTTCCTACTGGCGGGTCTCGTTCTCATAACATCCTTCTAGATATTACCAAGGGTGCACACCATGAGAAGGTGCCTCAAAGATTTATGAGTCCTCACCCCTAATGGGCTGTATTATTTGTGTCCCTCAAATAACTTCATCTGGCCATAGAACATATATTCAAGAATAGTTTTATGACACTTCCAGGTTCTCATCTTAGCAGGGATCCGCTATAACCCTTTAATGAAACAGCTATACATAAGAAATTATCACATGAATTTTCACACAGAAGAACAATCAAGATGTGATAAGGTATTTATTAATGAATAAAGTACAAAGTAGTTGGTTCTAGGGTACCAATTCCAAAACATTCTGGGCGGTTTACAAGGGGTTTGGTTTGTGGGTACAGAAACGCCAAATGGTTCAATCATTTGATATGTTTAATAAACCTTATTTCTAAAGGAATATGCTCATTAAGAAATATATCCAACAATGGTTAGGGACGCACATTATTCAAGAGAATGGAAGTTTAGGCTCATCACACCTTTTGAAGGGGAATTATTTTCTACAACAAGACTCTCTTATAGATTTAATACAAATTCATGAATTATTTATTAAATCCAAAATATAACATGGGTACCCTTAAGTTAACAATAAATTATTAGAATTTATTGAATATATAATCCTCTATATGTATCCGAGGTTCTTCATCAGTAGAGATATCTATATGTATCCAAGTTTATCCATCAAAGGTAAATTTTGGTGAATGTATTATAGATTCTCATGTTGTTTATTTTCATGATATTAGTATAAATCCATATAGTGGGGTGCTCTATAATTTAGCATCATATAAAAATAAAAGAGTTGATTTTATGTCAGGATTATGACCATGTGATAGGATTCATACTTATCATTGTGAAAGGAATAAGAACCCATATAGTTTTATGACACTTAATGGGACACATTATACCCTTTATGGTCTGGTGACAAGGACGAAACAATGTAGTTTGACATCATGCTGCAAGGACTTATAGGTGAAAGGTTCCTTGTCAAGGGTTGGTGTCAGACTTACACGAAGTGATATATGTGTCCTAGAAGGAATATATCCCCTAGGATTGATAATACCCTACTAAAAATATGGCCCAGAGAATATTAGGGTGAGTTTTGGGTGTTGTTTTTGAACCTTAGGGAAGCTTCCTAAGTATAAAATTTGGATGGGAATCACATATCACATAGTTTGGAATGTTGGGGATTATACCTTTGGAAGAGTTCCAAGTATAGTTTAGAGAAAGATCCATCATAATCACTCTATACTGAGACATGAATTTGATCATTCAGATGTTACGATAATCACTAGTATTTAAAAACACATGAGTCATGCTCAGTGTGAGAAACAAGAGGAAGTGGAGGATCTAGAAAATGAAAAAATATCTTTCCCCCATTGGTGAAATATTTCAGGGATATAGATGGTGGGGGGAATACCCCACAAGAAAGTTTAGGGGCTTACTCTCAGAGGGATACCTGATGGAAGATCCTCCCCTCCTCCCCTTTTGAAAGATGGAAGAGGGGATGAGGGAGGGTCTGTGGATGATGAATATCATTGCCTATCATGAGGATCCAAATATCACCATTCCTAAGGTTGGGATAATTGTTACCATAGGAATGTATGATCAAGAACATTTCAATCATCCCCCTTATTAGGTAGGTTAATAGTGGGACCTCTTTTACCATGTGAATGTATGACCTAGAGGACATTTTGGTGTGCCCTATGCTCTGATCACACATATCTAGAGGATTTGGGGGAGGCTTTGAATTGGTACCACTTAGACAAGGGATCCAAGATATAAAAGGGAATAAGGACCCTTCCATTAGTAGAATTAAAGGGAGATCAAATGGCGGATCGATCAAGTGAGACCTGAGTGGATAGAATCTGGATCATGTATGTGAGACCTGGGTGAGCTAACGATGTCTTGTGCAGGGTTGAAATGGGTGAATTAAATTTGATTCATATGGAGTAGACCCAGGAGAGTTTTATATTCATTTGGATGATGGAAAACTGGGAAAAACACTTCTGTGAGGCCTTTCTATAGGATCCAAGGGTCTTCCCAGGTATCTTTGGAAGACTGGAGATCAAGTTTTGAGTAGTGTAATAGACCTTCTCCTTAGTCGTTTTGACTAGGGGAGGGGTTCTTACTCACATGGTTATTAGATTTATAGATCTTGTGGGACTTTAATCTGTTTATTGATAGCAGTTTTTACTTATTTTGAAGGATTAAGAAACTACTAGAGGGTTTGGATGACTTGGGAGAGAAGAGGTTCAAGCGGTCTCTTAATCGTTTCTGTCATCATCAATGGGGAGCCTGAGGATCCCATTTTTAGAAAAAAAAGGAACCCTAGATGAAGGAGTCTATCTCTATAGGACCATCGCGAATTTGTCTCACATAGGGCCCTCATGTTGGTCTTTTCTACTCACACTGGGCTATATAGGTGGGGCCTGCCTGAGCCTCTTGGCACATAGGTGGGATTCAAAAATGTTGAGTTGAGCTAATTCCTCTACTTCCCATAGTTACCATCACTTATTTATTACTCTAAGAATATTTTATTAAATATTTTCATCCCCATGTAAAAAATAAAGTGTCAATAAAATCACACCCATATGGACTGGATCCAATCTGAAGAAGAGGGTATATTCCTGAGGTAGAGAGAGAAAAGATGTTAATAGAATATTCACATATTCATCCTCATGTATTTGAGTATATCAATAGTTTATGTTAGTGAACAAATACACTTTATCTTTGAATAAAAGTGGAGCAGGTGGATAAAGTGCATACACTAAGCACACAAGTGGGTCACACATGCCTTCCTTATAGGTCGTTCGTATAGGTCATTCGTGCAGGTCGTCCGCACAGGTCATCTATGTAGGTTATCCACCAAGTTCATCCACGTTGGTAATTATCATTGGGAAACCATATCTATAAATAACATTGAATACCCAATGATTCTTTCTTCTACTGTCAATGTTATCTTTCTATCACCATGCTAGTCATTCCCTCAACCCTTTATCTCATCACACTTGTCGTTACCACAAGACTTTTGGGGAATCCCCTCACACAAGAATAAAATATGACTTTTTCTATGAGAGGTCACTTGGGTGAGTGAACTGGATGAGTTCACTTCAGTGGGTGACCTATGCAATGTCACTTGGGTAAGTGACCGGTGAGAGGTCAACCATTTTTTAAAATTTCATGAAATTTCAATACCAATATTTTAACTTTAATAAATATATCGATATCTCCTTGAAGGGTTTTAATAGTTTCTAAAAGGTCTTCTATTGATCAATCCATCACTCATGTTAGGGAGATGCTCAAAATATTCAGGCTATATTATCATGACATGTGAGACTCTAGCTTTCCAGAATTAGAATAATACATGAAGAAATACCAGCCAAGTACCCACAAGGTGATTATATACCACTGTATGAGAAAAGATTCCTAAAATATGCATTCATCCCGAAGACATAGATTTATTCACCAAAGTCCTAGTTCGTGGGATACACTAATAGTCCCACTACCAACATCTCTTCTAAGGCATTATTTATCAATGAATAAATAGTTCCTACTGCATGCTTCATTCAATACAACCCATGTTCACCAGATTTGAAGCCTCAAACCCCAGAATTAAAACCATGCCATTTGATCTTCTATACTTCCATGATAGATCTACCGAACAACTATAAGAAAGATTGGAACTTCTTCTCTAGAGGGGGAGTTAAGACAGAATGAGTGTGGGCATACTGGGTGTGCCAATCCTATACAGAATTTAAGACCAAGCTACAAGAATTTGTAATCTATGAAGCTTTATGGGAGACATAGACATACATATAAAAAAATCTAGATGTTATCCCTGAGTTTCTGAGCTGGTGGATCCCACAAATTAAAACTTTCCATCTAGCACACGATGATGTCAACATTAGTTTATGGGATTTATACAAGATCTCAAGAACACCCATTCTCAGAGACATGTACAACAAATTCATACCTCTAAAATTATCATGGGATGAAATTGAAAAGACACCATCTTCAGCCTGAAAGCTATTAAATATGTATTGTAATATCAAGAAGGAAAACCCTCTCTCAAAGGATGATGTCCATTTTGAAGCATGGATGAAGGCCTTCCTCAATCTAAAAGGAAAACCTATTACCTGCTAGCACCCAAGAGGATAAACTTTGTTATATAATTAGAAAATTACTTGAACATTATGTTCTATGTTGGATTAAGGCCCATATTACATGTGGGGATATAGAATAAAGTCTAATATTCTTATGAGTAACCCCTTGGTAGATTTCTTGTAATGTGGTTGAGTATATACCTACTTCCTATCCTTGAATCTAATGGAGGTGTGAGTTCGAGGATGTTTTTCATATAAGAAAAATTGGTTTAAGGAAACTAAATTGGACTGTATTCCCCTATTATGGATAAATTATACCATTAATTATTTCATTTCAATGTGGTGAAGGACCCATTCTAGATTTCTAGGCCATTATAGGTGATTTGGTGGTGGATTGTGGCACACTTCAGTTACTATGATGTGATGAGTGGGGATAAAGTTCCTAATGGCTTATTTAATCCAATAATTTAGGATGTTTCTAATATTTATCCATTTCCTTTAAAATATGGAGAATGTTTCTATAATATAAATGTGTTGGGAGAGTTTAATGTTTCCCATACATTGATCCTCTTATCAGAACATTCATTGACAATGGATAAGATGATTATGATATAAGGTAATACATGATCATGTTCAGAGATAGTGTACTGGTAGCCCATATTGATAGTGAGATCATATTTGAAGCATATGATCCATACCAATTCTCTAATCAGTTCAAGTACCTACAACAGTTGAATGTCTTCCCCCCCACACATTTGGTTTGAGAAACACCTGATGGTGGCCTAAAAATTTTAGATCCTCATGGATGTGGAGGTATCCTAAGAATCAATCAAGATACCTCTATCAGGTACATCAATTGAGTTAACTTTGAGTATACAGGTGGATGGATTTATTCATAACATCAAAGAGATTTAACAAAAATAAACCTTTTAATCAAGGCTACAATGACTGATGGGCGTTGAAAGCATTATAGGAAGCCTCAACCTAGGGGTGATGGTTCCAAATCTCTAAAGACTTAAGAAAAATATCATAAATGGGCCACCAATTAAGATAGAGTTTAAAAGACTAGATATTATGACCCGAGGTGATCCAATTATTATCACTGGGAGGAGACCTGGGCTCTAGTTTCCTAGTCTCCTGCCAAAGTAGAGAGGCCAAAAAAGCACCTCAAATTCAGAGGATTCTAGTCTACCTCATAGTCAATAACAACAACATTGGATTATGTGAATCCTTTGAAAATACAAGATTAGAAAGGTTTAACCCATGAAATCAAAGACTTATGGGTATTTCTCCTGGACAAAATACATATCCCATAACTTGGGGAAATATGAGTGCCCTATGATATTCACCTTAAAACAAATTTTGATGAGGTGGAGAATATATTTGGAAGCTAGAGATGATGGTATAAGCAACTGATGATCGGATCCCAACCACAAACTGGATAACTGATATGATAGCGTAAGTTTCGACAGAGGGAATTTCTAGAAAATACAATGATTAATGGGATGAATTCAACAATATTGATGATTCAAGATTATTTCCTTTTCATTTTAATCTACAATAATTTTTTATAAGTATAGGAATTGATAATAAGGAACCCCTTTGACTTACATATGGTGGTGTCACCAGAACCAACCTCCCTAAGATACGCCTCTAAGGGAACCCCGATCAGAGATTAGGGATCTACCTGTGAGCCTGGGGAGTTATCTCCAGGAAAAAATTTAATGGAAAAGTAGAGGGCGGGGGGACCCTTTCCACCTATAGTTTCCATATTTTAGACGATTGAAAAGGTCCCTTCACTATATTTGGTTAATAAAAATAAAAGGGAAAAGAATTTGGTCAGGTGTTTTTGTTATATTAAGTCTTCATAATTCCTTCCAGTCCTATAACTTGATTGATATTCCCATATGATCATGCTTTCCTTTTGTAGGATCTACTTCAATTTACTCTCTCAAGGGGTTAGATACTAACCTCTTGGGGAATTAGGGGAATTTTCTAGATGAGGCATGGGACCATGATTTTGAGTATGTTCCTTTGATGGTAGATGTTCTAAGAGATGAAGATTCATTCATCCTTATTACTGTTGAGGCAGAGGAGGATCCTGTTAATGTCAGATTCACATCACAAGGTTCCATGTACCAATTTATAAATTGAGTTCCTTATGATATTTTATATCTTTTATATAAACTGGAGGACCCAATGGTGACCATTTATAACCCTGCTGATATCTCAGAGGATGCTAATAAGGGTCTTAGGTCATCATTGGATGATGTCCTACGAGGTCATAAGCCCGATGTCCCACATGTCCCCACGAGTGAAGCTATGATAGGGGTTGAGGTATTAATTAATGATATGAGAAATCAAGAAATGATAGTTGAATACATAATAACAAATATTAATATTACTATCTATTCAAAATATTTTTAGAAATTAAATAATTAATTTGATAGACCAGAGTCTTTATTTTCACATAATCAAAATTTATGCTTGATGTTATAATCATATATCATTTATTTTTATAGATTTATATGTGGAGATAATTAAAATGGATATTTAGAGGTAGGGTACTGATATTAGTCCCCATTATCCAATGGAGGAGGCACCGGTCCTAGTTCATGATGTGGGGAAATCTATAGATCCTTCTATCATGGATTCTGAGAAACTTGAAAGGAGTACCTCCCATATAGAGGTCCTTTATTAGGACGTAGAAGTTGCAGATGTTGATGATGCTTCCAATAAGAATGTTTGACTCATAAATGGGTGAGTATTATTATATAATCCAATATTCTATCTTCCCTTTCTATTTCTTTTCCCCTAATTTTAACGATGAGTCCCATATATTATCTAGAACCATTAACATCAGTGACCGATCCGGAGGGAGGATCCTATATTCTAATTCATCAAACAGAAGAAGGAGATGCTAATACTACATTGGAGGGAGAGGAACATGGGACCTCATTGAGTGTATTAATCAAAGAGTACATCTATCCTTCTAAAATTGGCTCTGAGTCAGAATTAGAAGAACATGATGCCTTTCATGCCTCACATCATTTTGTTTTGTGAGATATCTAAAAGATAATCTTAGAGACATATCTCAAAGATCTTCCATCACAACTTCATCGACTCCCAACCATGTTTCCAATTTTGGGGGTATATCAGATATGATTATCATATGATCCACCATGAAAAGTTCATATCTAGTGAGACAAAATGAATTTTCTTCCTAAGGTTCCCTTTTATGGATTTTTAACCTGGTGAGTACTACACCTCTTTTCATGGGGGGTTTAATGTCTTCCAAGCTGAACTAATGAAATTGATTTTTTTGGATCAACATATTTGACTATGAGTTATGGGAGGGATGAATAAATCAAGTATTACTAGATGATAATGTTTAGACATTCTTCAGGTACATAAAATGGATTTTATGTCACGATCTTGTGATTTCCATATATAAAGCATGACATGGGAAAGGTATGCAAGGAGTGATGGAAGACTATATTTGAAAGGTGGGATCCATAATAATTTTTTAGGGATTAATGAGATGGAAGAGGATTATATATAGGATTAAGGTCCCTCTGGTTGAAAAAAATTTTGAGGGATACTTATAAAAATCAAGACTGGGGTGTATCAATCCATATTCAATACAAAGGTGTCCTCAAGAATCATACATTCTATTACTGATGGCAGGAGATTTTATGAGGATTTGGATTTTTGAAGACCATAGAGGGAGGATTTTGAAGAGAAAATGGTTGAGAATATAGGAACATAGACATTTTTGTTGTTATAATAGTTGGGCCTAAAATAGAGAATCTAGGTGTCACTATCTGTCTTGATGGAATGAGTATCAAGTCACACGCAGTTCTTCTGGGTGATATAGTGGATGACCGAAACCATGGTAAAAAGGATCATATATGATGAAGGTTAAAACATCATTCATTTTAATGTCATGTGACCATGACATAGAGAATGAAATTTAACATCTTATGAGAAGGATATTGAGGGAAAAAATTTAAGTTTGTTTAGAATTGACTGAAATATTAGAAAATTCTTTTTAATATTAACCTAACCAAGAATGTTCCATTATCTATCAGGTAGATGAGAGATGGTTGTAAGCTATAATCTAGGGGATTATGGATCCAGAAAGATACATGGGACAAATATTCAATGAATGGTCACAGACCATGTTTGGAAATTTTCTTCTAGCATAAAGTTTTTGGAGGATTACAAAGATAGAAGAGATTTCACTTGAGGGAGAAGGAGCCTCTGGTTGACATGCCTTTTAAGGGTGACTTATGAAAATCCAGACATGGGTGTGTCATTACATAGTAAAAAAAGGTGTCCTAAGTAATGATAAATTCTATTACTAAAATTTGAGGAGTGCTTATAGAGATTAGGATTTCCCTAGACCGATGTTTTGGTTTGTGTAAGGAAGGTGACAGAGAATGGAGGATTATTTCCTGTTGAAATCACCCAAGAATGGGTAGTACCATTTCCTATGCAAGGCTGAACAATATACAAGGAGTGGTATTTTTTATATTACAGTTGGGCCAAAGACATAGGATTCAGGCATCACTACGTATCTTGTCAAGGTGAGAATAAGTCTGTACATAATTATAGATTAGATTCCCCATAATTATTTAATTATTATATAGAGAGGGAATTTTTTTAATATAGGTGCATGAATGGGGTGAAAACCCAAACTAGACCCTCTTATGTTGATTTGTATTGCACATAGGAGAGTGAGGGAATTTCTATATATGGGTTTGACCAGGATGTAGGATCCGAACGTCACTACTTATCTTATTGGGATGAGAATCAAGTCATACATAGTTTTGGGAAACCTTGTAGTTTAATATCATGTGGAAATGATAAAGGTTTCCCAATGTAAATAAGGAGTCATGAAGCCCCATAAATACTATCCAAGATTTTTGGGAATCATCTTAGGAGAGGCATCCCATGTCTGTGACATGAGGCTTAGTGAGATGGTTTCCCTAGAAATCATATGATTGGTACATAGCGTAAGACTACACTTAACATCTTGTGTTGAAGACATTGGTGAACAATTTAATGTATTTTGATTGGGATGATAGGGGTGTCTTATATTTTTAGGTCATATATATATGACCATGCTTCATGGAAAAGATGTGTGATATAAGGATTTTTGGGTCAAGAATGTTTTGATATACTTCAGACATGAAGAAGGAAATTGGAATCCATGATATTTGGTTGTTCTCAGATTAGAAGGGGTGATACTGGACAAGTATGAAATGGGCGACTGAAGACCATGTTTGAAAAGTGGTTTCCAATATGATGTTGTAGGGGATTATGAATATATAATAATTTTATCATGAGGCTGAATCAACCTATGGTTGATGGGACTTTTGAGGGAAACTTATTCAAATCCAAACTGGGGAATATCATTGCATGGTCAAAATAAAGGCATCCTATGGAACCATAAATTATTTCATCGATGGATTTGGAATGATTATAAAGATCTAGATTTCCTAGGATAAGTAGTCTTATTCATGGAAGGGATGTTTCTAAGAACAAAGGAAGTATTTGAACTGGTATTGTCCATGGAGTTTGAAGTTTCCCTGCATAGATTTGGATCATATGTAGGGAAGGGGATATTTTTTTTTTCTATGATGGGATCTTGAATGAGGGAACGTTAATTAATACATTATTCATGGATTGGGATTGTATACAGGAGGAAATGGATTCATACCTCATTTTTTATGGCTGGAACTTGGTTGAAGAACCTAGAAATCATTGCGTATATTGTATGAATAATAATTAATCCACACTTAGTTATAAATTTGTAAGATGGAGCCACAAGGGAAATGAACCATGGTGGATCTTCTATATAGAACAGTATTTGTATGCTATAGAGGGGGATTTTTATTTACTTAATATATGGGCCTAATACATATGATTTGGGTGTAACTATGTATCCCATTGAGATGAGAATCAAGCCACGTATAGTTCTGGAATGGAGTTATGGTGGGACACCAAGACCAAGGATTGTGATTCGCTCAAGCGCTGACTAAAATGTTATGCAATTTTTGATCATGAAATAAGGATATGGATCATGAAATTTTACATCACGTGGAAAGGATATTTTCATGTCGATTAATATCTTGTGAATATTATGTTAGGATACATAGTTTAGAGTCTTATAACTCGGACTATCATGTTTTTTAGTTTTAAATCATATAACTAGGACCATAGTGTATTTATATTTTAGATATTATGATTATGACTATGATGCCTTGTATTTCAAGGTCATATTACTATGACCATATAACATTAATTTTAAGGTCATGCAATGAATACTATTTAGTAATATTTTAAAGGACTTTCATCTAGGACCATATGTATTTTTACAAAAATCATTTCATGAGAAAATTTATGTTGGTTGGGCTGTAACATGATCTCTATCCATAAAGACAAAGTAATAAGATTCATTTTAGTAGACCTTGTGTATGGAACTAGGTCCCATCCACTTCAGCTTAAGATTTGGAGGTTTCCTCTCTAGTATCATCAGGGTCCAAAAGACCAACACTAGTTCTCCTTAGAGGAATGATTAGAGGTGAATTTTCTTGTTAAAATCACGTACTATTCTATTTTGATAGACTTCTTAGTGATTAAAATTATTAAATCTCTTCTCATCGAGTCACTCAAATTCAAAAAATTGTTTTTGGTATTTCTCTTCTAGATATAACCAACCCCAAATAGAAATGTAGAGAGGGGAATTGAAACTCAATGGAAAAAATTTCTTTTATTTCATATTCCAGTGAATATAAGGCTACCCATGTGGTGGTGTGGGTTGGCGTATGGTATTCCAAAAGATATGAAAGATATTTTAGTCTAATAATTATTATCTTTATCAACCATATTCTGGAGTATGTTTGATAAGGTCCTGTTAAAGTCCTCTATCTATCCATTACCTGCTACATGATAGCGAGAAGAATGGTTGGATTTGATATTATACTTTTGATATAGATTCTATAACTCAAAAGAACAAAAACTGGTGCTATTTTCCATTAATATTGGATGAGGGACACGAAATATAATGATGATATTGTCTTTCAAGAAGCTGAAAATTCTTTTGTCCCTTACTTATTTGAGGGGTATATCTTTAGACCATTTAGAGAAAAATTCAGTAACAGTGAGAATGTACTTGAATTTCCTGGACATAGCTGGTGGATACGACCCTACAACATCCATTACCCTTACAAATAATGGCCAAGAGTATTTGGATGTGTGTAGAAAATTTGGGTGTTGATGGATAATGTTAGCATGCACTTAGAAGGAATGAAACTTTTTGGTAAATTTTGTGCAATACATTCATCAATGAAGGCAAGAAGTATCCAGACATCTGAATTTTCTAGGAATGACTGACACCTAACTTGTGGGAACCATAGACCTCTGTATGTACTTATTTCATCAAAAAATTAGTCTCTTATCAATAAATTCACTTGCGTAGGACTCCATCGAAGACCTATTTATAAAGGACTTATGGTGATTATAGTCGTCATAAAGAGTAAATTTATTCACTCATCATTGGGTTTGTTATTTTCTATATTTTTCTAACAAGATGACTCCATTTTAAAGGTATTCAACAACGGGAAACATTAAATTGGTTATAGGGCTACCTAGTTCTGGGATTTATTTACCATGTTAATTTCTTCCATGTTAACATGAACAATAGGTGAAATCATTCAGTGGTGTGCAATGCTGATGATTGTTTCATCCTAATATGGATCCACCAAAGCCATAGTAGCATTTAAAAATTAGTTTTCCTGATTATTATATGGTCATGAGATGTGATTCAATTTCATCTATGAGGTAAACTCTTTCATTAGTCCTCAGACATAGTCAACCCGAGGATTAACTCTTCCTTTTTAATGGCATAAACATCAATGATCTACTTGATTACTAACTTTGAATCACCTTTTACCTTCAAGTGGTATATTAGAATTCTATGTGACAATTCTATCCCTATAATGAGGGCCTGAAATTCTTCCCCATTATTTATATGGTCTTATTATAAATAGATGGATTTAGGTTGGAAAACCTTTGTTAAAGAGATGAGTATGATTCCCAAACCAACTTTATTGAGCTTGAGATCTTCCAATATATCCCCTATTGGGATTTTTGATGTGATGATAAAATAAATCTACCATATATAGGGTCCATATTGAATATATATGATCCCTTCATTAGTAAATTCATTGTTCAATGAAATTATTTTTTCATATGGATGTTCTGTAAGGAATTATTCTAATGCCTGGCCTTTTACTACCTTTTGAGGCACGAACCAAATGTCAAACTGCTACAAGATAACAGCCCACCATGCCAATCATCCATGTCAATATAGGATGGTTGGGGACATATTTTATTGTGTTTCCATGAGAGACCAAATGGACCTAGTTATGTTTTAGGCATATCCTCATTTTCTAAACCATAAATATTAATGCTAAAAAAAATCTTCTCGATATATGAAGAATGATTCTCAACATCAATCATGGTCTGAATGAGATAATAGAGACTGTTTTCATTCTCAACATATTTCTTTTGTACAAGTAAATAACCTAGTAATTATTCCAGTTCTATCACATAAAAAATGGGTGGATGCCCTTCAATAAGAGACATTAGAACTGGTGTAATAAAAAGATATTTCTTGAGACCATCCAATGCTTCATGACAGTTGTCATTCCACTGAAAAATGATTCCCTTTTTCTTCAACTCAGTGAAGGGAAAACACGTTCCTGTGATATTTTCTATGAAGAATTGAATATAATCAAGGCATACTTATAATCCATTAAAATCATTAAGATTTTGAGTAGGTAAAGAATAAATGACAGACTTTGTCTTCTTGGGATCAAATTCAATTCCATGATGGTGTACCAAAAATTTGAAAAACATTACCTAGGTAACTACAAAAGTGAATTTAAAAGGGTTTATATTCAGGATATGATGTCAAAAAAATAGAATATGGTATCAAGATCATCCAAATGGTAAAAATGTTATTAAGTCTTAACCACCAGATCATCGATGTAGTATTCAACAGAATTTCCCAAGAAGGGTTTGAATATGTGATTCATGGAATGTTGGTATATAGAACCAACATTCTTCAAACCAAATGGAAATATCTAATAAAAATTCACCCCTTAGAGAGATTTTAAAGTGGTGGATTCCTCATCTACACATGAAATACTGATTTGGTTGTACCTTGAATAACCATCCATGAAGGAAAGTGCTTGATATTCATTCATAACATCAATTAGTAGCCCTGTGATTGGAACTGGGAAATGAACTTTTGGAAAATTTTGGTTAAGATATCTAAAGTCATTGAATACCCTAATTTTATCATTCAACTTCTTCATCAGGGATATGTTGTCTAGAAATTTCTTATACTGGGCTTCATGAATGAATATTTATTGGATATTCTTTTCAAATTTATCTATAATTTTTGTGGCATGAGTTAGGTGTGTCATTTTGGCTTCTTATTTTTAACCCTAATGGTTTTCTGGAAAGCCTAGGTAGTGAGTGGCCACCTCAATATTGAGAACAAAAATGTCTGTATAATTCCAAGCAAAGACTTCCCAATGATACTTTAAGAAGGAGGTATATACCTCTTGTTCTTCATAAGATATGGCCTCACTAATCAATGTGGTCCATTATTCCTCCAGTGTACCCAAATTTATTTTTATGAGTTCTTAAATAGTGGTAGAGACACCTTCCTTGAATGTTATAGGGGAATATCTGAGGTCCCCCTCCTCTTCCTCTTCCATCTCCCATTACTGTTCATTTTCAAAATTTTCCTTAACCTTAGGGGAATAAGTTGATGAATGAAATTCCTCAAACTTGGGAGAGGAGTCAACATTTTTACAACTCAAAGAAGAATCAACTTCCTCTGACCTGACTAATGATGTGGATTTTATTTGAAGTTATAGAGGGAAGATGAGGTATAAATAAGAACTATCTCCCACTACAAGAAAGTGATGGTTAGTGGTGGTTTATTCATGGTTGTTTTAGTAACCACTGTGAAATAAATCTGGTTAAAAAAAATATAATATAGTAGTGGTTTCATAAAACCACCACAATATTTTTTTAGGTTTCTAATTTGTGGTTGTTTCAATTAAACCACCACTAAATAGTAAAAAAACCCAATCCCTCCCCCTCCCCTTCTCCCTCTGTGTGACCCTGACCCCCTCCACCCACCTCCATGGCCTCCTCTCCTCCTCTCCCTAATTGCGACATCAAGACCATGACCCCCTTTCCCCTACCCTTTTCCTCTCCTATCCCCAATGATGACCCCAAGCCTACAACCCTGTTCTCATAACCCCTGACCCCCACTAACAGCCCTCCAACCTCACCCCCCATGACCCTCACCCCTCCGACCTCCTCTCTGTCTAGCTCATTGGTGATGTGGACCCCCCACTTCGACCTCCCTCACCTCAAATTGGTTCCTCTCTTCAGCAAAGATGCAACCCCCCTAGCTCCCTCCGCCTGGCTTATATCTACTCATTGAAAATGTAGATCCCCCTTAATGGTTGCATCATCCTCACCCTAAATTTATTATTGAGGAGCATTAGATGTAAAATCATGATTGATAAAAACAATATATAATTTTCTTTTTATTCATTGGATAGTAATTATATAAGTAATTTTGGTTTATAATGTGAAATTTGGATTCCATAGTTAGTTGTTTGAGTTATAATAATCATTAATTTTGGGTATGTTGTATTAAATTTAAAAATAAATTCTTTTATGATATATGTCAATTATGGAATATAGATCGTTCATAACTTTAGTGTTTTTATTTTATATTAATTAATTTCAATTTTTTTATATATGTGAATACCTCCAATTTTTGACAGATACATAATTGAGGCTATTTTCCAACTCATGACCAATTGGTGGTAGGGTTTGGGGTCACACATGGTTTCATCACCAACCCAAGAAAGGTATCTAAGGATTAAGGCCTTGAGAATGATATATTAAACCCTTTTTAAATTTATCATAATGCTTCATGTTTTATGCATAAGTGAGGAATCATTTAGTTTAATAAAATCTATCGAATAATGATTGAGTAGTTAGGGTTAAGTTTTACATGCATGATAATCAATTATTGATTATGGTAACTGGAATATCCATCACAGTTTCATTGATTTTTATTTTAACTAACATGATTTTTAATTGAACTAACTATAGTGTGTAGTTTGTTTTTTGTTGATTCAAATGACTAATTTTTTATCTTTTGATTTGAAAATAATAATAGAAATTATTAATATTTATGTTAACATCATGTTTTTTATGTTTATCTCAAATTGAAGGAACATCCAATTTGATGTTTTGTGAACAAAGTAGATTTATATAATTCATGAAACAACACGAAGTCTCACTAAACCAGTTCAATAAAATATATACATATATAGTAGAATATTTTTGGGTATGTAGGCATATAATGATATCCAAATAAAGTTTACTTTGCATTCATATTTTAAAGGTTTTATTTTAGTCTTAGCTAGATCATGGGAAATGGTTCAGACATTGATCAATGTAGCTAATTTTTTAATGTAATGAACTCTCCTTAGTTACAACATTAGGGTATAATAAACCATTATTGTTATTTGATTCATCCCATTCATTTATGTTTGGGATAAATAATAATTTATTTAATTCATGTTTTTATATTATAAGTTTAGTAATAAAAAGTTCATTATTTTATTCATCCCATTTTCCTTTATAGTTGTTATGAAAGAGTTAATGGAGAATTTGGGTGATATTTAATTTTGATTTTACTTGTTTGATTACAAATTAATATCTTTATATCTGAATGTATATGGATAATACAATTCAATAACTATGGCTAAAATTTGGATTAATTTACCTAGAAAAACCTAGATATGCGAAGATTTTAGAAGAATTTTTAGATTATACAATTTGAAACTTAATAGTGGATGGTAAAATAAAATGTAATGCCACAATCCCAAATTCCCAGAGTTGATACATTATTTTAATACATTTTCATGATTATAAGGAATCAAATCCCAAAGGACTGATTAGTTTAGCAGTCATGGAAAATAGATTACATACACAAACTTTACATTAAATTTTTTTAACATAAAATAAAACAAGGATAATCCTTTGAGAACTCACTTATTCTCCTATATTAACCCTACATATCAATCATAAAACAATTCTTGGTATCCTAGGAAAATTAAATATAAGGGGTGAACTTATATGCTCAATAAGGATAAAAAATACAAAAGAAGCTATCCTAAATAAGCATAAAATTTTAAGGCAAGGTATAAAACTAAAAAGATGCATTTTAGAACATTATACATAACATAATATGGTTAGAATAAATCAAATAGTTCCATTTAAACATTCACATAGATATTCTACTAGTCGAAAAATCACATGTAAAATCAATAAATAATCTCATAATGAGGAAACATATAATGCTGGACAAAAAAACTGTACCATCAAGGCCTCATACCAAGACCATTAACATATCATCAATGCATTATTATAAGACATTATTTTTCTCATGAGACCTACTGATACATTTAGGGGATATAGAGGGCCGCACCCATCACTTACTATGTCCAACATATTCCTCATATGAAAAGGGTGAAACATAGCATAAACATTCGTATTAAAACTCGCATAAAAAATGTTAATACTTTAACCATAAACTAAGAATGGTATCAAAATAGAACATCCATAGTCAAATATATAATAAAAATTCAATATAATATGGAATATTGTATCATAATAAATCAATCTCAATTATGCATAAATTCTAACAAAGGATGTTGACATAGATGGAAATAATATAATGAAATCATTAAAACTCTTCCAGAAAAACATCCATTTTTCAATTTGAAAACATTTAAAGTCACAAAATTTATAAAATAAGACATTTAAATAAGGTTTTTGAATCAAAGTGTCCCATAACACTTGAAACTTTTTAATGTAATTAACCTTTTAGAACATTAATGTCCACATAAATAAATCCTTAAAACTATTTTGAAAACATAGACATTAGTGAGAATGATTTAGAAGATTAAATAATTAAAACATTTAAAATAATGTTTTATTTAAATATTAACTTACATACAACCTTAAAAATATTCATTTTTAAAATATTTTCAATAAACATAGACATGGATGATAAATATGTACCAGTAAATACTTACACATAAACAATCTTGGATAATAACAAGATTGCAAAATTAAACCTTACATAAAGCATTTAAAATATTCTTTTTGGATTTTTTAATGAAATTAATAAAATAAATATAATTTCCTTTATAATAATTTTATTTTCATATAATTAGTGATGTAAAATAATATCAAGAATCTTGAAATAGAGAAAGGATTAATTATTTAAACATTTAAAGTGTCCCATACCACTTTGAACATTTAAATAATAAACCCAATACCTTCAAATGAATATCTAAATACCATGAAGATAAATTTATTCATTATATAGTATACAATAGGGGTAGTACATACACCACAAACAAGAAAAAAGTGGGAAACCTAGCTTATATCTCACAGAAATTAAAAGTGAGACGAAATTCCCTTAACTTAGATATGATACTCTCTGTATGTGTCTGAAACTATTATATAATGTTTTTAAACATATTATTAACTTCTAAAAAAAATATTTATTATATCATTGGTTATTCATTTATAACTATATATTACCCATTTATTAATAATTTCTAAGTTAAAGCAACATTTCAGGTAATAATCTCTTTCTTTATTATACGTGTTTTGAATTATTATTCTTGATAATATTACTTATGTCTTGATTTAATTACTTTCAGAATAAATTACATTATTTATATATGATACATATTCAGGATATAAATATATATAATAGATAGATATATGAAATGGAATACACAGTTCATGGAGACGGTAGGCCGTACGTAGACATGAAAGCTGTTTTCATTTTCTTATCGTATCAAATGTAAGTAAGTGAATGACATATATGTATATATATAATTAAAATAGTACTATTGTGTCATTTATTTAATACTAATTCATAATATATATATTTTAATATTAATTCTTGAATGTTGAATGAGGAAGATTAATCTCATCGCGTCGTGGAGATGGTAAGTTGTATGTATGCATGAGTGACATTATCATTTTTTAATGGTTTAATGGTATGTAATTGGATAGAATATGAATTTTACAGAACCAATATCATGTTATATTTATTATTTACACCATTTATATTCATCTTTATACCCATATAAATTAAGTGTACATGAAAAACAGTTATACCACAACCTGGAGATGGTAAGTCGTACGCACACACGCATGATGATATTGTTTTTCGTAAGATGGGTAAAAGGATGAATATAGTTTCCCAATATTTATAATATCATAGTATAATATATAAGTCACTAGATTCATGATTTTGTTATAGAAACAATAGATAAAGATGAAGTATAAGAAGAAAAGAACTTTGAAAGAGGTGATAAAACAATTGCCTCTTTCCGGGTGTCTCATTTTGATTTTCACAAAAGGACTCCCGAGGAACGAATTAATGAAAAAATTTTAGTCTCTAGGGTAATTTTACGGATGTTGGGATAGGAAATGGGTAGGTTTTTTATGATAAAATTGGCCTTGCAGGTGTGAATTAAAGAGAAGGAGAAGTGACCTTTTATAAGAGGGGTGAGATTCACTTTTGAGAGATCTTAAAATATTTATTTATTATAAATTTACTTTCAGTTTCAAATAGCTAAAAAGTGATTTATTTAGAGTATAATATAAATATGGGTCTAAATAAATTCAGCCAATGAAATTTATAAATATTTAGGTCATAAAATTAACCATATCTTATGGATTAAACCTTTAGTTAAACAGTTTTACTCTTTCTGTGTCTTCTTGTATTTTTACACTATAGTGTTAATATAGTTACTATAAAATTCCAAGAGAACCCCAATTTGATCATTAATTAAGTATTTTAAATTATCCAAGTCATTGGGATGAACCTTATAGTTCTACGATTTTTATATCATTTAATAAAATGGTATTTATTTTACAATATCATTTATTTCAATTTTAATACCAATCAATATTTTCATTTTTAAAAATATCAAACCAACATGATAACTTCTAACCAATAATCCCAATATGTCACCAACATGTCTAAGTTATCAAAAAAAATAACTGGATGTCATTAATTAAATAAAATTATAATTATTTTAATATTATTAATATCATTTACTCGATTCTTCATTTAATAAATCAATTGATGCATCATCATTACTTCACAAATAAATTTAATTATTTAATGTCTGAAAAATATAAATAAATTATAATGGTGTATATAAATTTATTATCATTCCAATGAATATTTATAGTTAATTTTTTTTATATAAAACACTATATTAAAAAAATTATTAATTGTTAAAATTTGAATATGATACTTTTAACACATTAAATAAAATATAATAAATGTCTTAATCTAACACAAGTTGCTTAAAAAGGATCATATTTTTGACATAAGTTTGATTTTGGCCAAAATATACTTATATAATGAAATTAGGACATGTGTTAGAGTAATTTTATATTATTATAATATTATTTCGACCTTTAATTACTCTATTTACCTTTAACAGTGGTAAATAAAATTTAAAAGTTACTATTCACAAAAAATAATTTTGATCCTATTAGACAAAATTTTTCATCCTAAATTTATCCATGTATATTGTATTTTTGAAATTAAATTCACAAAAGTGGTAAAATTACGTTCAATCTAATCTTCTGATGTGGCTAGAAGGCAGGTAAAAAGACACGAAAAAATGTTCAATGAATTTTTATTTATAATTGTATTATAAAAATGATTCCAATGACCTATATTTTGTTGATATATGTATTATTTATATATTGTGACTTTAAAACCTATTTAAATTAAAAGAAACATTTAAATGAAAAAGTCGGTTTTTAAACAATAATGTAGTGTTTTTCACTATTCATCAAAGAATGAATGTTTTCAGAAAAATACCAAAATATTCACCCTAAGATAATTTTGATATTTTGAATTAAAAAATGAAGTCTATTTCTCCAAATTTAATTTCTATGACTGTCTAAAATTAATTTTATTATTATTCACAAAAGGACGTAAAAAGTAGTTCCTTTAAGAAAATTATATTTCTAAACATATAACTATTTTACCGAAACATATACATTTCATTATAAATATTTTTTATTTATGTGAAATAATTATAAATAAAATTTAAAATTTCTTTATTACTATTAATATTACTATATTTAATGGATATGTTATAAACATATCATTTAAATAATTATAATACGAAAGTGTTGTTTCGCCAAAACTCAATCTTGCATGTTAGGCAAGCCAAGTCGGTGATTTGTGAAACATAAGCTATTGAAGATAACATACCATGAAATATTGGGGTGTTACGTTCTCCCATCTAATAAATTGTGTCCTCGTAATTTAACCTTGGGATTGAATACTATGGTTTGGACTTTTCAAAATATATTTTTTGAAATCCCTCATTGGAAAATGGATTAATGAGACCAACTTTTTAAAATAATGAAAGGGGAGTTCGAAGGTCACCTAGATAACACATACCGGGGTTTCATATAGGAGAAAATGGACATGAAATAAAATGTAACCATCATGTTCTAATATAGAGTGATAGGGAACTTGATTGGGAAAAAGTAAACAACCACAATGCTATAAATATGCGATGATCCAAGGGGCCATTTGATTCATCGCAAAATAAAGTACATGGAAAACTTTTTTGGTTTTAAGATCCTTTCCTTTGATTTTATGAATTAATTTACTTCATATGATAAGAACAAATAAAATCATACTTATATCACAATTAGAGTTCCATCCTTTATTTAATTTCTACCACAAACTCATCTTTCTCTCCAAAGATAACAAAATAAATAAAAAATTCTATTTATATTAATAATATAGGGTTCTAAAAATAAATTTATACTTTATATATCAGACCAATTAAATAAAAAAACTATTTAATTCAATCCAGGACATCATGTAGGCCAGTGGTAGGTGATGCACAATTGTCTCCCTTCGGTTGCAGGTTCAAGTCTTGCAGCCTTGTCATACGCGTTGGGTTGTGGCCCGACCTAAGGGTTTTAATTTTCATAAAATTATAACATTCCAAAAATAATCTTAAGAAATATTTTAACCTTAAAAAGTAGTATCCAATGTCCAACTTAATCCATTCAAACCGTTAGGTTTATCCAAAATACTTTTGTCCAAAATTACAATCCAAAAAATTAAAAGGAAGGTCACATAACATACATGTGTATACCTTAATCACGTATTCTCTTAAAACAAGGTAATAGCCTGAATTACTAGAAAACCTTATTGAATACACACATGATTCCTTATTACTTATGTAAAATATAGAATAATGGATATACTTCTTAAATCCAAAAATGCTGAAAACTCCCCATAATGATGGTATAAACCACTTTTCAAATAAACTATTAATCAGTTCTAAGAAATTCAATAATATCCAATTCACTTTATCCAAATCAATTATCTCTTATTCTAAAATCATTATCACAGTATTAGAACCATAATAAGTGTTATCATTACCTCAACCATATATTTTCAAAAAATTTGAAGTTGTTACTGAGTCACTTTTCTTGGTACCTTACAATCTCAAACCCTTAATGAAATAGTACCACAATACAATCCTTATATACTTCATATTTATTATAAATAGTATATTTCTAATAAATTATTTAAATAAAATAATCCTTGAATAGACATATTAATCATTCCACTTCAAATGTAGTAGTATCATAACTTGATCATTATTCAATAACATCATCTGGGGTATATTCCTTTGACAATTGGGACATTGATTCACATAGTGTCTCATCACCTTGTAGTTGAAGCATTTTACATTGGGAATATTTTTCTTACCCTTGCAATAAATAAATTTTTGTCCTTTTTATCCACACTTATAAAAGAATCCCATTCAATTTAAGCATTTACTAGGGTGATTCTTTCCACAGTTATCATATATGGGAAAATCCTTCTTTCACTTCTCCACTTTGTCCATATTTTTATCTGTCATCCTCTTTTTCTATTGATTTCTTTCAAAGGAATATGAATCAAATAATTTTATACTTTTCTTATTAAAACATGATATTATATCTTTATATGATGAGAATACATGGGAGACTTTTTCCCTTTAAAATGTTGGCTTAAGATCATGAAATATAGGTTCCTTCTTACTCTTTGGAACATGTGCATTGGTGGAGTTCTCATTCATTCTACTAGAAACCATTTATAATAATGAAATACTCTAGGTTAGATCATATTGTAATGTATAATCCAAAAACTAAAAAAATTATCAACATAAATTGAATATTTACATGTATCTAGTCTCATAATCAAAAAATTGGTTTCTTTGGGGACATATTTAGTCATAAAATTTTCATAAAATTCTGTAAAAAAAAAGTGAATTATCCTAAGAATATCCCCCAAGAGTGTCTAACTAGGTGCGTAGTAAGGCCCGTTGTCATGTACCATGTTAACCTAAGTCAAGCCCAAAACACCTTTTTGTAGTTTTTACTCCTAGTTACATCTATTCCCTAACCACTTCCACTTGTAGTATCCAGAAATGTATGTATTTTCTGGGAATACCCACATAATTTCTACATTACCATGATTTTAGGATGTTTCTCTATACTTATCCTCTAATTCTATGTTAGGGTTGTGATCCCTAATCTTGGTTTTTTAAATTTATTTTCCAAGGTTTTTGCTAAACTTCCTCTGATACCAACTGTAATGCCCCAACCCTAGATGCCCGGAGCTGGTGCATTATTTTAATACATTGGCATGATTATAAGGAATCAAATCCCAAAGGACTAATCAGTTTATCATTCATGGAAAATAGATTACAAATAGGAACTTTATATTAAAATTTCTAACATAAAATACAACATATAGAATTGTTTGATAACTTCATTATTACCCTACATTATCCCTACATATCAATCATCAAACACTTCTTGTAATTCTGAAAAAAAAACATAAGAAAGGGGTGAGGTTAGATGCTCAGTAAGGATAAATAATATAGAAGAGGATATAATAAATATGAATAATATTTTAAGGAAATGTATAAAACTAAAACAAAATTCTTTTAGAAAATTATACTCAGTATAATATAGCAAGAATAAATCAAATAATTTTATTTAAACATTCAAATGGATAATCTACTAGTCTGATAATCACATGTAAAATCAACAACTAATCTCATAATGAGGAAATTCATAATAGAGGAAATCATAACCACACTATAAAGTCCTCATGCAAAGAACAATACAATATCATCAAGGTCTTGTGACAAGACACTAGTTTGTCTTATGAGACATACCAATGCATCGAGGGGCTATATCGGGCCCCACCCATCACTTACTAATCCCAATACATTCCTCATAGAAAAGGGTGAAACATAGAAAAACATTCTTATTGAATATAACATACAAAATGTTAATAATTTAACAATAAACCATGAATGGTATCCAAATAGCACATCCATTGTCAAATATATCATAAACATTCAATATAATATGGAATATTGTATCATAATAAATCAATCTCAATTAAGCATAAAATCCAACAAAGGATGTTGTCATAGATGACAATAATATAATAAAATCATTAAAACTCATTGAGATAAATATCCCTTTTTTACTTTTAAAACATTTAAAGTCACAAAATTTATAAAGGAAGACATTTAAAAGTTGTTTTTGAATAAAAGTTTTCCATACCGCATGAAACTTTATAAATTAATTAACCTTTTAAAACATTAATGTTCACATAAATAAATCCTTAAAAGCATTTTAAAAACATGGATATTATTGAGAATGAGTTAGAGGAATAAATCTTTAAAAAATTTAAAATGATGTTTTATTTAAATATTACCATACATAAAACCTTAAAAATAATTTATTTTTAAAACATTTTCAAGAAACATAGACATGGATGATAAATTTTTCCCAGTAAATACTTATGTATAAACAATCTCAGATAATAATGAGTTGTGAAATTAACCCTTACATAAAACCTCTAAAAGATTCATTTTTTAAAACATTTTAATGAAATTAAAAATAGGCATAAAATTTACTTTATAAACCTTTTATATCCATATAATTTTTTATGTAATATAATATCATGAATATTGAAATAGAGAAAAGATTAATTCTTTAAAGATTCAGAGTGTCCCATACCACTTTGAACATTTAAGTAATAAACCCAATATCTTCAAATAAAAATCTAAATAACATGAAGATAAATATATTGATTATATCAAATACAATAGGGTTAGTACATACACCAGAAATAATAAATAAGTGTTTAATATGACTTATATCTCCCGGAAATTAAAATGGAGACATAATTCCCTTACCTTAGATCCGATATTCTCTATATGTGTTTGAAACTTCTATATAATGGTTTTAAACCTATTATTAACTTCTAATAGAATCATTATAATATTTACAATATCATGTATTATTCATTTATAACTTTATATTACCCATTTATTAATAATTTCTTAGTTAATGAAACATTTTGGGTAATAATCACTTTCTTTTTCATATATGTGTTGACTTATTATTCTTGATCGTATTACGTAGATCTTGATTTAATTAATTTCATAAATAAGAAAATGATTTATATATGATATATATTCAGGATATAAATATATATAATAGATATATATATATATTAAATGAAATACACCATTCATGGAGATGGTAGGCTGTACATACGCATGAACATTGTTTCTGTTTTCAAATCGTATTGAATGGAAGTAAGTGAATGTAATTTATTTACTCTCTCCCACACAAACAAACATATATATATTATTATAGTAGAATTATTATTTCATTTATTTCTTACAAATTCATAATATATATTTTTATAATCATTCTTGGATGGTGAACATGGAAGATGAATCTCATCGCGTCATGGAGACGGTAAGCCGTACGTACGCACGAGCGATGATATCATTTCATTAATGGTTTAATGGTATAGAATGATATTGAATATAAATTTTAAAGAAAGCATATCATGTTATATTTATTATATAGATACTTTATATTCATATTTATACCCATATAAATAATGAGTTCATGAAAAATAGTTATACCACGACGTTGAGACAGTAAGTCGTACGTACTCACACATGGTGATATTGTTTTTCATAAGATGAATAAAATGAGTAATATAGTAATCCCATAATTATAATAACATATAAGTATGTAAAAGTTAATATAATTATTATTTTAGTATGTAAACAATAGAGAAATAGGAAGTAGAAGATGAAAAGAACTTTGAAAGAGGTGATAAAACAATTACCTCTTTTTAGGTGTCTCCTTTTGATTTGCAGAAAAGTACTCCTTAGAAAGGATTTATTCAAAAACAGTTGCCTCTAGGATGATTTGAGGGATGTTTTGAGAGTAAATGGGTAGTTTCGGCTGAGAAAAAGGTCTTTGGTGGTGTGAATTAAAGATAAGTAGAAGTGACCTTTTTAAAGAGGGGTTAGAGGCACTTTTGGAAGATCATAAAATAGTAATGTATTATAAATTTATTTTCATTTTAAAATAGATATGTAGTGATTTTTTTGGTTATAAGATGATTATGAGTCAAAATAAACTCAACCAATGAATTTTGGACATGTTATGTCATAAAATTAACCTTATCTTTTGGATTTAACCCTTAGTTAAACAGTTTAACTCTTACTATGTCTTCTTGTATTTTTACACTATAGGGTTAATATAGTTACTATAAAATGTCAAGATAACCCCAATTGGATTATTAATGAAATATTTGACATTATATAAGTTATTTGGACGAACCTTATATTTTTATGACTTTTATAGAATTTAATAAAATAGTATTTATTTTAAAATATCATTATATCAATTAAAATACTATTCAATTTTTTCATTTTGCTAAATTTCAAACCAACATGATAACTTCAAACAAATACTTTAGATATATCAATAACATGTTTAAGTTATATATAAATAAATGGATATCATTAATTAAATAAAATTATATTTATTTTAATATTATTAAAATCATTTATTTGATTCTTCTTTTAATAAATCAATTTATGCATCCTTATTTTATCACAAATAAATTTAATTATTTACATTATAAAAATAATAAATAAATTATCATGTTTTATATAAATTTATCATATTTTCAATGAATGTTTATAGTCAAATTTATCTTTTGTGTAATACTATATAAAAAATTACTTAGTTATTAAAACTAGAATATTACAGTTTTAACTCTTTAGTAAATAAAATATAAAAAATGTCTTAATCTTACACAAGTGGCTTAAAAAGGAACATATTTTCGACCTAAGGATGATTTTGGTTGAAATATTCTTATTTAATAACATTAGGACACGTGTTAGGGTAATTTTATATTTTTATAATATTATTTTTACCTATAATTACACTATTTTTTTTAACTATGGTAAATAAAATTCAAAATTTACTATTCACAAAAACATTATTTTGATCCTATTAGACCAATTTTTTTATCCTGATTATAACTATGTATGTCGTATTTTATAAATTCAATTCAAAAAAGTGGAAAAATTATGTTTAATTCTAATATTCTAATGTGGCTAGAAGGCGAGTAAAAATACATGAAAAAATGTTCAGTGATTTTTTATATCTAATTCTATTATAAAAATGATTCCGATGACTTAAATTATGTTAATATATGTATTGTTTATCTATAGTGACTTTAAAAACAATTTAAATTAAAATAATTATTTAAATGAATAAGTTGGTTTTTAAGCAATAATGTAGTGTTTTCACTATGCATCAAAAATTTATTGTTTTTAGAAAAATACCAAATATTCACCCTAAGCTAATTTTTATGATATGAATTAAAAAATAAAGTATATTTTACTAAATTAAATTTATATGACTGTCTAAAATTAATTTTATTATTGTTTACAAAAGGACATAAAAAGTAGTTCCTTTAAGGAAATGGTATTTCTAAACATATAACTATTTTACGGAAACTTATACATTTCATTATAAATATGTTTAATTTAGGTGAATACATTATAAATAAAATTTAAAATTTCTTTATTACTATTCATATTACTATATTTAATGGATATGTTATAAACATATCATTTAAATAATTATAATACTAGAGTTTTGTTTTCGAAAAAACTCAATCTTGTATGTTATGAAAGCCATGTTAGTGTTTCGTGCATCCCAAACTACTGATGATAACATACTTTGAAATATTGGGGTGTTACATAAAATGTCCATATCAAGATTTTAAATTTAAGAGATGGTTGAATAAAAAGGAAGAGTATGAGAATCTGATATTGAAATAGTTTCTTGATTGAAATGTTTGTTGGATTTGGCATGGTGAATCAAAAGTTATGGAAAGTAAACATAATGAAAATACTGTAAATGAAATAAAAAGTGACCTAGTGGAGGATAATTTAGTTTAAAATTTGTTAAATGACACATTTTATTTTGAAGAATGTAATGTCTGAGATTTCAATGGATCAAAAAAACATTAATTGATCCTGAGCAGGTTATTCTTGCTCATAACTTCTCTGACTAAAAAATGAGTTTTAGGAATTAGTTAAAGATGGTCAATAAGAAATGTATGAGGGGTGTTCTAAGTAGTCTATTTTTTCTTTTCAACTTAAGTTGTATCACATCAAGTGTCTCTATGGAATTACTAAAAAAGACATTTCCCTGATTTTAGAGTTGATTCATGATGCATTTAGTGAATCTATGATACTTAAATCATTATATTAGATGAATAAAGTAATAAATAAACATGTATTTGATTATACAAAGATATATTCATGATATAATGAGTGAAAACTTTACTAGGGAGAATATTATAATAATTAATAATGAAAAGGATTTCATACAACAAGATGGAATTGAATGAACAATAGTGAGAGTATAAATAAATGAAACACTAATAAAAAATGGGAAGAAAACTACTACAAAGGTATCATATTACTTTCCTATGAAACCACATTTGAAAATATTATTCATGTCATCTAAGACTGCAGATTACATGAATTGGCATGCTCAGGATAATAATGATGGCTTATTGAGTCATCCAAAAGATTCAGTATCATGAATGTTTTTTGGTTAGCAATATCCATATTTTTCTTTGGATCCTAGGAATATACATTTGGAATTGGATTCTGATGGTTTTGACCCTTTTGGTTCTTTAATAATAATTATATAATTTTTATAGTTGTTTTGATCCCCTATAATCTACTTCCACGTTTTTTATGAAGAATACTTATTTTATTATTTTGACGATTATTCGTGGTAATAAAATGTCTTGAAATAAAATTGATGTATACATTCAATGAATGGTAATTTAATGCAGAAAATTAGTGAATTTCCTGGACTAGGGAATTTATCTAGTAGAAACACTCATACTGGTTTGGATTTTCCAGTTTGTAATTTAGATTTTGAACCTCAATGATTATATCATTGCAAAAAAATGGTGTTTTATGTGTCATCATAGATTTCTTGATGCTTTTCATAAATTCATGTTTAAAAAGACATGATTCAATGAAGATATTAAAATGAGAAATTCATCAAAGGTGTTATCTGGTTTAGAAATTTTGGGAAAATTAATAAATGTCACTGAATAATTTGGAAAATGTCATCAATTTAAAAAAGGGGGAAAATTTATGAGGTATAGTATCCGAAGAAGATATAACAAAATAATGTGATTAAAAGAGTATATTTTTCAAAATTCATATTGGGAGTTTAATTTGATGTCATAATCTTAACATAATGTATATTGATAAGAACTTATGTGAAAATGTATTTTTTACAGTGCTTAATGAGATGGGTAAATCGAAGGATCACCTTAATGATCGTAAGGATTTAGAGTCAATGAATATAATTATTGGTGTGTTGGAAAATGATAATGTCGGGTATCGTTAGGCTATTTTTACCATGAAAATCATGATAAAGACGCATTCCTTCTAAATTTAAAGAATATAAAAGTTCCAGATAGATATTCAAGTAACATATCAAGTTTTATTGACATAAAACATTGAAATTTACATGGATTGAAAATTCATGGCTCACATACTTTGATGTAGCAGTTGTTTCCGTTGGATTTATGTAATACTTTACCCGAATGATTAATTGTGGTTATAGTTGAGTTTTTTTACCTATTTCAAAGTGATTTGTGAGAAAAATATAAATCCAAACGAGATTGATAAATTTAAGAAAGAATTTTTTTGACACTACTCTATTTAGAGATGTTATTTCCCACTTCATTCTTGACATTCATGATTCATTTGACTATTCATTTAGTTAAAGAAGATAAACTTTATGGACCAGTACACTATCTATGGATATATACAATTGAGAGGTATGTTGATATATTTTTTATTTTCATTGGTGAATTCAATTTTATCAAATCATTTAATAATTTTCTTAATATGTTTCTTATTTTTTTTCATCAGGTACATAGGTTATTTGAAATCATATATGACGAATAAAGAACAACCCGAAGGCTCTATTGTAGAAGGTTACATAGTTAGAGAGTTCTATGCCTTATGTTCAAGGTATTTAGAAGAGAATGAGACTAGACTCAATCATTCTGGATGTGCTGATGACATCTCCACTAATTCTAGTTTTGAAAATCAGTCATCGAAATTTTCAAATATTGGAAGACCAATTGAAAATGGGTCAAATTTTACACTAAATTAATTGAATTTTCTATGAGGACATAGATATGTTTTACCCAACTGTGTTATTGAAGATCCATTTATTGAATAATTATGACTAAAAACAAATAGTAAACTAAGGTGTTGATATCAAAATGAGTTGGAATGAACAAAAATGTTAATAATAATCTTTTCTAGTGGTTCAACCATCATGTAAGTTTATACCCACATTCATATTATTAAGTTGTTGTTATTTTTTCTAGGTTAAATGTAAAAACTTAATTTTTTTTCAAGATAATGAATGTTGAAAATAGATATGAAATATCAAATGATTTGATGTTTTTGGATCGAGTTCCTCTACGTCAACCTAAGAGATTAAATTCCTACAATATTAATGGCTTTAGGTTTCATAGAATTTATCATGAATACGACTTGAAAATGAAAATATTGTTATATTTACATTTTTTGAGGTGGGATACTATGTTAAGATGATTTTTATAATTTAATTAAACTATAATAGATAGTTTTCACTCATCTTTTTCATATTCAATTGGATCAACATTGATAGGGGTATAATGAAAGATTCATTACATTTTACTTATGTAGAATTCTCTAACATGATGGATTCTAGTTAGCATGAAAAGCATTATCTATTTATCTTGACTTCACAAGTAAAGATGGTTTATTGTATGGTTGATGAAATACATGAATTTTGAAGTGTTTTTGTACTCTTAAAGTAGAAATACTTATATAACATGGGAGATGAAGGTAAATTAGTGATTTGTGGCAGTGAACCTCATCAACAAATAAATATTGAAAAACATTTTCCTAACTACATCAAAATGATAGAACTTTTAAGAGAGGGTTAAAATAAAGTAATATTCATAATTAAGGTTTATAATAATGATGTTAATGAAGATAAAGATAAATGAATGTGTAAATTTTTAATGAAATTATATTACAATTTCTCATTGCTTAGTGTTTCATACATATATACATTATTCTGGTTGTCCTTTTTTTTTTGTAAAAATATTTCAGTTTTTCAATTTTTATATATTTAATATACCTTAAAAATTTGAAATGTAGGAATGTTGAGATTTTTTTTTCAGGATTCTATATGATCAAGATCTTAGATCACTTCACCACTATTATCATATTCTATGGATCCTAGTGATTTCATTATACCTAAGACTTCTTCTGAGCCAATAATTTCCCATATATTGTTGGTATCCCACTGCCTAATTCACCTATAGTGATGGAGTTGTTGGTAACCCCTCCATCTAGGGGATATTGTGGAGTTACTGTTACTCGTATGTATTTAATTTTTCAAATTTTTATTTTATTTTATTAATTGTTTAATGATTTTTTCAAATAGATAAAGACAATCCTAGAGAGGATAAAAATATCAACACAACAGATGTATTGGACCTAAATTAATTTGATATTATCATTACATTATATGAGTTCTGGGTGCCTACTGGTGACACTGCTGAAATATATAAGCATATTATTGGTCATCTTTCTTTCAAGTCTATGAGATTTCCTATTAATTATAAATATTAGAGGCCTATTCCTATAGATTTAAAAAAAATGAGGTCTTTAATACTCAAGTAAAGGTAATATTAATTTAATATTCCTTGATAAGTAGTTTAAAATATATGAATAAAATTTTGTAATATTATTATATAGTGTTATGTTTTTTTTATTTCTATATGTTTTTCATTTTGATGTCCTTGACTCCGTTTCATGACCATGAAATTTTCAAAGAACAGATACAACATCTGTAAAAAAAATCTAAAATTACACTTTTATATAAAAAACATGAAGTTTGAGTCATACCTGCCATATATTATGCCGAATTGATGTGTAGTTTATTTTTACACATTAAAAATAAATTTTAGATCATTATCCATAAGTTTGAAAACAATCCAAGCTTGTTTTCTCAGTTTTGACTTGGTGAACACTTATGAAGGGTACAAAAGGATTTAAAAAAAGTGTGTGGGGTCAAAACTGAGAAAATGATGTCGAATTTCCCTAAAATTAATATATAATGACTATAGATTTAATTTTGAAATTTAGGAACTGACTTAATGTCATTCCAAATGTCGGTTTTCCTGTTATGGTCGAAAATTCATTTTTGGTGTTTTAAAAGATAAAAAAATGCATGGAATGATAAAAGCTAGGAAAACTTCCTCATATTTCTGGGAAATCAAGGTAAAATGACTGTAGATTTAATTATGAAATGTAGGAATGGATAAAACATCATTCTAAATGATAGTTTTCCAATTATGGATGTAAACATGTTTTTAGTGTTTTAAAACACTAAAACATGTGTGGAATAGTAAAAACTAGACAAACAATATCAAATTATCCCAAAATAAAGAGAAAAACACTGTATATTTAATTATAAAATATAGGAATCGATAAAATGTCATTTTGAATGATGGTTTTCCTTTATGTTTGTAAATGCATTTTTATTGTTTTAAGACACTAAAACATGCGTGTAATAGTAAAACATGTAAAATGATGTTAGATTTCTTTAAAATCATAGGAAAACCACCGTTTAGTTGTTTTTGACATGTATGTGCATACAAAATATCAATAAAATGTGCGGTGTGGTCGAAATTACCTGGTAAACACTTATGAAAGGTACAAAATCCTTTAGAAACAAGAGTTGAGGGATCAAAACCATGAAAACGACATCAGATTTTCATGAAATCAAGGGAAAATGACCATTGATTTAATATTGAAATATAGGAACCAATGTTGCATAATTTTTAAGGATGGTTTTCTTGTTTTTTTTCAATAAAAACATTTTTAGTGTTTTAAAACATTAAAACATACATGAATCAGTCAAAACCAAGAAAACAATGTCATATTGTACTAAAATCAATGGAAAACCACCACTTTGTTTTTTTGACATGTACACACAAAAAAAATGACATGTGGTGTGTTCAAAATTAGTTGGTAAACACTTATGAAAGGTACAAAAGCCTTTAAAAACCAGTTTCTGGGGGTCAAAACTAAGAAAACGATGTTAGATTTCCCTAAAATCAAGAGAAAATGACTATATCTTTAATTTTGAAATGTAGTAATTTACAGCATGTCATTCTGAATGATGGTTGGATATATATGGATATAAATGCGTTTTTATTGTCTTAAAACACTAAAACATATGTGGAATGGTCAAAAGCAGGAAAATGATTCCAGATTGTCCTAAAATTGAGGGATAATGATTATATATTTAATTATGAAATATAGGAACCGACAACACATCATTCTAAATGGTGGTTTTACATTAAGGGATGTAAAATCATCTTTAGTGTTTTAAAACACTAAAACATGCATGGAAGGGTATAAATGAAGAAAAGGAGATCAAATTGTTTTGAAATCCAGGAAAAACCATCGAATATTTAATGGTGAAATAGAGGAACTGATGAAACATCATTCCAAATAATGATTTTCCTATTATAGACATAAATGTGTTTCTAGTGATTTAAACACTAAAACATGTGTGGAATGGTAAAAACCAATAAAAATGGTAGATTATCCTGAAATCAAGATACAATGACTATAGAATTAATTTTGAAATGTAGGAACCAGAGACACATCATTCCAAATGATGGTTTTCCCATTATGGTTGTAAACATGTTTTTAGTTTTTAAAATACTAAAATATGCATGGAATGGTCATAACTAGAAAAACAATGTTAGATTATTCTAAAACTAGGGTAGAGGCACCATATATTTAATTGTGAATTGTAGGAACCAATAGCATATCATTCTGAATGACAATTTTCATGTTATATCTTTAAGAATATTTTTAGTGTTTTAAAACACTAAAACATGCATGGAATGGACAAACCTAGGAAATTAATTTCGAATTGTCCTTAAATCAGGGGACAAAAACCATAGATTTAATTTTGAAATGTAAGGGCATATGACACTTCAAATTGAATGATAGTTTTTCCATTATGGTCATAAACATGTTTTTAGTGTTTAAAACACTAAAACATTCATGGAATGGTCAAAACTAATAAAATGATGATAGATTAAACTGAAATGAGGTGACAATGACCGTAGATTTAATTGTGAAAAATAATAACTGATGGAATTTTATTCAGAATGATGGTTTTCCTATTATTATCTTAAAAGAATTTTTTATGTTTCAAAACACTAAAATGTAGTGCAATGGTCAAAACTAAAAAAACGACATCAAATTGTCCTAAAATTAGGGGGAAAACACTGTATAATTAATTTCGAAATGTAGTAACCAAAGGTACTCCATTCCAAATGATGGTTTGACCATTATGGCCATAAACATTTTTTTGTGTGTTTTATAACACTAAAACATAAATGGAATGGTAAAATCAATAGAAAATGACCTTATATTGATGTTAAATCATGGGAAAACCACTTCTTGGTTGTTTTTAAAATATGGGACATGATGTGATATCAAAATATCTAATTTGTTTATAAAATTAATTTTATGTACATCGAACGTCACTTTAAAAATAAATTAGAATATTTACTTATCCCTTTTGAGTTTCAAGTGGTGGATCTTATCTTAAATAGGTATGGTTTTATTTTCAATGTTTTTTTTGTTATAAATTATTAGTTTTATGTTAAACTTCCTTCTATATGATTAAAAAAATAAAAAAAATTATGCGCAACATTATGAATATATTTTGTGTATTTTCTCTTTTGCATTTATTTTTCTAAATGTTCTGGTTCATTGTAGGTGGTAGATACCAGAAGTAGGTAGGAGGTTGAACATTTCAATCCGGGACATTTTTTATAAGGCATTCATGATCGTTCTTAGTTTCTGTTCTATGTTAAAATTTTATCAATTATTCTACTATAATTCTGATTTGTTACGTTTAGTTTCAATTTTTCTTCATTTTTTGTTATAGCTAATGATATGACATGGTTAGTTTCAGTTTATGAGATGATTTTGAGGAAGAAATATTTAGTAGAGGTCATGACATGGAACTATATTGGGCACAGATTGTTTTTGGACACATTTTATATGTATATATTGATGACTGAGGTATTGGCTAATACATGGGGTGACTGAGAGTTAGGTTATGATGATCGTGGTTGTTTTGTATATGATTATGTATGTGTGATGTATGGATGATGTGTTTATCATATATTTATGCTTTAGTTTATAAAATGTCAGTTTTTTTTATATTTATAGTTTTTATTAAATATATATTTAAAATAAAAACAGATTTGGCAGTTGTTTGTGGTAACGATTTCTACACATATTATATTGAAAGTATTTAGCGGTTGTTCAGATTAACCACCACTAAAAATAACTTCTATTAATTTCTTTTCAGTTGTTAATTTAATTTTATCTATATTATTATTAGATATTTTCTTTACTATAGAGGATCCACTAATTAAACAACAAACCGTTGTTAATATCTCTAAAAATTAAACTTAAGAAACCATTGTGAAATTTTATTAACCCCCGCTAATTGACTAGAGACCATGAAATACACGACAATTTTAGGAACCTCCCCTAAACTATTAGTCGGCGGTTTAAACCACCATATAAGACTAAATAACAACTTCTATTTAACCTTTATTTTGTATTTCCACTCCCTTTTTGTCGCATGATATCTTCTTCTGACTTAGTTTATGAGGTAGGAACTATAAAAGCTCAAGGGTTGGAATAAGAGCCTTTTTACTCAATCTTTACCCATTTTTTGGATATTTAATGGATTTTTTTCACTATCTGGATTTTTCCTCATGACTAATATCATGAATGTTGTTGAATATATAACCAAATAAGGGTTTATATCTTCTATTTGATTTATGGGCAATACATATTCTTCACTGAGCTATTTTAAGAGATTGGTCAAGGTAATTTATAGACCATTATGGGATGTTACTTGAGTGAAACCATCATTCATAGGTTGTTTCTCTTCCCTCTGGTAGAATCTTGCATCAATGTATTTCAATTAAAAATATTTTAATGGAGATTTATCACCATAAAACATATGAATTTACCGATTAATGCAATTATTGAGGTATTGATGGTATGATGAAGGGACTGCCAAGTGCTGGAACAACCAATCATTTCCTAGAATAATTTTGAAGGATATATCTTGTCAAACTATCTAAAATTCTATGTTATATTTTAGGTCCCAAAGCTGAGCCCTAATCTTGACTCAACCAAGATTATTTTTCTTACTTTTTTCAAAACTCTGCATTGTTAGAGAAAAAGGGAACAAGTGGGCCTCACTATAACCTAGAAAAAAAGTGTTCATACCTGAATGAGGTTTAATTGTAACCCATTATAAATGATATCCCATCAGATATAAACATTGTTTATCCATGTAGACACAAAAAGAGTCTTATGTTTCCCTATATAAACATATCTTAATATTAATTTATGAAAGAGTTGATCATGTGAAATCATATAGGACCAATCTCTTCATGATATATTTCAGTAGCGAAAAACTTATATTCAAACTCTTGTGGGCTTAGAAATGATTTTATAAGTTCTTAACAGATGTCTTTTGATATACTTAGATCATCCAAGATTGAAAACCTGGCCGAATTTAGGTATAATTACTTTAAAATATCATACTTATGGAATAAAGTTATACACTTCACATTATGAGTATTCTATTTCACTGGTGCTTTAATATTTGAAGAACTGTATATAGGAATATAGTCCCTTAGAATAGGATTTGAATGCATTGTTTTATTTTGTGTGTTAGGATGAACATGTTTTCACACTCACTGAGGTCGATCATACAATTGAACCACAACTAATCAATCTTCCAAGACTATCTGTTATAGGAAACCCTTGAGATATATGTGGGAACTTTACTGCTCCTATTTGGCCAATTTGAGGTATTTCTTAAGAGTTTTAGCATCATAGATGGTCCAAGAAGTGACATGGACATAGTATTGAGTTCTACCATGACCAAATCTTCTTCTGTACGCTTGGCTCTGGTGGCCTCTTCCTCCGATTTCCCAATCAGGTGTCGCAAACTCAAGTGATTGGACATATTCATCATTAGATAAGTGATCCATTAAGTGAATTACATTAATGGAACTGATAAATAATTCTTCATATGAAAAGGACTCCATCTGGTGTGTCAAATCTTGTGGTTCCATTTAGTGGGATGGTGCCCATGTTGTCAAGACTATATGCATGAAGTCTAAGAGAGTCAAAGATAGATTTTACCTTGGTATAGGTATATCTTTCTATGTTTATTTCATTATTTTCTATCTGTGTTGTTTTTTAGAAAATTGGAATTTGGAGGGCTACTATGATGACATATTATGTTGGTCTATAGCGGAAGTGGCTGAGGGTATAGATGGTTATTTCAACTATTCTTGGATGGTAGCATGATTCTAGTTGATTTTTTATAGTCATCAAATCTCTAATATTATATGTATTCTTACTGGTAACTTTTTTACACTCAGCTTCTTCCTCTGGGGTAGCAGTGGAAACACATTCCACTTGTGATGGTGGTTTCCCCAACTTCACTTGCTGAGAGTCCACCATCTTTTCTAGGATATCATTAAAAACAACTAATTCTTGGATAGAGTGCCCCGATGTCTAGTAAAAGGGGAAATTGATTAGGATATCATCAAGACCAACCTAATTAGGACTCTTGGGATTTGGAAATCTAAGTATATTTTTCTTCAAAGCCACTATGGAGTAGCGAGATATTTTCTCATCTTATAAAGAATAAACTTTATTCCACAGTTAGTCAAACTAGTTTTTCCTCTATCCCTTCTACTCGGCCTGAAAAGGATGGAATTTTTAATGATGCTTAATAGGGGTTACCACATGATATGGTGTGGGATTTGGAATTGGAACTGGTGTAGGGTTTGACTTAAGTGTGACTTCAATAGACTTTCCTTTCTTTATTATATTCCATTTATCTGATAGAATTATTAAGGACATGGCCTTGGTTTTCAAGATGGAGTCGTCCAATACTTGATTAGATATGAAATGATCCTAAAATAATCATTTATATTTCATAGGGATGTGCAGTGTGCCCAACTCATCATAAATATTCTCTATACAGAGGGACAATAGACCTTGTTGGGGAGATTTAGGTTTAGGGAGTAGGTCAAACCCTTCAACATAGCAATGAAATACAAGTGCCTCTCATTCTCATTATATTTATAGATTTAGAGGTTTATGATTTTATTATTTTTCAATGATATTCTGAATTAAAAGATAATATACCGATAGAGATATTCCCATCCCATGATTGACTGAGCCGATAAACTACTGTACCATATGATGGATGTCCCATACAGTGTTTGTACAATGCACTCGAGTTTCACCACTTCTTTTTTTGTAGAGTTCCCTATCATAGGATCATATTGGGAAACTAAATGCATCAAATTATACTCTGTGTTCCATTATCCATTAAAAATTGGAGACACATGGTTCCCAATGTTTGGTGGGGGAAGAGTTATATCCACCCATTTAGGGTAAGGCTTCCTTTGTGGCTGTACTAGAGCACACCATTCCATTATATATTCCAATCAAGCTACTAATGACTCAAAAGTATTGATAATACCTTGGGGGATGTCTTTATAGACATGATCTTGAATACGAGATACAATAGGTAGGGCCAGCTGTGGTGTCTCTTCTAGTACTTGCAGGGGTAACCTTTTGTGGGGTCCAAATATATTGGTTGTTGGTACCCCATATTGAATATATGTTATAGATCTATTTTATTTACTACGATAAATCCTCTTTATTGAGAAATATCAGAGGGGAGTGTGTGGTGAGGCTTTTTTTTACCAAATATATTTATTAGGAATATTTCCATGAAGTAGTTTTGGATCAACTTTTCTCAACTCCTTCATCTCTTCATCCAACTGAGAAAATATTTCCTCAAGTGGGAGGAGTTCAACCTATTAAAGAGGTGGCTGAGGCATGAACCTAACTTTACACTTTTCCTTAGTGGATCCTCACCAAGGTGGTAGTATTGGAGTATCCTAGGGAATACACAAATTAATATCAAGCCTCTAGTTTTGGTTAAAAACACCTTATTTGATCATTTTCGTGTGGAATATATTATGAAAAGAAACCACCTCCTCCCATTCCTTTATTTTGGCCACATTTTATATAAAATATATAGGGGTTTTTCTATTGAAATTCACCAATACATAATGCATTGTAGTCATTTCCTCATACTCTTTGAGAGATTGATTTTGTTTGTGTCTACTATCCAGCCTCATCCCCTACTTCACCAGTCCCCTTGGAATCTATTGGTGAACAATGATTTCAAGGGAATTAATAAACAATTTTTTCATGCATGTTATTAGTGAGGAAATTAGGTCTTGGGATAGGAATAACTGGGAGGATTTTTTCTGTGGTGTTCCCCCCAAATAGGAAAAGACCAAATTTTGTTGAGGATGAGGTTTGGGTATAAAATCCACAACCCTATGGGATGAGACTGCTCCCATTTAATTTTAACTAACTTTTGAGATTTATTTTTTAACCTCAAAGGGTGTGTAAAAAAAATCCCCCATCCATATGGGATAAGGTTTCTCTTGGGTTTTTGTGGTTGTAATTTATACATCTAATCTTTTGATTTTATGTATATTTTCTCTAACATGGGCTAGGTACACTGTATAATTTTCTCATGAGCCACCTACTTTCAAAGACATAAGCACTACTTGATGATTTATTCCCTTAAATAGGTGGCTTGCTCAATATTTCTAGATACTTGATGTAGGAGTCTTTTGATGTAACTATCTCTTCTTGATTGACATCTTTGAGAGTTGTTTATTTTTTTTACTGAGCATACCATTTGTTGTAGGAAAATATGGTTTCTAAATGTCTACTTGAGTCTATAAAATTACACAATTTTACCTTTGGGGGGATTTACTGATCAGGGAGTTAGGTGAAATGAAACAACATATGTTATCCCCATAATCTTATTTGAACACTATATGGGGCATCAATGATCAATTGATACAATTATTTTAATTCATGGAGACATGCATGTTGAAGGGATCCTTGATGTTTTCCCAATCTCGGGTTCTGTGTAGCTAGGAGGACCACCAATTCAATTGGATGGTGTATCCCTTTTATCACCTTGGTGTGATCTGTATCTTCACTGTAAGGTGATAATTTTGTTTTTAAGTGATGAAGAGTAGTCCATATATTTAGGTGGATTTCATGTACACAATATTCTAACATCACCTCTGGAATTATATATTGAGGAGTGAATAATGGTTAAAACTAAACTAGTATATTATCTTTATCCAGTTGTCTCATCATGAGAAATGTGTCTTCTTTGTCTTAGGTAATAGGTTCATTAACTTGATATGACCAAATTGATAATTTCCCCACTTCATTATTGTAAATTACAGGATTGGTAGGGATTTCCACTATCGTATTGGAAGGCAAGCAATACAAGGGCGGTTTAGAGAATAGCCATTTCCTTAAGCTATCTTATGGTTGAAAAAAGATGCCATTTTTCAATAAAGGGAATCATACATGACTAGACTCATTTCCCCAATTTCCTTGTGATATGATGAATTTGTCATAGTTAACTCAGTAAGGGGAGGAACTCATTGATGAAGTGAAGTGCCACTATGAGGAGGACCTTCATAGAGAATTCCATCATGGGGGCACTATCATCACTACTATAAATATGACTGGAAGGATAATTCCTATAGAATATACCCTAAGGAGGACCATCAGGGAGAATAATAGGAAGGTGAGATCCTCATTTTTATTTGATATTATGGACATGAGTAGGGTTTTCATGAAACTCATCAAGAGATGGGATCTCATGATCTATCAGATTGTGGGTATAAAGTATGCTTTCATGGTAAGATGTTTAGGGAGGACCTTTGAAAATACTGGTAGATAATTTTTAGTGAGGAACTCTAAAATTGTAACTACTATCTCCATAATTTGGTAATGGATAAGTAGGACCCTAAGCATTCATTGATAAACATCTAAGGGCTTCAAGAAAACCATCATTGAGAAGAGTGGGAACATAGAATGAGTCTTCATTTTCTAATTACCTCTTGCGGGGATTCTTTTTAGATTCTATCTAACAAGATAGAGTGGACACATACTGTAGATAATGAATTTCATATATGGAATCCTATTTGATTAAGGATTATATTGTTTCTGAAACTTTTGGACATATTTTTAGAATTTTAGAAAAGGTTTATTCCTTCCCTAGAGTAGCCCTTGAGATGTATTGGTGACATCCAGTTGGAACAGGGGTGTTAACCTAATCATGATTTCACTTTATCATGGGATTTTCCCCACTACCCTCTTAGACGGGAGTATGGATATGTGTCTACTCCGGAGTAACCCTCATATTATATTGACGAGTCACCCCAATTAAGGGGACAAGGTTGTGTGTTCTCCCATCAACCACTTTCACTGCCATTCTTATATATTCAAAGGTTTGTAGGATGCATAAAGAAATTTACATATTCCTTGTCATCAATGTAAGGATATGATGAGAGACTTTAGTAGATTGAACATGGATGTATATCAATTTCATAGATAAATAAAGGTTATTATCCTTTACTAATGAAAAAATAGCCTATACCAATAGTTTGGAGGACCGTTGGATGGCTTAGAGTTGGGATAGACATATCCCAAAAGTTTGGGGAAAACCATTGGGATAGGTAAATATAAAATAAAATTCACAGAAGATGTTTGAACCCATGAGCTGCACATTATATATCAAAGACTTTACCACTACCCTACAATTATCTTTGTGAATATATTTGGATATATATATATATATAAATATATTAGTAATTTATATATTGATTTATTTGATGATATTTTACAATAGAATTGATAAAAAATAAGCGTACCTATCCCAATTGTTGTTGGAACCATTGGGATAGGAACCCTTGTAAAAATGGTCGATCCCAATGGTTTTCCAAAAAAAATGGGATAAAACTACCCTATCCCAATGGTTTTCTAGAATCGTTTGGATATGTGTTATAAAAAATGGGCTCTCCCAATGGTTTTGGAAAACCGTTTGGATAGTCTTACCCTATCCCAATGGTTTTACACAACCATTGGGATAAGTGTTTTCAAAAATAGTCTATCCCAATGGTTTTCAGAAAAATATTTGGATAGCCATACCTTATCCCAACGGGTTGACAAAACCTTTGAGAGAGGTGTTGTCAAAAATGGTCCATCCAAATTGTTTTATGAAAACCATTGGGATAAGCTTACCCTATCCCAATAGTTTTCATATAACCACTGGGATAGGGACAATTTGTTGGATCTATCCCAACATTTTTACAAAACAGTTGGGTTAAACTTATATTTCATGTCCTATCCCAATGGTTTTGAAGAACTGTTGGGATAAGGGGTCCTATCCCAACGGTTTTTACAAACCATTGGTATAGGGGTGTTGGTATAGGTAGTATTTCCAATAGTGATAATCCTATATTATATTTTATGTTAGTATATAAAAATAGTATTCATGCATTGGGGAAGAGATATGGGTCTTAGTTCTATTTTTTTGCTAGGTTTTTCCACTTGATTTATCTAAAACCTGCCAGACTAGGCTAGTAGGCCTTTTAGATGCAAGTATGTGTGTGTTCCTGAACACAATTTTCCTCCTTATTTGTCTGGAATGATTATCTGGTGAGAATATAGGTGTGTTATTATTATCTATTGACCCGTATATACCCTTGGAGGGCTATGTTGAGTGTCTGGGTCTGAGTTACATGGGATGGATGGCTAAGGGTAACAGTCTCATCATAATTATGGTTCATTTCTAGGTGGAGTTGGTGGCAGATGATGCTAGTAGGAACCCCTCCAAGTGAACCCAATTTTTTTTTAGAATGAGGTTATTAGTGGATTCTTGACCAAACATCCTAAAATAATTGATGAAATGTTTTCTATGTTTCGAGGATAGAATCCAAAAATATCTTAAAATGGAAACTGGTGCCATCTTCTTCTGGGACACTAGCCATATTTGAGTGGACAGTTAGTAGGAACTCATTACATAAATGTATTCATGTGAAACCTTCGGGGTGGGTTCAACTCGATTATATTGGTACACTCAAATGGGAATGTTTGAGACCTAATGCTAAAGACACAAGGTCAATGATAGTGTCCTCTGATTTGATGAGGACCCTACTCGTGCAACAACTGATGCACAAGTTTGGGATGGATGGTAGAATTCCACTTTGTATCAAATTGAGATTTGATGAGAGTTACTAAGTATAAAAACTCAAACAAGATAAACTCATCATAAAATTATCTCAATAAAATAATACATGAATAATCAATTGTTTTGGATCCATGTTTGTCCCTATTTCATTTTTTGAGTGAGGGGCCTAACATATGGGTGACACATTCATCTTCATCAAGGATTCACATTATGTTCATCATTTTTTTCACTCTTGAAATCCATGTGGGGTGTAAGTTATGTTTTTTTTTGGTGGTGGAAAAACCTTCAGGTCAAACACATATTTCCATTTCCTTTTTGTGAAATTTCTAATGGGGTTTGTTTGTGGAACTGAAAACACCCAATGGTTCATTGATTTGAGATTTTTTATGAACCGTATTTCCAAAGGAATGTAGTCATTGAGAAATGTATCCAACAATACTTAGGTACTCACATTGGTTGAGTGGATGGTCAGTTGGGATCACCACATACTTTCAAGGGGAATCTTTTACTACTTTGGAAATCTCTTATAGATTTAAGACATATTCATGAATCCTTTATTAAATCACAAATATGACATGAAGAGACCTTAAGTTAGCAATAAATTATTAGAATGTATTGAATATAGAATCATCTATAAGTATCTTAGATTCTTCAATGATTGATATTTCTCTGTGTATTCAAGGTTCTCCATTTATGGTACCTTTTTGTAAATGGATTATATATTATCATTTCATTTATTATCTTGATGGTGGTTTTAAGTCACATAGTGGGGTTTTATAGAATTTATCATCATCCTAGAAGAAAATAATTTCTTTGATGTCAAGATTGGGCCCCTGATATAGGTTTCCCACATATCCTTGTAAAAGGAATCATAATAGATTTAGTTCGATGACACTTAATGGAAAACATTATACCTTTTAAAGTTATGAGATAAAGACCAAATCATATAGTTTAATGGAATGTGATAATGATGTCATGGAAAAAAGTTCCTAGTCAAGGAATTTTGTGGGACTTACTATGAAGTGTCCCGGAGGACATGGAAGGAATATAACCTCATAGTGTGGATAAGACCCTACTAGGAATATGTCCTAGATAGGATTATGATGAGTTTGGGGGTGTTGGTCTTGAACCTTAGGGAAGCATCCTACATATCCCATTTGGATGGGAATTATAGCCCACAACATTTATAATGTTTGGGATTATATTTATGGAGGAGGCCCATGTCAAGGTGAGAGGAAGATCCCTCATAATTACTCTCTATCAATATTGGTATTTGATCATGAATATGTCTTGATCATCAATAACCTCTAAGCTCCAGTGGGTCATGCTCGGTGTGAGAAACAAGATGAAGTGGAATATTTGACAAACCAAACAATATCATTCATCCATTAGTGGAAAAGTATGAGGATATGGAAGGTGGGGGTAATACCCATCAATAAATACAACATGGGGAAGATAGTTCCCCCTCCCTTTTCAACAAGTGGAAGAGGAAATTATGGAGGGGATATAGACAAAAAACATCATCACCTAGGATGATAATCCACCTATAACCATGGATAAGGTTTTCATCCTCATTACCATAAGAATTTTTGATCAAGAACAATTCAAGGATCCCACTTATTAGTTAGGTAAATATTAGGAACTCATTTTCCATATGAATGTATGATTAAGAGGACACATTGGGGTGACTTATACTCTGAGCACACATATCTGGAGGCTTTGGGGGAGGCTTTCAATTAGTCACCCATAGATAAGGGATACAAGGGAAGAGTCTCAGTACCATTATTGGTAGTAAAGAGGTATTAAAGGGTGACTCATTCAAGTGAGGCTTGGGTAGATAGAAGGTTTCTCACATAGGTGAGACCTGGGTGAGATAAAGATGTATGATGCTGGTTAGACATGGGTGAGTTGAAGGTGATTCACACAGGTTAGACTAGGGGGTGATAGATATTAATTTGGGTGATGGATATCCTAGGAAATAAAACTTGGTCGAGGCCTTATTTAGGTCATAAGGTCTCCTCAGGTGTCTTTGGATGATTGTAATTCATGTTTTGAGTAGTGGAAGGGTCCTTCGTCCAAGTAGTTTTGACTAGGGGAGGGGTGATCCCTCTCAAGGTTCTTGGTGTTATATGCATTTAGGGACTTAAATGAAGTTATTTATACTAAGTTTCCATTATTTTGTATGATTTAGTATATATTTTATGTTATAGAGGACTTGGGTGATTAGATCTTCAAGTTTTCTCTTCATCATTTTGGCTGTAGTTAATGAGGTGCTTGAGGGTACTATTTATAGGAAAACTTGATACCATGGGAAAAAGAGATCATACCATAGGTAAATCATGAAGGTTTCTCACATAGGTCCCTCAAAAAGTTATTTTCTACTCATATTGGGCCATGAAGCTGGGGCCTACGTAAGCCTTTTTTGCGTATAAGTGGGGACTTCACAAGTTGACTTGAGCAAGTTCCTTGATTATATTTAGTTCCCTTCAGTTATTTATTGTTTGAGGTATATTACATTAAATATTTTTACCCCATATAAAATGGGAGTGTAAATAAGTACCATAAACCATTATATTATAAATAAAGTGACTCACTCAAGGATAAAGTCAAATTCAACTGTAATAATGAATCCCAAGAACAACAAGTCCCATACCTTGCAACTTGGGTTTTCCTGTATGCATGAATTGATTAATATTATAAACGAGAATCTTAAAAAGTTACAAAACAATCTTCATCTTCTATATACCATTTAAAAATATTAATACAAAAGAAACATATTCTCTAATACCATTTTGTAAGACCCTACCCAGAAATACACTAAGATGGTGCCCTGAGATGGTGTTCCACATAACCTTAGGCATTCCATTCCCTATGTAATAGGTTTTTCACTAGTATAGAGGGTATAAAAGGATACCATTTGGAGACTATAAACTATGGTAAGATTTATAATAGCATCAAAATATAATAATAAACATATAATCTGGATCAAAAAACCATTAAATATAAGCAGGTAAAGTGAAAAAATAAACACTATATTTAATGCTAAATAAATGTGGAATTATATACATCCTATAACTGATCCCAAGTGGGTGGATCACATATAAATATAAAAAAAATATAATAAAAATTGAACCAAATCATCCACAAAATAGTCCTCAATATTATCCAATCATATTGTTCGAATTCTATACAATCCATTTCAAATTCAAGCAATCAACAACGATGGGATCTTACCTAAATTGGAACATGAAACTAGATTTCCTTCTAACTAGGTATCAAATATACATGGAGGCTTTATCAGAGTGTGATTAAAACTTATTAGGTCATCACCAACAGTGACCTTAAAATAAATATTTGATAAAATAGTTTATTTAAGAGTTCTATAAATAACAATTTACCATTTAGAATATTAATAAATTAACAGTTTAATATTTCAAATAAAAATGAATTAAAGAAACCAATAATGTTAGAGATATATGGAAACAACCAAAATAATTTTATACCTACATCAACAATCACTGAAAATTAATTGATCATTGTACACATCATATCTCAACTATTTATAAAGTATAATATTAAAGAAACCATGGTTGTAATAACTCAAGGTAACCCTTTATGGATCTATTCGTAATTATCTCTCAACAATACCATTGGGAAGGCAAGGGAGGGGTAACCCTTCAAATTATTCTAATAAAATTTACTATTCTAAACTCAAGAACCCATACTTAATATTTAGAAGAACAACCTGATGGGAATCCCATACTTACACTTGAGGAATTCCACTCAAAATAATCAAGCTTAATCTGAGGTGCACATCACATAAAATCTAGAAAGGTACCTCATTGGAATCCATGAAATTAATAAGTGGAATTTTAATGATATAAACATTACTCAAATATAAGGGGGAGTCACCCTAATTTATTCTTGATAATTAGTCTAGAAGAATCTAATGGCTCCCTTAATCATTCTATATCATTGTACCTCTATGAATCCAAGGGTTTCATCAAACCATGGAGTTCATATGAGTCCAATAGTGGAATCAAATGGTTGGTCATGGTATTCCATAAATTTTTAGGTCCATAATAACTCTAAGGAATACTCCCAAATCATTCTAACACATCAAAAAATCAATAAAAAATCATTTAATAACCCATTATTTATCAAGATACCACTGTCTATCAAGGAAAATTATTAATAAAAAACCAAGCCCCATGGTTCTCTATATAGATCATTCTAATAATAATTAATAAGAAAAACTCCATTCAATATACCCCATTCATTTTAAAAAGGCTTCACCATTTACCATTTACACATTTACATGAACTCATTACCATAGGTAAAGTAATTTTTTAAAACCCACTTCTCATTTCATTAAAGGGGTATTTCCAATTACCAATGCATTTAAAAATTTTAAGTTCCAAACCAATTTAAAACATATATGGTTTTGAAATTAAATTTCACAACCTTTTAATTAATTCAGAAATCCATGTAACATATTCCCATTACCATTCTATAGAAAAATTACAATTAAACTAGCCAATTCCAAGGTCAAAATAATTTTTAAGATGCTTTCCTAGGGATTCTTTTTCAAGGGTTCCAATAATAGTGATATGTATTTGACTATTATTTTATGAAATTTTATAAAATTATATTTAAAATTAGGTCAATTTCCAGAAATATGATATTATCTCACTACCAAATAAATCTAACAACAATGTGAGACTATGGGTTTATTTAATAGGATAACCTACCTCAGGCCCAAAAAATCCCTTGTAACGGTCCATTCCTTCCCAGCCTTTTACTTTTATAGTTTTTGTTATTTTTGGTGTTAAAGGAGGTTTAAAGGGAGTTTGGAGAATTTCAGTTGCTAAAGGCTGGAAGTAGGGAGATTACACATTGTGTAAGTGGATTAAATGATGCGAAAGTCAGTTTCATGGCTTTTCTAGAGGGTTTCATTGTGAGTAAACATTTCATACACCATGAGAGTGGGTTACACATCATGTAATACCCCGATCCAATCAGTTTTAAAAATTATTTTTGGCTGAACTTTTATTCATTCAATCATTTTTTATTCTTAATATTATTTTGGGAGAAACCTAGGCACCCCAAGGTGTTCTTCAAACCCTATTCCACCCTCTATGATCTATTGATCCTAATGGTTGTTCATTGGTAGTTCGTGGTCGATCTGTGGTGATTTCTCTTCTCATTCTCCCCCATTTTATTCCTTTAATCTCCTTTGGATCTGCTATGGCGATGTTTCTATGGTTTGGGTTACATTTGGGTTGCACTTTTGGCCACCTATTTTGCGGTGTAGGTTAATCCATGGTTCCTCATTGTACGGTTCTGGTTTCTGAGTAGTTTGGTGTCTTCCCTACGGTGCACAGAAAGGTAGAGAGATTCTTTAAGGTATGATTTCTCTCATTTATACTTATTGTGTATCATGCAGGATGTGTTTGATTTTTTACCTATGAGATATGGTTTTTCTGGTTTAATAAAATATAAAAAAATTGGTTAAGATAAAATTGAGGGGAAAAGGGGGTCTGTTTGCATGTATTTATAGCTTTATTGTTTTTATGATGTGATGAATTCTATGGGATAAATTCCCAACTAAAAATTGATGCCATTGATGTTTTTTTTGTGTTGTTTGACATGTATTGTGGAACCCTTATTTTTTTTCTTGTTGTGATATCACCCTAAATAGAAATAGATTAATTAATTATACTTTGCTAATGAAATGGTTTCTTTTGGGTTTTGGATTGTGTGATAATGCCCCAAATAATTAATGTGGAATGTGATAAAATCCCCTTTGTAAAATCTACAGAATGATCTTGATGTGCTGTGATGTGTGTGGTTTGGGATTGTGGGATTGATGGTTTGTGTGGCCGTGATTATGGGGCAGTAAGGGTATAGTTTTTTTGGCCATGATTATGGGGTGGTGAGGGTATGGTTTGTTTATCCATGCTTGTGTGGTGGTGAGGGTATGGTTTTTTTGGCTATGCTTGTGGACCGGTAAGGGTATGGTTTTTTTGGCCATGCTTGTGGGGTAGTGAGGGTATGTTTTGTTTTTCCAGTCTTGTGGGATAGCGATTTGATGGTTGTTTGGTCATGATTTTGGTATGGTAAGGTGAAAAAATGTTTTATTTGTTGTGAAATGTGGCTGTACAATGCTAGATACACGAGTGGTGATGTAATAAATAAATTATTGTTTAATAATATTTTAATGGATTGGGTTGGTCGATTAATGAGATGCAATTGGTTAATGGAATGTAATGATGTGTTGTGAGATCAGAGGAGGTTAATGCTAAAAAATGAAATGAAAGGGTGTTAAACAGAGAGAAAATGTGAATCCACTTGTCAGGGATCTTTACCTCCTGAAATGACTATTATAGATACTAATAAATGCATTTATAGGTAGCAGAAAAAGTGTCCATGATGTGATTTGGTTAGTTGGTTATAATCCCATAGGTTAATATTATGTGATTTCCCAATATATATGTATACACCATTTATTCTCGTGATTTCTATACGTATCCCACCCACATAGATCTCTATGTTCCGAACACTTTTATAGTCATACAAGGGGTGTTTTTCCCAAACATCTGTTGAGGAGTAAGAATGGATGAGTACCCATTATTTTTCTCTATCTCTTCTAGTTGAGGTAGGTATTATACATGTTGTGATAGATGGAAGTATATTAGTGTATTATATAGAGGTTTTGGTATCCCAGGTGTCTTCAGGATGAATTGTGATGTGCTTTCCTAGGTATCTTCAGGATGAGTTGTTATGTGCTGTCCCGGGTGTCTTCAGGATGGGTTGTGATGTATTTTCCATGGTTTATTTGGGATGATATGCAATGATATGTGATATGATGTGCTATGTTAATAAGCCCATGTGTGTGCAGGGGGGATGTATCGTGATGTCTAGGTGTGCATAGACAAGATGAATTGTAAGGCCTAGTTGTGTGCATGTAGGATGTCTTGTGAGGCCCAAGTGAGTGTGGGTGGGATATGATGTGGTATACAAAACGGATAGGATCATTAGGATGTAATATTTGGAGAGAGATAGGAATACTAGTGGGAAAGTGGTGAGGGTTACCCTATCATGGATTTTATTTACTTCATATTATATTAATTGACTTTCATTACTTGGTGAACGTGGCTTGGTGAGGTTGATTTGATTAATATACCTTGATAGGTGCTGTTAGTTTCTAATATTTTCTCAGAGGGACATTAGTATGATTCTTTCATATGTGCACGAGAGACTTTAGTTTTCTCACTAAGTATACCTATATGCTTACCCTACATATATAAAAATATTTTCAGGTTTCTAGGAGGATTATGTGGACTATGTTTGACGTTACAAGCTCGAGCCTTGGGACCGTTGCTGCATCACTGCTTTAGCTTTACTTTTGTGTTTTTACTTTGGATAATTTTTTTATTGGTTCTATTTATAGATGCATTGTGGGATGGGTTTTTGGGTTTCCTTATATATATATATATATATGTCTTGGAGTTATTGTGGATGATTCATCTTATCTCCCGATATTTTTTTCTTATAAATGGAAATTCCTCCTATTTTGTGAGATTTTTACACACATGGTTCTAGTAACAAACCTATGGCCTACTGGAGGAAGGACTTGGGGGTCATTATCTCTCATCCCTCATTATAGTATATTTGGAGGGAGGGGGTCATGACAGAGTGGTATCAGAGGTTATGGTTGAAATATCAGATGGAGTTTGGAGTTAGGTAAAATGAGAATTGCATGGGGTGGTATGGAAATAGTTCAATTTGACCTTGGTGTGTCACATAAGTCATGGAGACAAGCTAGGACATGGGATTTTAGCCCCCCTATGATCCAGTTCATGGACTCCGAACTTATTGAACAACCAAGTGATATGGACCTACCTGTACAATAGAGAACTAGGATGGGTATATGTATCATAATGACTTGTATTCTTGTTTAAATTGGGTTGTCTTGGAAAATTTATAATTAATAACAAGATAAATTAAATTATTTAGAAAAATATTAATAAAATTCCACACTACCAGGCATCATAAGTTCATTGTTTCCATTCAGATATAGCTCTCATTCTTCATCCTCATATAGTTTAGGGAATGGAGGTTCGGTAGGCTGATCCAATTGATCACTGTAGGGTTGATCTAGTTGAGGAGGAGGATTAGTGGTAGATATGTTGCATGATTTCTAGTGGTAGGATTTGTGGAATTATAGGGGAAGTGTTTCAGATGTGGAGATAGAGAGATGGATGGAGGATCTTGATATCCATTTCAGTTTGATTCGATCCCTAACAAAGTTCGGAGTCCTTTTGGCAGTCATTTTGATGTGGGGAATTGTCTATCAGTGGTTGACACTGTATCTGTGATAGCGGTAAGATTTTTTGTGGGCCGACTTCTAGAAGGAGTTATAGGTAGAGTTCCTTTCATCGACCATGAAGGGAGTAAAGATACATGAGATTATTTCTCTTAAGTAGGGGAACATGTTAGTGTGGGAGTTGGGAATAAAGTTTAAAGAACATCTTCATGATCCCCAAAATCTATTTCCATATGAGGTGTCTCATGTGGGATGTCTTTATGAGGCACTCAATCCTTCTATTCAGTATTCATTTACTCCTTTCATGTTTCCAACGTATCTAGAGGTTTAGAATAAGGAAGATGTGATCGAGGGGATGAACTTACAAGGAGGTAAACATTGATAGGTGAGATAGAAGGGATATTCAAGGGGATGAATTGTCAGTGAAAGGTATATGGTTCTAGAAACTTTGAGGTTTTGACCAACATGGAGTTGACCTCAGCAGCTTCCTTTCCGGACTTGTAGTACTAATAGTTTGTTTGATTTTCATGGGAGCTTCATTCTATTGTTTTATGGTCATGAAATTCATGGAAATCACTAGAGATAGTATGAAGTGGTTCCCCAAGCACAGTTTGGTGGAGGTGGATAGGTTCAGTGCCTAGCTCAGTAGAATTTTCTTGAGGGGCCATTTTAGCAGCTGGGGAAGAAGGTTTTTGATCCATCAAGGGGTGATAAAGCAGGTAGAGGCTGAATTCAGGATGTTCTTTCTATTTAGGGACCATAACACAAGCATGGCCATGGAGGTGGTTATCCGAAAAGTGGTCGAGGTGCTGGGCATGGTTAGTTACACACAGTGGAGGAATCCATTCGAAAGGGTCCGGTGATCATCAAAGATATGATCAGTTTTTTTAGTATCCTTGTTTTTGCCTTGCTTGATTTTGGATCTTCATAATCCTTTGTTGCATCCACTCCAGCCCCTTATTAGGGACTAGATGTAGAGAGGCTTCCCATACCCCTAGTGTTGACTATTCCAGTCGGAGGCTAGACCAGCTTATTTGATATGCACTGGGGGTGTAGACTGATGATGAGGCTGAATCAGTCCCATGTGGATTTTTTTTTCTATTGATGTATCCATGTAATGTTATTCTCATCATCCACTAGTTTTATTATGCATGTGTGGTTATCAATTTCTTATTGAGGAGAGTCATTTTTTTGGAAGTGGATGGCCAGCGTGTGGTTTTCATTAGTGAGAGGAATTGTCTAGTGGGAAGTTGGCATGTGGAGCCCCTTATTTATATGTTGGCTGAGTTGTGAATGGAATCAGTGGATGTTGGGGTGGTAGATATTCCTAGGGTCATTGGGGAGTTACTATATGTTTTCCCTATAGAGGATGTGATGCTACCCTTTTGACATGATGTTGAGTTTGGGATGGAGTCAAATCTCGGTGCTTCTCCAATTTCAAGGGATCCTTATTAGATGGAACATTATTAGTTGTGGGAGTTGAGGATTTAGATATATGATCTGATACATAAGGGTTTTATCCGGCCCAAAGTGTCATCATGGGGTGATCTAGTGTTGTTTGCAAAGAAGACAGATGGTGGTATGAGGTTGTGTACAGACTACTAGACGTTGGATCAGGTGACAGTCAAGAACCATTACCCTCTTACAAGGATACAAAATCCTTTCAACCATCTAAGAGGGGTGAGTTGGTTTCCAAATATAAATCTACGGTTTGGATATCACCAGTTTAGGGTAAAGGAGGGTGATATCACAAATACTACCTCATATGTAGGTATGATAAATTTGAGTTTGTAGTCATTCCATTTAGTGTTATGAATGCACCAACCATATTCATGGGGATTATGAAATCTATGTTCTGTGATATCATGGATTGGTTCATCATCTTATTCATTGATGATATATTGATCTACTTGAAGTTAGAAGTGGAGCACATCAAGCATCTTCGAGCTATGTTTCATGTTCTTCGATGCCACTAGCTCTATGTAAAGATGTCCAAGTGTATGTTTTGGACACGAGATATAACAATATTACTCTTTACTTCATATTTAAACATGCCTTATTACATAAAACATTAATTAATAAAACCTAGAAGATTGAGAGGTCTAGTTTATTTGGGGCTTAGGAACATTACACTACAACTTAAGACATAAAATACAACATCTTTACTGATTTTTTTATATGATCACAACATTCATTTGTACTTAGAATTTCATGGGATAACTTGAGGAAATACATAAGAAAATGGTGAGACATAAATCCCAATTAACGGAGTAAAAAAGGTATAACATGAAGAATACAATACATGTTAGGCATTGGAAATATGAATGGATCATAAGAGAAACATGAATATAAAGGTATAATGTAACATGATCATTATAAGATGGAAATGCGGAAACAACTTAAAAAAATGCATCATTAACATAAAGGAATAAGGTAAACCCATGTCCCAACATGGTGGAAAAATGTACTAAAAGGAATTAGTTAAACCCCTATCCCAAAATGACATATCATGATACTAAATATTACCCAATGAAATGGAGTGCTATCAGGCCACACCCTTCATATTCATTTCAATATCACGCTTCAGTGTGATACATAAATAATATAACAAGACATCTCAAAAATAAGAAAAAACCTACTCCCATAGAATTTTATTAATTAAAAATAAAAGGAAACAAGAGTGAATAAACAAGGGGTTAACGAAAAAACATGTACACATCACCACGTGCATTCGCATCCACCACCCCATAACATAAAGTTTCCATGACAAAGGACCAAAAATAACTAACCTCTGCAATGGAACTTTTGGAGAGGAAATTAGTAACCAGATTTTATTCCCTATAAACTTGAGTGACAACCAAACAGAACCGCTCCACAAGATTGAGATAGTCATCCCAGTCTGAAAGCATTTTCCATGGAACATTCCTTGATCAGTTTTCAAGAATTTCAACTACCATTGTAGAGTCATATTCCATCCATAAGACCATCCATCCATGAAAAGAATCATACCATATAGACTTAACCATTTGCAATAACTCAGACTCAATTGCCAAACCATTTCCAAAAACATGGTATAAACAACCTTTTACAAAGCCCCTATAAGTACGGAAGACTCCACCACAATATGAAGGTCCTGGTGTACCTGAGGCCACCCCATCAACTTTGATTTTCAGACACTGAGAAATCGGAGGAATCCAGCAAATTTACTTCATCACAGGGGGCTGTTTACATCTACCAAAAATACCCAAGATCCGCAAAACCATCAAATAAGAAACATCATTCTGCATAACACCAAAGCTAGCCTGAGAAGCTTTCATAACACCAAGATGAAGCTCCTGGATACCAACAGATGTTGGTGTAATTCTATTCTAAAAAACAAGAGAATTACGGGCCCTCCAAATAAAAGAGACCAGTGCTGAAACAGAAGAGAGAAACAAAGGTTTTACCAGAGTACTACAGTCAACTTGATACATAGATTCCATAAGCTAGCCATAACTTTTCATATTCAAGATAAAACCAAAAACACCCTGCAAGTAACTTTATATACAAGATGAATATTTAAAGGAGATGAAGAAATGATCAAATGTTTCATCCACATCAAGATAAAAAGAGAAAATAGGTTCAAGAGAAAACCTGGCCTTCTGCAACATCCTTTGCAAAGTAAGTCTACCCTTCCAAATCCTCCACATGAGCAAATAGTGAGCAGGTGGAATAAAGGAAGTTCGAAACATCAACAACCAAGAAGGGACCAGCAGAGGGGTAACACACATAGATCTATCATCCTCCTTAGTGCTAAAGTAACCAAGAACATTAGGAAGTCAAATCATAGTATCCACAGTATATTAATGATAACAATCCAATTCCATCTTCGAAGGACCTGGAAGAAGCTCCTGAGCATTGCCATTATTATGAAATTTAGAAATAGAGAGATCCTTCAACATAGGAGGAATGTCAATAACATCCGAAATAGCTCAAGATAACTAAATAGTCTTCCAATAATTCAAGGAATAATTTTTAAGAATTACCCATTTTGAGGATTGGGAAAGGTTAAGTTAAGAATACTTGATGGAAGACCAAATCGAAGAGGGGATATAAAGAGAATACCCATTTAAATGCTTGGTCCCAAGTCTATTGCACAAAAATTCCAAATAGAAATATTTTTAAGTCAAAAAAGACTAAGAAAAATTTTTAATGATAGATTCATTAAAAATCTTAAGATCCTTGAGCCCCATACCTCCCATGTCAACATGCCAAATACAATCACTCCAAGAAATTGTAATAAGCTTTCTTTCATTAACAGAGCTAGTCCAAATAAATTTATGAATCATTCTCTGTAACTCCTTGAAAAGATTTGTAGGCCATCTATAGAGAGAAAAAACATATAAAGAAATGAAGGTAATCACATAATTAACAATACATACACTCCCTTACCCAAACATAGATTTACCTTTCTTGATAGCCATCTGATTGAGAATTCTGAGATAAATATTTTCCAAGTAGCATCTTTTAACAGCACCCAAAAAAAGTGGAACCCCAAGATAATTAAAAGGTATAGATCCTCTCTTAACCCCAATCTTCTATGATTTTTTTTGCTTATAAATTATAACCCATTCTCCAAAAAACATACAGGATTTCCCCCAACTGATTAGTTGACCAGAAACCTCCTCATAATGATCAAAAGTTTCCTTAATATATCAAATAGTGATCCTATCAGCCTTTCCAAACAACAGAATATCATCAGCATATAAAATATGTGGAGGAGAAAAAGACCTCTTCCAAACTTCATTTGTTGAAACAAACCAGCAAGCACAAGATACGAAATACAAATGCTCAAATAATCCTCCATAGTAGGAAAGAGAATTCCAGACAAAGTACCACCTTATCTCACTCCCCTCGAGCAGTCAAAAAAGCCTCTAGGAGAGCCATTAACAAGAACAAAAAGAATTTAACCCTTAAGAATGAATATAATCAAACTGATGAAACCATTAGAGAAACCATGCATTTTTAACACCTAAAAAAATTAAAGTCTACTTCATTGTATCAAAATCCTTCGAAATATCAACTTTAAGATCCATATTACCATACCTCACCTTCTTCCTCATAATTAAACATCATAATATTTTTTCAATGATAAATGAATGTGGAATAAATTCATGTATGTTACATTAATTAATTATATGTGAATAAAGGTGAATAACCTTGATAGAGAAATGGTATGGTATTCACTACATGATGATTTTGTCTTGGAAAATCATGGTGCGATTTCGACAGCACAACGTCGTTATATGGATTATCATAAATTTTGTTGATGAGAGAGAAATGGATATCTCATAATTTTACATGAAATAGACAGTAAGGAATTCATGGCGGATAATATCCCAACATATGAAAAGGAATTTAAATTCATAATATAGAAGAAATGTTTGAATGGAAATAAGAAGAGAGAAATCCCTTACAGAATTTTGGCATGGTAATGGGTGTACATGGAAGGTATAAATGAGAGAGAAAGGGGTATCTCATCATTAAAAAATAATGAGGAAAGTATGGGGGAGGTTAAAAATCATACCCCAACACTTTTAATTGAAAAAAGGCTATAACAACATAAATAAACTTGGACAAAAATGAGAAAGGTTGGAATCCCTTACTTGGATGTATGATCCCAAAGGCTTGGGAGAGGCTTGAGAGAGACCTATTGGGAGTTTGGAAAACCTTGGGGGAATTATAGAGAGGGGAGGAAAGATTAAGGACTTTATACAAAGATTTTGAGTGAAGATAAGTGGAATATTGGGTGGGTTTATATAAGAAATGAGAGGGTAATTCTTTAATATTTCACAAACATAGGTTTTGGAACCTATATAATCAAATACACAAAACCAAAAACCTTACCATGGTCTTTGATCATGGTTTTTTCCAAATAAGAGTGGAAAAAATTATTTTATAAGTCTAATGGCTGAACGTATTAAAATATTAGCCTTGTTTATGTGGATGTGAGTCACATTATTAAACAAATGAATTTAAAATCATAAAATATGTTATACATTTTGGAGGATTCACTAAGGCTTTATAAAATAATTAAAACAAATATAAAATCACATTATTTTAATTTGAAAACATATATTTGGACAATAATACCCATTATAGTATTTATTACCTCATTTTGGGGTCATTATGATGTCATAAAACACATATTTTATTTATACGGTATTTAATTTTTACCCAAAAATTCAACCGTCTTAGAAAATTATGAAAAATTCACTTTTGGATAATTTCAAAATCCTGATTCCAAAAATAATATTAATTTTATATAAATAATTTTCTAAATATGTGAATTTTCACTTTTAAAATGAAAACTGATATTTATTGAAAATTCCAAGGTTTTGACAAAAAGATTTTTCAAGCATTTATAAAAATTACATTCAACTTCATAAAAATTATATACTCATTTATCATTCATAACATTAATTTGATAATAATATTTTATTAATATATTAATTATTTGAAAAAATCCATTAATTCCTTAAAATAAATGCCTTAATGATACACTTTCTATTTTATCATATGAAAAATACAACTCTTATCAAAATGATTACCTAATAATTTACAGATAAAGAACAGATATAATCATCATTTATAATAATTTTTTATTATATTATTAATAAAAATATTAGTTTAATATAATAATGTATATATTTCTCAAATGTACCATTTTTACCTGAAAACTCAATTTATCAATTTTATCACTTTTTTAAGAAAGACTATTCCTATAAAGGAATTGACTGAATATGAATTTTATTTATAAAATGGTATTACACAATAAGTAACTAATACCATATTACATAACCCCTTATAACACCTCTATAAGACATAAGGGTAAGGTGTGTGATGGTGAGAGACTCTTAGGGCGAATTGGATAACATCGCCCAGGTGGTAATCTCTATTAACTTGAACTTCTCCCATAGGTGATTCTGTTCAAGCTTAACATGTTGAATCTCATCTTGGGATTGTTCAAGAGAGAATCCCAATGATGCTTCATCCTTCCTAAGCTCCAAAAAATGATCTTTGTATGGCTCGAGTCTACTGGATAAGGCTATTTTCTCCTTTTTCTATGTTGAAATTATTATTTTTAAAACCTTATATTTATATCAGTTGTGTGATCAATCTTTAATGGCTGTATTATCAATATGAATGATAATTAATGGTAATTTAAACCCAATAATAATAATAATAAAGAGTGCATGTGTTTTCTATATCCATAATACATTAAAAGAAATGTAATTTTATTCATAAAATATCAGTTTGTTAAAACATTCCCCCTTTAAGAAATTTGACCCTCAAAATTTCCTTTTCCAATAAAAAAAGATTAGGGTAACTCTACCTCATCACTTCCTCTGGTTCCCAAGGTTCTTCTTCAAACTTGTGGTTTCTCCACAACACTTTGACGAGGGGCAACATCTTATTTCACAGGAATTTTTCTATACGATCTGAGATCTTCACCGGCTTCTCTTTGTAAGAAAGGTCATTCTCTATTAGTACCACCTCTGGATTGGGTACATGCGATGGTTCTGGTATGTACTTCCTCAAAAGTGATACATAGAATACAACATGTACTTGAGATAGGTTCGGTGGGAGTTCTAGTCAATGAGCCACTACTCCGAAGCGACCAAGGATCTCAAAAGGGACGATGTGCCTTGGACTAAGCTTTCCCTTATTATAAATTCTCATCACTCTATTCCATGGAGATATGTTTAAAAAAATCATTTATCGAAAATCAATCTCTAGTTCTCATCGACGGTTGTCAGCATAGCTCTTTTTTTGACTTTGAATAGCTTTGATGGGTTGATGGATGATCTTAACCTTCTCCACTATTTCTTCAACCATTTATAAACCTAGAAGTTTTCTCTTCCCAACTTCATTCCAACATACTGGTGTTATAAACCTCTTCCCATAAAGGTCTTTATAATGATCCATTTGGATTCTTGAGTGGAAACTTTTGTTGTAAGAGAACTCAACCCGAGGAAGATATTGATCCCATATTCCTTAGAAGTCCATTAAGCATGATTTCAACATGTACTCAAGTGTTTGGACTGTCTGCTCAGATTAGAAATCATTTTGAGGTTGATAATCCGTACTGAAGTTCATATCAATATACAGAGCGTATTGGAGACTCTTCCAGAACTTATAGGTGATTCTTGGATCTTGATCAAATACAATGGATAGTGGTACACCATAAAGTCTTACAACTTCTCTAATATATATCCATGCCAATTGATCCAATTATAAATCCTCTCAAATTGTAATGAAGTGTGAAGTCTTTGTAAGATTCTCTAGAATATTCAAGACAACATTATTTCCTTTAGATGCCTTCAGAATTTTGATGACAAAGTCCATAGTGATGTTCTCCCATTTCCATATTTGTATAAGTAATGGTTTCATCATCCCCTTAGACTTCTGCCTCTCAACCTTCACTTTCTAACATACCATACACATTTAGATTTTCGGTGATCTCCTTCTTCATGTTATCCCACCAATAATTCTCTCATAAATCTTGATAAATCCTTGTGTTTCCTAGGTTGATGCAGAAATTCAAACTATGTGAATCATCCAAAACTTATTTCTTTAATTCCGAATTCGATGGAACAAAAAGTCTTGACAAAAATCTCACAATTACTTCTTAATTAACATTAAACTTTGAGTATTTTCCTTTTTGATAGTTTCCACTTTCTTATAAATTCCCACATCATCCTTTTGAGCATCCTTTAACCTTTCTAATAGAGAGGGTTTAGCAATCATTTGTGAAAGGATTGATGATGTTCCCTTTTTTATAATTCCCTTTTCCTTATTATTCAAATTTAAGAAGATTGGATCCTTTTCATTTCTCACCAATGATAGAATTGCTGGGTCCTTTATATTTAGATCATACACCACCTTGTTCACTTTCCTAGGGTGGTAATGGATTTAGCAGTCGTAATCCTTGATGAGCTCTAACCATATTTTATGGTGCATGTTCAGATCTTTCTATGTGAATATATATTTGAGACTTTTGTGATCTGTATATATTTCACACTTTTCTCCAAAGAGGTAATGAAAAAATATTTTCAACCCAAAGATCATAGCTACCAACTCTAGATCATGTGTGGGATATTTTTCTCATGAATTTTCAACTACCTTGAGGCATAGAAAATGAATTTGTCATTCTGTATCAACACATAGCCCAAGCCCTTATTTGAAGCATTGCTGAAGATTTTGAAAATCTCACCACTTGTGGGTACTGTGAGCACAGGGGCATTGATAAGCCTCATATTCAACTATATGAAGCTTTCTTCGCATTCATTATTCCAAGAAAACTTGACTCCCTTCCATGTTATCTTGGTAAGAGGGTTTGAAAATTGTGGGAAATTTCTCACAAATTGGTGATAATATACAGATAACCCCAAGAAGATATGGATATCCGACCCAGATGTAGGCCTCATCCATCCCTAAATTACTATTGTTTTGTAAGGATCTACAGATATCCATTTTCTTGTGATGATATGCCCCAAGAATGAGACCTCCTTCAACTAGAACTCACACTTGCTATACTTTTCATAGAGATTATACTTTCTCAAGGTCTCTAGTATAGTTCTTAGAAGCTCCTCATTATCTTCCTTGGTTTTAGAACATATTAGAATATCATAAATAAAGAATACCAGAAAATTTTCTAGGTAATCTATAAATAATCTATTCATCATGTCCATGAATATTGTTAGAGCATCAGTGATTCTGAAATACATTACTACAAATTCATAGTGCCCATACCTTGTACAAAAAGTAGTCTTGGGGATATCATCCTTCTTCACCCTTGCTTGGTAATATCATGACCACAGATCCACCTTGGAGAAGTATTTTTCACCACCTAGCTAATTGAACAGGTAATAAATTGATGGAAAATGATAATTTTTCTTTATCTTGATTTTTGAGCTCATGATAATCAATGAAAAGGCATATTGACCCATCTTTATTCTTGACAAAGCAGACTAGTGCACCACATGGTGAAGCACTTGGGCATATAAAACCTTTATCTAGATTCTTCTGTAGCTATTTCATTAGCTCCTGAAGATCCCAAACAACCATTCTATATGGATTCTTGGATATTGACAATGCCACATGTATAAGTTCAATCGATAATTCAAAATCTCTTCTAGGAGGAAGAACAAAAAATTCCTTAGGAAAAACATCAGGAAATTCTATTACAATAGGCATGCCTTCAAGTATGGTTCCTTCCTTAGACTCAATCATCTAATAAAGATATGCATTCTCTTAGGGAAGTCATATCCATGATTGAGATGATGGTTCTAAAGGAGATTTATCCTCCTCCTTGCACTTGTACAAAATCGGGGGCCGATTCACCATATGGAGATTGATTTTCCTTTTTTGATAAATTATTTTAGATATATATAGGGAAAGCCAATCCATTCCAATAATTTCATAAAATTACACCATAGAGAGTATGAAAAGGTTTTCCAAGAAGTTAAATCTAGAAATATTTTCATGGGAGGAGTTATTATCATGGGATATGATAATTTCTCCATTTTATGTTCTCACCGACATCTCTAATTCCATGATTTGTGATGGTGTCGGAATTGTTCTACTAAACTTTCAGGATATAAACGAATTCCTAGAAATATAATAAAAAACCATGTTCACTATTCTTGAATGAATAACTAGCATACCTATCACCACTTTGTTGCCGGGATTCACTTTGGTGGTAATAATGGAAAAATCACTCCCTTGCTACCTTGGAGGTTGTTGGTTGCCTCCAATTACCCTTGGATTAGAGAACTGGTTCACAAAGTTCTCTAGTTCCCTGTAGTTGTATCAATAAACAATGCACTGATGGTTGACCAAAGCATTTCTTTACTCTGCCACATTAGTGGGTTTCTTCTGTTTGAAATCTTTATCCAGGTTACCTTCTCTTCCACACCTAAATCAGTTCCTTATCCCCTTTATGAAATTTATGGGGTGCTTCTTCTCGTGCCTTTGGCAAGTGGGTTGCTATAAATTCTTAGAACCGTTGGATTTGTCTATCAGACCACTAGAATTAAAGTTCACTTTCCACTTCTAATATCCATGATACCCTTGAGATTCTCGGATTCCATCTCAACTTTGATGGTACATTGGACAATCTCCTCATATCTTTCAGAGTCGTGGATCACTAGAGCTTTTGTAGGCTCAGTTTTAGCCCACCAAAGAAGCAGCCAACATTGCATTCAGGGGTAAGGACAAAACTAGAGGCATATTGTGAAAGTATGATAAATTTTCCCTTGAACACCCCAACAGATTCATCATCCTTTTCCTTGATTACAAGGAAATATCTTTCCATTTTAAGACGAAGGGTGTGGGGAAAAATATTTATCGAGAAACCTTTTTTTAGAAATCCTTCCATTATAATGACTCGATCTCTTCCCCAGTCTTCATATTTTTGATCAATTTACACAATTTTTCATATTCACCCTCCATATAATAAGAATCCAGAAGAACATTCTCTTTTTGGAACATTGAAGGATGGGGAAGATCTTCTCAATGGAGTTGATCCATTGTTCATCGATTGAGGAATCAGATGATCCATTGAAAGTAGGAGGCCTTTGTATCATGAACCTATCAATTGAAACTTGTTCTTTCCTGGGGGGGGTGTGTTACTCTTGACCCATGGTTATATTCAAAACTTTATTTAACTGAGAGAGTATCATGACAATGTTTTTAATTCTCGATCCCATCGGATTGGGAATCTCACTAGAACAGTAATCACATTGATCTTCGCATCAGTTGTTAACCTGAGTCCTCCTATTACTGGCCATTGGTTAAAATAAAAGGAAACTTAGGGGTAAGTATTTTAAAATATTTAAAAAAATAAAGGGGAATCCAATGAAAAAATGGAATAACTTATAAATTTTATTTATCTCTTTAACTTGTGAATTTTTAGGCTTCAATCTAAGTTATCCATGATCTATTTCATAACATATATTCTTATGGGATTTTTATCTCCCTTAATAATGGTTCATTATAATATTATGAATTTACCAAAGCATATACAGTAGGAGTATCAAACCAAGAGTGCAGAAAGGCCCATTTTTTGCACCAGTTTCCATTTCAGTCTAGATCAAAGTGGTGTTTTCGGGTTTTACACCAAGATACATCTGTGCCAAAGCCCCCTCTAGTTGTTCATTTCTAGATAGGGATGTATTTTCTTGATAAAACACTTAATATATACTAACAAATATTTAGGGATTATTTTATTATAATTATTATTATCCTTAAGTATTTCAATAGAGATTTATATCCCTAATCCCAAAAATAGCTATACATATCCTTTGATACCAACTCTAACAACACTTCTCTTTATTTCAGATTTAAAAATTATTTATTACATAAAATTTCACATAATACAACCCAGAAGATCGAGAGGTCTTGTTTATTTAGGGATTAAGAAAATTACATGACAACTTAAGACATAAAATACAATATCTTTATTGAAAACATCTTTTACATGGTCATAACATTCCTTCATACTTAGCACTGCATGAGATAACCTAAGGACATAAATAAGAAGAGGGTGAGGTATAAATCCCAGTAAGGGAGTAAAAAAGGTATAACATGAAGAATAAAATAAATTTTAGGCACTGATAATATCAATGGAGAACCAGAGAAACATGAAAACAAATGCATGATATAGAATGATCATCATAACATGGAAATGTGGCAACAACTTAAAATACTGCATCATTAACATAAAAAAATCTAGTAAATCCCTATCCCAAAATCTTGGACAAATGTAATTAATGTAATCACATAAAACCTTATCCCAACATGACATATCATTATACTAAAAATTAACCAATTAATTGGATCACTATTAGGGAGCACCCTTCATATTCATTTCAATCTCATGCTTATGTGTGCCACATAGATTATATAACATGGATTAATTCAACATCATCATTTTTTACATGATCAAATAATCTGGAATACATAAATTTTAGTATAATTAAATAATTTATTGTTTATAATGGTGAATAACCTTGATAGATAAATGGGTATGGTATTCACTACACGATGATTTTGGCTTGAAAAATCGCGCTGTAATTTCGGCAGCATAACGTCATTATATAAAGATTCATAAATTGGGTTGATGTGGGAGAAAGGGGTATATCATCATTTATACATTAAATAGAGAGTAATTGAATAATAGAACATAATATCTCAACATATTAAATGAAATTTAGATGCATAATATAGAAGAAATGTTTGAATAGAAATAAGAAGAGAAAAATCCCTTAAGGAATTTCTACATGGTAATGAGTGTACACAAAAGGAATTATTGAGGGATAAATGGGTCTATAATAAGTCAAACATAAGGAGGGAAGCATAGTAGTGGTGATAAATCATACTTCAAAATTTATTATTCAAAATAAAAAGGTATAACAATATAATGAAACTTGGAAAAAACGAGAAATAAAGGAATCCCTTACTAGGATGTGTGATCCCATAGGCTTAAGAGAGCATCGAGAGAGGATTATTTGGAGATTGGGGTGCCTTAGGGGGATTATATATAGTTTAGGAAAGAGTAGTGATGTTATCCAATGGTTTTTAGTGAAGATAAGTTGGATATTGTGTGGGTTTATATAGGTAATGATAGGGGAATTCTTTAATATTTCACAAACTTAGGTTTTGAAGCATATATAATTAAATAATCAGAAACAGAAACCCTACCATGGTTTTTACCAATGTTTTTTTCAAATAGGAGTGTAAAAAATTATTTTATAAGTCCAATTTATTAACATATTAAAATATTATCCTTGATTATGTGGAGGTGAGTCACATTATTAAAGAAATGAATTTAAAATCATAAAATATATTATACATTTTTGAGGATTCACTAAAGATTTATAAAATAAAGAAAAAAATATAAAATTAAATTATTTTAATGAGAAAACATATATTTGGATGATAATACACATTATAGTATTTATTACATCATTTTGGGGTCATTATGATGTCTTAAAACACATATTTTATTTATACGATATTTAATTTTTACCCAAACAATCGTCTGTCTTAGAAAATTACGAAAATTCCCCATTTGATAATTTAGACATCCTAATTACAAAAATAATATTCATTATATCTAAATAATTTTCTAAATATTTTAATTTTTAATTTTAAAATGAAAACTGACATTTATTGAAAATTTACAGCTTTTGACAAAAATAGTTTTCAAACCTTAATAAAAATTATAATCAACTTCATAAAAATTATATAATAATTTATTATTAATAAAATTAAATTGATAATATTATTTTTTAAATATTAATTATTTCAAAAATTCATTAATTACTTAAAGTAAATTCTTTAATAATTCACTATTTGTTTTATGATATAAAAAAATAACTCTTATCAAAATGATTACCTAATAATTTACAGATAAATAACTGATATAATCATCATTTATAAGAATTTTTTTTATAATATTATTAATAAAATCCTTATTTTATTATAATAATTTATATATTTCTCAAAAGTACCATTTTTACCAAAAAACTCAATTTATCAAATTTATCATTTTTTTAAGAAAGACTGCTCTTATAAAGGAATTAATGAAATAAGACTTTTATTTATAAAAAGGGATTATAGAATAAGTAACTAATACCATATTACAGAACCCATTATAACACCATATAATACCTAAGGGTAAGGTGTGCGATGATGACATACTGTTAGGGAGGCTCAGAAAACATTACCCGGGTGGTAATCTCCATTAACTTGAACTTCTCCCATAGGTGATTCCATTCACAATTAGCATGTTTATTCTTATCATGGGATTGGTCAAGAGTGAATCCTAGTGATGCTACCTCCTTTCCAAGATCCAAAAATTGCACTTTGTATGGCCCAAGTCTACTGGATGAGGCCACCCTCTAATTTGTCTATGTTAATTTTTTTAAAATGTTATATTTATACAATTGTGTGATCATTATTCAATTACTATATTATCAATGATAACAATACTTAATAGTAATATGAACCTAGAAATAATAATGAAAAAAGAGTGAATGTGTTTTCTATATCCACAAGACATTAAAATAATTATAATTTTATTCATAAAGGATTGGGACATTACCTGAGAGGTGCATTTCCTTAGCCATGTGGTGTCTCAACAGGGTTTGGCAGTAGACCCATTAAAGGTTATGGTAGTTATATCTTGGGTATCACACAAGAATTTAGTAGATGTCCTCAGTTTCCTTGGTCTCTCAGTCTATTATCAAATGTTTGTACATGATTTATCTCAAGTTGTATCCCTATTTATAGCTTTTACTAGGAAGGGAAGAGATTTTTCATGGAGTAATCAGTGCTAGGTAGAATTAAGTTACTTTAAAGGGATGTTAATCAGTGCACCAATGCTTCAACTGCCGAATAAGAGTGTGTTGTTTGAGGTCTTCTATGACTCTCACCATCTGGATTTGGGATGATTTTTGATGTAGCAGTGAACAATGATCTCTTATGGGTATAGTTAGTTACTTCCCCATGAGTGTAACTATGCCTCCCATGATTTAGAGCTAGTAGCATTTGTGTTTGCGCTAATGTTGTGACGACATTACCTCCTTGGGGAAATATTTGTGGTCTTTACAGATCACAAGATATCGAGGTATATATTTTCCCAATGTGATTTGAACTTGAAAATATAGAGGTGGATGAATATTCTTTAGGATTATGATTTTGAAATCTCTTACACCTCATGAAATAAAAATATTATGGCCGATGATTTGAGAAGAATGTCACAGAAGGAAGTTGTTCGAGAATCTGGGGATTCTTGGAGAGCAATAGAGGAGTTGGAGGACTTGCACCTAAATGAAAGAGTGTATGGTGGTAGAAGATGTTTGTTTTAGATAACGGGGTAGTCTTCTCTGATGAAGAAGGTGTAAGAGTCTCAGTGGGGATATTTAGAGGTAGAGGTGATGCTTAATCATGTTGGCCATGATGATTCTCTGGAGGGATAACTGGAGGATAGTTAGAACCAAATTTTGTTTCATGGGTGGCTGCTTGTTCTTGTGGAAATGTGAAATGGAGTCCTTTGTGAGTTTTATAGATCACCTTTGGTTGTACACCCAGTAATTTTCAAAATTTACAATGGCTTGAGGACTTAGTTTTGGTGGCCTGGAATGAAATGGGTAGTGGCAGAGTTTGTGGAAAAGTGCTTGGTTTTCCATCAAGTAAAGGCCAAGCATCTTGTTCCTAGTGGTTTGTTGCATCCCTTGGATGTTCCCATGTGGTAATGTGATGAAATATCAATGGATTTTTTCACAGGGTTACCGAAAACTCAAGGTTGTTGTGATGCTATCTAGGTGGTCATGGAACTATTAAGGAAATCAGCCCACTTCTTAGCAATCAAGGAGTTGGGCATAGTGGATGCTTTGGAAGAGAGGTATGTGGAAGAGGTGGTGAGGTTTCAAGGAGTTCCAAGGTCCATTGTCTCAGATCAGGATTCATGTTTTACCTCTTGAGTCTGGATGGTAATGTAACATGCTTTTGGAACTCATTTATGCCTCAATACTTCTTTCCACCATTAGACAGATGGGAATACAGAATAGACAATCCAGATGTTGGAGGATATTTTGCGGGTGTGGGGTTTGGACTATGGTTGATCTTGGGCATGACACCTACCATTGGTAAAGTTTTCTAATATTAATAGCTATCTATATCCCATTGTTATGGTCCCATTTTAGTATTTTTACCAGAGACTGTTTCATTCACTAGTGTGTTGAATAGAGGTTGGGGAGATAGCTATTCATGGTCCCAATGTGGTGCAAAATACAACATAGAAATTTCAGCTTGTTCATGAGAAGATTAAAGCAACACAGGACTAACAGAAGTCTTATTATGATCATAGGAGAATGACCTTAGAGTTCGATGTTGAGGACCACACTTTCTTGAAGGTTCACACTCAATGTGGGCATTTGAGGTTTGCTAGAGGGAGAAATCTTTCTCCTTGGTTTGTTGGGCCCTTTGCAATGTTGGGGAAAGTTGGATAAGTTACATATCATTTGGCATTGCCACCATAGTTGGATAGGATCCCTGATGTCTTCCAGATCTCTCATCTTCGTCAGTATACTCATTATGAATCTCATGTCATTAAATAGGAGGAGTTAGATATCATGGATGAATAGTCGTTTGTGGATCATCCAGTAGAGATCCAAGATCTTCAGGGGAAGGCCTTTTTTGGATGGACCATTTCTTTGGTTTGTCTGTTTTGGAGGCATGGTGGTCCAGTTAAGAGTACTTGGGAGCATGAGATGTAGATGCATTCCTTGTATTCAACGTTTTTTTTGAATTTTACTTTGCACTATATTTCTTTTTGATGTAATGTTTGGATCCTTTTTTTGATGAGATGAGAAATTTTCCTTGGTTTGTGATGTGTGTCGTGTGATGTGCGATAAAGTCAAGACATATGAAAAAGACAGAACTAGATTCCTAATCAGTACACATTAAATGTGATGTGATTAAACCCATGTAGGTGAGTCAGTTCCATCGATAGTGGATAATATCATGACATTGAGGACAAAATTCTCCGATTCATGTGTTTGGGACATTGAGATTCATTATTTATTTTGATTTTTGGTTTCAGTTGCATGGATGTTGAGATGGTTATGTAGTGGTTATGTGGAAGTGTGGTTGTGTGAGATGAGGCAACTTGTGGTTGTGATAATGTGGTTTTGTAGTGTGTTTGTGGCCATTTGGGTTGGCATGTTTGGCTGGTGTTAGTGTTTGAGGTATGATGAGATCCTTTAGAGGTATCTCACAGGGCGGTTATTTAGACCCCTTTCTTCTATGCTTGGTTTTGGATTCTTGAGGGAAAGAATCAGTTGAGAGGTAGCTGATATAATAATCCATGCCTTCCCGATCCATTACCTTCTCAGTTTTGGTTATTGGAGGTGTTTGTAAGAGGCTCAGAGAGAGACTGGATATGTTTGGTTACTAAAGCCTAGAAGCAAGGAGATTACCCATCGTCTAAGTGGATCACATGACATGAAAGTTGATTTTAATAATTTTCTATAGGGTTTCACGATGTTTAATATTTCAGGGTTTAAAAATAAAAAATAAAATAAAGAGGTGATGCATTTTTAGATAGAGATTGAACCCCATTTTTTAGGTGACATGAAAGGGTATTACATGTCATGTAATACCTTGATCCTATGTGGTTTTTAAAATTATTTTCAGCCAAAATTTTATTCTTTCATTTGTGATTTATTTTTTCTCTCAATTTGGGTGAACCTTAGGGGCCCTTAGGTGTTCTTTGAGCCCTATTACTCCCTATTTGATCCGCTGATCCCACTGGTTGTTCATTGGTGATCCGTGGTTGATACATAGAAAGTTATCTTCTTTTGGTGCCATGTTTTCTTCCGTTCATCTCCTGAGGATCCACTACAGCTATGTTTATTTAGCTTGGTGTATGTTTGGGTTGCGTTTTGGAACAAATTTGGTGTGGTTTAGGTCGATCCGTAGTTCTTTGTGGTGCGATTATAGTTTTCGGGTGGTTTCTTCTTCACCCTTCGGTGTACAACTAGTTGGAAAGTTTTTTTGAGGTATGATTTCCATCATTTCTCTTTATTTTGTATTAGGTGGGAGGGGTTTTCTTTCTTTTACCTATGAGATAAATTTGCGATGGAATAATTTAAGATAATGAAATTGGATAAGTTGAAATTAATTGGTAAAGAAGGTTTGTTCACATGTTTTTATAGCTTTATTATTATTGTGATGTGATGGATTATATGGGATAAATGTCCCACTAAAAATTGTGACCATTGGTTTTTTTTGTACGGTTTGACATGTGTTTTGGAACCATTTTTTTGTTCTTGTTGTGATATCACCATAAATGGAAATGGGTTAATTACTTATACTTGAATAATGAAATGGTTTCCCTAGAATTTTTGTTTGTGTGGTAATTTCCTAAATAATTATATGGAATAAGATAAAATCCCCTTTGTAAAATCTACAGAACGATCTTGATGTGTTGTGATGTGTGTTTTTGGGGCTTGTGGGGCTATTGGTTTGTTTGGATGTGCTTTTGGGGTGGTGAGGGTATGGTTTATTTGGCCGTGATTGTGGTGCGATGAGGGTATGGTTTGTTTGGCTATTTTTTTGGGTGGCGTGGGTATGGACTGTTTGGTTGTACTTTTGGGGTGGGGAGGGTATGGTTTGTTTGGCCATGCTTGTGGGGCTGCGAGGGTACACTTTGTTTGGCCATGATTATGGCATAATGATGTGTTGGATATTTGGTCATGCTTTTGGGGTGGTAAGGTGACAATGTGTTTTGCTGGTTGTAAAATGTGGTTGTTTTGTGCTAGATGCCTGAGTAGTGATGGAATAAATAAATTATTGTTTAATAATGTTTGAATGGATTGGGATGGTTAGTTAATGAGATTAACATTGTTAATGGAATATAATTATGGGTCATGTAAATAAATGTGGTTGATGCTAAATAATGAAATGAGTGGGTGTTAAACAGAGAGTAAATGTGAAGCCAGTTGTCAGGAATCTTTACCTTATGAAATGAAAATTGAATATACTAATAAATTCATTTAGATGTAGTAGTAAAAGTGTTGGTGATGTGAGTTGGTTAGTTTTTTATAAACCCATAGGTTGGTATTTTGTGATTTTCCCTATATATATGTATACACAATATATTCTTGTGATTTCTACACACCACTACCCACATTGAGAACTATGTTCCGAACACCCGTATAGTCAAGAAGGAGGTGTTTTTCCAAACATCTATTAAGGATTATGGATAGATGGGTACCCACTCTTCCCCCCTCTATCTCTTAAGAGAGGTAGGTATTGTAGAAACTATGATGGATGGAAGTCTGTTGTGCATTAGATGGAGGTTTTTGTATCCTAGGTGTCTTCAGGATGAGTTGTGATGTTCTTTCCCTGGTGTCTTTGGGATGATTTGTGATGTGTTGTCCCAAGTTTCTTTGGGATGAGTTGTGATGTGCTTTCCTAGGTGTCTTTAGGATGAGATATGATGAGATGTGATATGATGTATTGTGTTGTGAGGCCCAAATGTATTTGAGAATTATTTGTTGTGAGTCCCAAGTGTGTGTGGGTGAGATGTGTTGTGAGGCCTTGTTTTGTGTGGGTGGGATGTTTTGTCAGGCCCAGGTGTGTGCAGGCAAGATGTGATGTGGTATAAAAAAGGGATGGGAGCACCAAGATGTACCGCATTGGGAGAGAGCGGCATACCAATGGGATAGTGGTGTGGGGTACTCTATCATCGACGTTCTTTACTTTATATTACATTACTTTATTTTCATTACTTAGTGAGCATGCCTTGGTCAGATTGGGATGGTTAATATACCATGATAGTCGCTGTTTGGTTATGTTGTTTTCTCATAGGATAATTAGTGTGATTATTTCACATGTACACGAGAGACTTTAGTTTTCCAACTGAGTACACTTGTATGATCAACCTATGTATATAAAACTATTTTCAGGTTTCCAGGATGATTATATGGAATATACTAGGTATTACTAGCTTGGGCCTTGGGATAGTAATTTTGTCACTACTTTAGATTTACTTTTGGGTATTTACTTTGGAGACTTTACTTTTTCTATATCATTTCTATTTATACATGAATTTTGGCATGGTTTTTGGGGCTTCCATATATATATATATATATATGTCTTGGATTTATTGTTGATGATTCATCTTATCTCCCAATATTTTTTTCTTATAAAGGGAAAGGACTTCCATCTTGTAAGATTTTTACACCCTTGGCACTAGTTTCAAACCTGGTGCCTACTGAAGGGGGGACTCAGGGGTCATTATCTCTCTCCCATTATTACGGTTTGTTTGGTGGGAGTAGGTTGTGACATAGTAGTATCATAGGTGATGGTAGAGAGATAGGATAGAGTTTAGAGTTAGGAATAGTGAGTAAAACATGGGGTGGTATAGAAAATGTTCTAGTTGACCTTGGTGCATGAAATAATCTAGGTAGTCTAACTAGGACATGGGATTTTAGGTCCCCCATGATCCTGGGCATGGAATCTGAGCTTATTGAATGACCAAGTGAGATGGACCTGCTTTCAGGGTAGAGACCTAGGAAAGGTACATGAATCATAATGGATTGTGTTCTTGTTTATATTATATTTTAGGTGAAAATTTAGAATGGATGATAAGATGAATTAAATGATTTAAAAAAATCTTAATAAAATTCCATGCTAACATGGTTTGGAAGTTCTTTGTTTCCTTTCAGCTATGGATCTCGTTAATCATCCACATAAAACATAGGAAGTGGAGGTTCAGTAGGATGATCCAGTTTATCACTGCTGGGTTGATCTAGTTTAGGAGGATGATTAGTGGTAGAGGATGTTGAATTCTTTACTGTGGTAGGCTTTGTGGAAGTACAAGTGATGTGTTTTAGAAGTGAAGAAAGTGAGATGGATGGAGGAACTTGAGATCACTTTCAGTATTATCTGGTTCTTGATTGTGTACTAGGTCCCTTCGATATTCGGTCAGATGTGGGGATCTACATATCAGTGGTGGACGCTTCATCTTGAAGATTGGAATGAGATACACGTTTTATGGGCCGACTTCTAGAAGGAGTTATGAGAAGATTTCATTTCTTCAACCATGATGGCAGTAAAGAGGCGAGGGATTATTTCTCTTCAATAGAGAATGATGTCAGTTTGGGAGATTAGAATCAAGTTCAAGGAAATTCTTAATTTTTTCCCAGACCTCTTTCTAGAGGAGGAGTCTGTTGTGATAATTCTTGAAGAGTCACTATATTCTTCTATCAAGTATACAATTACTCCTTTTACATTGAAAATGTATATGGAGGTTTAGAAGAAGGTAGAGTTGATCGAATAGATGCACTCACAAGGAGGTACACTATGAGAGGGATCCAAAAGGGTTCTTTGAGGAGAAGAGCTTTCAGTGGAAGGTCTCAGGTGTGAGGACCTTTGAGGTTTGGACCAACAAGGATTCGACCTCAACAGCTTCCTTTCAGGCCTTATGTTGCCGGTGGTTTTTCTGATTTTCCTGGGAGATTTTTGACAATGATTAGTGTTTGTGGAGTTCATAGACATCACTATAGAAAGTTCTTAGTGATTCCCCAAGATCATTTTGGCGTAGGTGGATAGGTTCAACACCATCCTCAACAATATTTTCCTTTGAAGACATTTTAGGAGTAGGGGAAGAATGTTTTTGCTCCACCAAGTGGAGATGGAGTAGGTAGAGGTTGAACTCAGGATGTTCCTCATGTTTAAGGACCATGACCTGAGTGTGGTCATTGAGGTGGTCATCAATATAGAGGAATATGAGTTGGGCGTGGTTAGTTGTATGCAATGGAGGTAGTAGTTCCAGAGGGTACATATATCATCATTGGTACGATTAGTTTGTTTAGTACCATTGTGTCATGACCCCATCCCACCAAAGATGCCCCTCCTAAGCTGGAAATGGTGAAAGGGAGATAATGACCCCCGAGTCCCGCCACCAGTAGGCCCCGAAGTGGAGACTAGCACCAAGGGTATGAGTTTTCACAAATATGGGAGGCATTACCCTTTTTATTATTTAATATCAGGAAATAGGATGAGTCAAACACCAAAAGAAAAAGGAACATATAAATGAAAAAGAACCCAAACCAATTTAATATGCATGTTTAAACAATTCTAAAACAAAGTACAAGTACAAGAAAACTCAAATGTATAATACCAAAATAAACAAAAGTATAGAAAACTGCAAAAACTCCAACTGTCTTGACTAGTAGGGTCCCGCATGGCCCTGGTAGTCCTCCTGGAAACCTGAAAGTGAACGTAGGGTGAGCATACAAGTACACTCAGTAGGGAAACCTAAAGCTCCCGTGCACAGGTGGAGAGACATCCTAATGTCCCGTGAGAACAACAAAAGAAACCAAAACCTAGAACGGAATTCTATCCACCCAACCTCACCATCCATGCTCACCAAAAACACAAAACAACAGGTAGTAGTATATAAGAACAAGAATATTGGGTACCCCGCACTATTTCCCCCCCTCCACTAGCTAGATGCTCTTCCTAACGGCGAACTTCCTGATGCTACCACACTCTTCCTGCCTGTACACACCTAGGCCTCACAAAGTCACACATCCTGCCCGCACACACCTGGGCCTCACAAAATACATATCCTACCCGCACACACCTGGGCCTCACAAACCCCAAACACATCCCCTCCCAAACACACCTGGGCCTCATCCCGGAGATTCTTGGGAAAACAAACATTCCCTAAGATTCTTGGGCTAAAATCACACCAATCAAAACCTAAACGAAGTGTCTTCAGTGTAAGGTCACCTCAAGCCATCACAACCTATGGAAGAAGGAGCAGGAAGGAGCTAGTAACTAAGGGGAGAACACCCTCTCCCATGAAATGGGAGTGTTCGACACTAAGTTCTCAAAATGGGTGGGGTGCAACAAAACACAAAGATACAGATACATATATGTAAACCAAACACACAACCCAACCTATGCCTTCTAAACAGAGAAACTGAGAACTTGCCTCGGCACTGCTACTATGAATCATGCATTCAACAAATAATCCCAACCCCATTCAGGTTTTTATGTTTCAAAAGTATTAGTCTAATAGTTCCTTATCTACTGGGAAATTATCAAACCAGATCAAGCGTTTCATAGAACAAAACCCTTACAACCACAAATCAAGTTAGATAGAACAAAAGCAACAAAAAACCAACCTTTTTATCATCAATCAATCCCCATTGATTTTTCCCATATTTAATTAATTATTGTTCCCCACAGTTCTTTTATCAACTTTCCACTTTCTTTAAAAAAAAGACAACCCATTACTACAGCCCTGCTTCCACTACAACGACATCTCCACATCTATATCACAAAACCAGGCTTGTGCCACATCATTTCCCCTTTAATATCATTTAACATAGCCCCGCTACCCATCCTATTCGTAATGACCCAGGATTCACCCCCCTTCTCACACACCGCGTAACCAAACCAACACCCACATGTTCATTATTCCATTTTGTTCAACCGGGGTGATCACACAAGGGTTACATATATTCATTTAATTAGCCAACTTTACGTGATTAACCAATTTCTATATTCCACAATGTTTCCACCCACAAAATGGTCTAGAAAGATAGGAAAACATTTAATTGCACAAGCAAAGGCCCCCAATGACCATGATTTTCAGTAGGCATAAGCCTATTTAATTCACAACATAACAATAGGATAACCAAAGATAAACATAACAACTTTCCCATCCCCATTCTTTAAGCCAGTTATTATCTTCATTAAACTGGTTAAACTTGTCTCGTGAAAGCAAGAAAACACCCATCCTGCATGATGCAAAAAATTATAGAGATGAAGGTAAAATACCTACCTCAACAGGTTCTGATCACAACGCTCCCCCAGATTAACTTAAGAAGACATCCATTGGCGTCCGTCGTTTCTATCAAAACCCAGAAAAACCTTCTCGAGTGGAAGCTGGGAAGGAAAGGCTGAAGGTAAAACAACCGATCCAATCTTAGAAGTTCCACCTCGTCATTACAATCTCGTTGCCACTGAAGGATCATAAATCGGAGCTCGGATGAAGAAGTTATGGAAGAAAGGAGCTTTGAAGTCTCTCGGGAGGGCTCTGCTCGAAGGAATAAAGAGGAGAGGAATGATCTAAAAAGGAGGATAGGCCCCCTCCTTTTATAGGAGAGAAAAACTAAATTATACGGCGTGTAATTGCTTGTACACGACATATACTAGGCCATTACACACGGTCTCCACGTGGCCTCCAACATGACATTCAACGCGGCACATGACCGTTGACTGGTCAACACACGGTTTGAGGGTAACGCGTATGCGAGGAGAAACTACACGGTGTGTAGGATGGGATACATGGAGTGTACTTATTTATTTCATGTGGCAAGGACACAACCTCAACATGGCACACTACCATTGACTGGTCAACACATGGTTTGAGGGTAACGCGTACACGGGGAGAAACTACATGGCGTGTAATTATTTATTTCACGCAGCAAGGACAAGGTCTCAACCCGGCACATGGCCGTTGACTAGTCAACATATGGTTTGAGGGTAACATGTACATGGGGAGAAACTAAACGGCATATAGGATGGGCTACACGGCATGTACTTATTTATTTCACGCAGAAAGGACATGGTTCCAGCACATGGTATACTAGGCAAGGTGGTACATGGCGTGTACTCACACTACACGGCGTGTAGTTACAAAATTCTGAAAAGTGTGAGAAAAGTCCATCCTACCCTCCATAACCTTTTGTGACCTTCTTTTCAACAAAGGAAAGGGATGGAGAGGTCCGGGCCATTACACATTGTTTGTGCCTTGTTTGATTCAAGATCTTCATACTCATTTATTTAACATGATCTATCCCATTATCTAGGACTAGACATAGAGAGGCTTCCCATACCCTTGGCATTTGCTACACCATTCAAAGGCCAGAAGAGCTTGTTTGATGTGTGCCGAGGGTGTAGACTAATGATGAGGCTGCATCAGTATTTTTTGGGATCTTTTCTTGTTATAGATGAAACCATATGTTGTTATTATCAACATTGACTTATTGTATTCTATACAAAAAATTATCAACGACTTCTAGATGAGAGTTTTGTTTTTGTATATGGATAGAAAACAAGTGGGTTTCATTAGTGAGTAGAGTTGCCAGGTGGGAATTTAGAATGTGGATCCCCTTATTTAATTGTTGGCTGAGTTGTCTGTGGAATTAGAGGATTCCGGGATGATAGAGATTCCTAGGGTCATTTGGGAGTTCATGGATGATTTCCCTAAGGAGGTTGTGATGTTACCCCCTAAACATGATGTCAAGTTCTAGATAGACTTGTATCCTAGTGATTCTCTAATTTTGATGGATCCTTATCAAATGAAACCTTATGATTAGTGGGATTTGAGTATTTAGATAGATGATATGATAGAGAAGGGTTTTATCTAGCCCATTATGTCACCGTGGGGTGATGTAGTATTGTTCTCAATAAAATAAGATGGTGGTCTAAGGTAGTGTATAGACTACCTAAGGTTGAATTAGGTGATAGTAAAGAACCATTACCCTATTCCAAGGATTGGATATCGTTTCGACTGATTGAGAGGAGAAATTTGGTATTCCGAGATCAATATATTGTCTAAAAATCACTAGTTTCGGGTGAAGGAGGGAGATATCAAGAAAAATTAATTTAGATACTGGTATGGGAACTTCTAGTTTGTAGTCATTACATTTGGTGTTATGAATGCACTGTACGTGTTCACGGGGCTTATGAACTCTTTGTTCCATGAGTTCCTGTATCAGTTAATTTTCATATTCATTGATGATATCTTTATATATTTGAATTCGTATAAAAATAATGCTGATCATCTCCAAGCTCTGTTGAATGTTCTTTGATGCCACTAGTTATATGGAAAGTTGTCAAAGTGTATGTTTTAGGCATGAGTGATGATTTACTAAAGCATGCGGTGTCTCAGCAGGGTGTGGTAGTAAACCCGTTGAAGGTTTAAGTAGTTGTTTCTTGGGAAACACCCAAGAATGTGGTAGACGTTCATAGTTTTCTTGGTCTCATAGGCTATTATTATGGGTTTTTACCTGATTTATCTCAAATTTTAGTCCTATTAAAAACTTTTACTAGGAAGGACCAAGATTTTATGTGGTGTGATCAGTGCTATTCAACATTTATTTACCTAAAGAAAAAGTCGGTTAATGGTCCATTACTTCAACTGTCAGAGGAGGGTGTGTTGTTTGAGGTCTTATATGAATATTTGTGTCTGGTATTGGGATACATGTTAATATAGCAGTGGGCAGTGATCTCTTATTGGTATATGCAGTTACGTCCCCACAAGTGTAACTACGCCACCCATGATCTAGAGCCAACATAAATTGTGTTTGTGATAATGTTTTGGAAGCATTACCTCATTGGGGGAACACTTTGTGGTCTTTACGAATCACAAGACCTTGAGGTATATATTTTCATGACATGATTTTAACTTGAGACAATGTAGTTGGGTGGAGTTTCTTCTGGATTATTCTTTTGAAATCTCATAAAGATTAGGAAATGGAAATGTTGTGGACGATGCTTTGATTAGAATTTCATTGAAGGATGTTTTCCAGGAATCTGGAGATTCTTGGAGAGTAATAGAGGAGTTATCAGCCTTGCACTTATATTAAAGAGTATATGGTGTTAGAGGCTATTTTGTTTCAAATGATGGTGTAGTATTCTCTAATGGATTAGGTGTAGGAGTCTCGGTGGAAATACTTAGAGGCATAGGTGACGTGCGATCATGTTGTCCAGGGTGATGCTCCAGAGGGATGGTTAGAGGATATTTATAACCCAATGTTGTTTCATGGGAGGCTTCTTCTTTTGTTTTAAATGCATGATGGATTACTTCATGAGGTTCATATATCACCTTTTGTGGTACACAAAGGAATTTCAAAAATTTACCATGGCTTGAGGACTCAGTTTTAGTGGCTTAGAATGAAATTGGCAGTGGTAGAGTTTATGCAAAGGTGCTTATTTTTACAGCAAGTAAAGTTCAAGCATTGTGTTCCTGGTGGTTTGTTGCTGGCCATGGATATCGTCAAGTGGAAATGGAATTAAATATTGATGGATGTCATCATAAGGGTACCCATATCTCAGGTATGTTGTGATGCTATTTTGGTGGTTATGAATTAGTTTATGAAATCAGATCAATTTTTAGTAATCAAGTAGTCGAGTATAGTGGATTATTTGGATAAGAGGTATCCGAAAAAGGTGTCAAGGTTTCATGGAGTTTTTAGGTCCATTATCTCAGATCAGAATGCACATTTTACCTCAAGATTATGGAGGGAATTGTATCATGATTTTGGAACTCAGTTATGCCTCAACACTTTTTCCCCCCTCAGATAGATTGGAAGATATAATGGACTATCCAGAAGCTGGAGGATATGTTATGGGTGTGTATTTTAGACTATGGTCGATCTTGTGTATGACACCTACCTTTGGTATAGTTTTCTTATAATAATAGCTATCACTCTTCCATTGGCATGGCCCCATTTGAGGCTTTGTATGAAAGACCACTTCATTCATCGTTGTGCTGGATGGAGGTTAGGGAGGAAAGTGTTCTTGGTATTGATTTGGTGCAAAGTAGGATAGAGAAAGTTCAGCTCATTTGTGAGAGGATGAAAGCAGTGCTAGATCTACATAAGTCTTATACTGATTATATAAGGAGGCCCTTGGAGTTTTAGTTCTGGGACTATGTGTTCTTGAAGGTTTTTCCTCAACATGGGTAGAAGAGTTTTGGCATAGGGAGAAAGCTTTCTCCTAGGGTATTTGGGCCCTTTGAGGTGTTTTGTTGAGTTGTAAAAGTTGAATATCAATTGTCATTTCCACCATGGTTAGAGAGGATCCACAACATCTTCCATGTATCTAAGCTTCATCAATATCTTCACAATGACTCCACTTTCATTGATTAGGGGGATTTGGATATTGGGGATAATGTGACATTTGTGGAGCAGACAATAGAGATCCAAGATCTTTATAAGAATTAACTTCATGGTTGGAACATTTCATGGGTTCATGTGTTGTGGAGGAATTGTGGCCAAGAGGAGAGTACTTAGGAGCAAGATACACAGATGCGTGCCCAGTGTACGAAGTTGTTTTGACCTTTTCTTTGCTATGTTTTTCCTTATGATGTAATGTTTGGATACTTTTATTTTATGAGATTAACTATTTTCCTTGTTTTTTTGAAGTTTTGATTGTGATGTGTGATTAATTCATGACATATAAAAAGGGGAGGACCAAATTCTTAATTGAGACACATTAACCATGATGTAATTAAACCCATACGAGTGAGTAAATTCTAACAAGAGTGGATAGTATCTTGACATGGAGGATGGAATTATCTGATTCATGTGTTCAAGATAGTGTGGTTATTTTGTTATAGAGGTTTTTAGTTTAGGATGATTGAATATTGAGATGGGTTTTCAATGGTTATTTGGTAGTGTGGTTGTGTGAGAGGAGGAAACTTGGGGTTATAGTGACATGGTTGTGCAGTGTGTTTATGGCCATTTGGGTTAGTGTGTTTGGATGGTGGTAGCATTTGAGGTATGTTGAGATCCTTAAAAGTTATCTCACATGTTCGTTATTCAGACCCCCTTTATTTTGGTCTTGATTTTGGATTCTTGAGGGAGAGAATCATTTGATACATATATGATGCAATGGTCCATGCCTTCTCGGTCTGTTACTTTGATTGTTTTGGTTTATGGAGGTGTTCAGAGGAGGCTCGGGGGGAGTCTAGAGAAGTTTGGTTGTAAAATACTAGAATAAAATATATTACATTTCATTTAAGTGGATTACATGACGTGAAAGTCGGTTTCACCACTTTTCCAGAGTGTTTCACGATGTTTACACAATTTACACACCATTAAAGAGGGTTTCATGATGTGTAGTATTCCAGTGTTTAAAAATAAATAATAAAATCAAAAGGCGATGCATTTTCAGCTGAAAATTAACCCCGAGTATTACAAGACATGAAAGGCAATTACATTTTCTCTAATAACCTGATCTAGTGAAATTTTTTGAATTCTTTTTGGCCCACCTTTTATTCATTAAACCATGCTTTCTACTTATTCACATTTTGGGTAAACCCTAGGCACCCTAAGGTGTTCTTTAAGCCCTATTCCACCATCTTTGATATGTTGATCCCATGGATTGTTCATTAGAAATACATGGTCAATACATAGTGAGTTCTATTCAGGTTCTACCCTATTTTCTTCTGTTCTTCCCGTAGGGATCCACTATAGTGGTGTTTCTTTGGTGTGGGGTATGTTTTGGTTGAGTTTTTTACCACCTTTTGTGTAGTGTAGGTTGATCTTTGGTTCCTCATGGTGTTGTTTTGGTTTTAGGGAAGTTTCTTCGTCACCCTGTAGTGAACAACAAGTTGGAAATCTTCTTTGAGGTTGGATTTCACTCCTTTCTCCTTATTGTGTATCATGCGAGAGGGACTTGATTTCATTTACCTATGAGATATGGTAGTGCTAGATTAATTAAATATAAATAAAATTATTATGTTAAAATTTTGGGGTAAATGGGGTTTGTTTTCTTTTTTATAGCATTATTATTATTGTGATGTGATGGATCATATAGGATAAATTCCATGATGAAAATTATTACAGTTGGTGTTTTTTTGGGCCGTTAGACATGTGTTGTGGAAACCTTTTTTGTTTTTGTTGTGATATGACCCTAAATGAAAATGGGTAAATTACTTATACTTGGATAAAAAAATGGTTACCCAATGATTTTGTTTTGTGTGATAACTCCCCAAATAATTAAAGTGGAATGTTATAAAGGCCCCTTTACAAAATTGGTAGAATGGTCTTGATATGCCTTGATGTTTGAAATTGGAGCTTGTGGGACAGATGGTTTGTTTTTTCGTGCTTGTGGGGCGGTGAGGGTATGGTTTGTTTGGATGTGCTTGTGGGAAGGTAGGGGTATGGTTTGTTTATTCATGCTTGTGGGGTGGTGAGGGTATTTTTTGTTTGGACATGCCTGTGGGGTGGTGAGGGTATAGTTTTATTTTTACATGCTTGTGGGATGATGATGTGATGGTTTTTTGGCCATGATTTTGGGGGAACGTGGTGATCGTATGTTTTGCTGGTTGTGAAATGTTGTTGTGCTATACTAGATACCAATGTAGTGATAGAATAAATAAATGATTATTTAATAGTTTTTGAATGTAATGGGTTGGTTTGTTAATGAGATTAAAGTGGGTAATGGAATATAATGATAGGTTGTTTGATCAAAGGTGGTTGATGCTAAATAATGAAACAAATGGGTGTTAAATAGAGAGGAACTGTGATGACACTTTTCAGGGATCCTTACCTTTTGAAATGACTATTGAAGATACTAATAAATTCATTTAGATGTAGAAGTAAAAGTGATGGTGATGTGAGTTGGTTAGTTTTTTTGTAAACCCATAGGTTGGGATTGTGTGATTTTCGCTATATATATGTATACATTGTAAATTATTTTAATTTCTATATGCTCCCCACCCACATTGATCACTATGTGCCGAACACCCACATAGTCCTACGGGGGGTGTTTTTCCTAACATATAGTGAGGAGTACATATGGCTGGGTGCCATATCTTTTCTACTCTCTCTTCCATGAAAGGTAGGTATTTCACAGGATGTGATTTCTGGAAGTCTTTTGGTCCATTAGATGGTAGTTTTGGTGTCCCAGGTGTCTTTGGTATGAGTTGTGATGTGCTTTACCATGTGTCTTTAGGATGAGTTGTGATGTGTTGTCCCTAGGGTCTTCAAGATGAGTTGTGATATGCTTTACCTGGTGTCTTAGGGATGATATGCGATGAGTTGTGATATGATTTAATGTGTTGTATGGATCAGGTGCATGAGGGTAGGATGTTTTGTGAGGCCCTGGTGTGTTTGGATGAGATGTGTTGTGAGGACTTGGTGTGTTTAAGTGGGATGTTTTGTGAGGCCCAGGTGTGTGTGGGTGGGATGTACTATGGTATACAAAAGAGATGTGAGCTACAAGACGTACAACATTGGGATGGAGTGGTATACTAATCGGAAAGTGGTGCGAGTTACCCTATCATCAATGTTATTTAATTTATATTATATTACCTGACTTGTGTTACTTGGTGATCGTTCCTTATTGAGGTTGGGATGGTTAATATACCTTGATAGGTGTTGTTCGGTTCTTCTATTCTCTCATAAGAGAATTAGTATTCTTTTTTCACATGTTTGTGATAGACTTTGGTTTTACTATTGGGTATACATATTTTCTCTCCCTATGTATATAGAACTGTTTTTAAGTTTCTAGGATGATTATGTGGACCATGTTGAGAGTTACTAGCTTGGGCCTTGGAATAGTTACTATATCACTGATTTATCTTTTATTTTGGGTGTTTACCTTGGGAACTTCATGGATTTTGTATCAGTTATATTTATACATGAATTTAAGTATTGTTTTGGGGGTTTCCTTACATATATATATCTTGGAGTTCTTGTGGATGATTCGTCTTGTCTCTTGATCATGTTCTCTAATAAAGGGTAATTCCTCCCATCTAGTGAGATTTGTACTTCCTTGGTGTCATCCACCAAGCAGGGGCTTACTAAAGGTAGGAATTGGGGGTCATAATGTCTCTCCCCTCATTGTGGTATCTTTGGAGAGAGGGGGTTGTGATTTCCCATTCATCTAATATTGACCACCAGTGCGGCCAAAATCAGAAGAAATAAAAAAACCTGAAAAACACCATGGAAATTTGGAATATCAAACATTACTGCCAAGATAGAACAAAAAATAAAGTTAAATAATAATATATGTCAAAAAATTCTTAGACTTACCTCCACCTTCCCAAAGCATGTGGTGGTGCTTGATTCTACTGATAAACGGAGAAGACCCCTCATGGAATGGGAGAGGATAACCAAGGGAAAAAGGGGGAATCATTTCATATTGGGGAAGGGGTAATTCCACCCTTATTTTTATAAATTAAAGAAATTATTAATTAATTAAAAACTAATAAAAACTACCTAGTGAACTATTCATGTTCTAAATTTTCATTCAAGCTATGAAAAACCGAAATAGGTGGCTCTGCCCCCAAAACATGAAAATTCACTATGTGATTTTTTTCATATTATGAATGTGGTACATTCTAAAGCACTCATATGAAGAACATATTATTTTTATCTAAAGCCTTTTTAGTCTATTCATGACCCCATAACTAGAAACACTAGGTAAAAATTCATTTTCTTTGAAAAAGGAAAAAATTTAATGCATCCTTACCTCCGAAAGGGTTGTGGGTTTTCAAAATTTGCTAACTAATTGAGAACAAAGGATAATGATAATGGGAGATTATTATAGAAGAAAAAAATGAAAGAGTTTTAAGAGAAAATTTTAAGGAATATATGTAAAATGAAGTGGTGGAAGTGTTTCCCTTTTATAAGAGAAAAGAAGTGTAATTTAAAAAGTATCAATTAATTTCAACAATGCTATGTCACTATTCAAGGGTAAAAGGTGTTAAGAGTGGGAGATATTGGAATTTTAGGTGAGATAAGGTCGATCAAGACTCTAACATTAATTTTCACACATGTTTTATACATTTTTCAAGTCATTTACAATAATATTTTTTCACGTTACCATTTTTTTACCTTGGTAACTAGTTTTTACCAAAGTAATTTATATTTTATTAAAAATATAATGTTACCCATATTACCAAATATTTGATTCTCTAGAACTAAATTTAATATTAATATAATCTAACACAATTTCTAAATAAGAAAAAATAAAAATTTAAATCAAATCATTTAATATATTTAGAAACAGTTTTAAAGAAATTTTTTGTTTTCACCATTAGTATTATTAAAATATTTTATTATTTATTAATAATTCAATGAGTATTAATATATTTATATATAGGTTCTAAAATTTTATTAGGTTATGTTTTGATAATTGATTAATTTATTTTATTGAATAAAAATGGTGTGATTCTAATAAAAGATTCATTGAAAATAACAGTTATACCATTATTGAAATAATAAACATTAACCCTAGTAATCTTATTTTTATGTTTAAAAATTAAGTGGAATTTTTTTTAAAAGTTGACCATATTTATTCAAAATATAAAGGTAATTTTTTGAAATAAAATTTCTATCAGTTAGAAAATTTAATTTTAATATAATCCCCTACAACGCACAAAAAACATAAAATGTGTATTTTTATGTACAAATGTTATGTTTAAGAAAATATAAATATCATTGATTTTAATGAAATTAATTGGTTTATTATTGACAAAAGTAGATTTTTTTTGGAATTTAAATAAATATTGAAGCGAATTTCACCCAGTTTATACTTAATGAATAGAAAAAGACTAATTATAATTTTTATTAGAAAAAATACTGATTAAATTTAAAATGTAAGGAATAGTTTTTATAAAATCAAAAATAGTCCTTTTAAATAAATAATTTCAATCCATATATAAATTTTTACCTATAAATTGATATTATTAGTTATTTAGATACACTAATTGAATTTATCAATGCATTAGTAATAAAAGTGAACTTAATTTTTCGTTAAAAGTAAAAATGTGAAAATTATAAAATACATTTGATTTAAAAATAATTTATTAAATATATAATTAAAAGTTTTTATAATATTAAATTATACTTAGGTAACCCATTATAAAATCCATATAAGACCTAATACTAAGATATGCTAGAGTGGTAGTCACCGGTGGTGATTCTACTAGCATGGATCACGTGGAAACTTCCATGAGCTTGAACTCATCCTAAATATGAGTTTTTTCATACCATAATTATTTGAGTTTGGTTTTAAATTGGTCCAAGGAAAATCCTATTGAATCTACCTCATTTATAATCTTTGAAAAATTATATTTATAAATAGTTCTTTAACTTCATAATGCTATTTATTCTAGATGATTTTGAAATATTGTTCATATATTTATAATAGCTTACCCAATGACTATGTTATTATGTATAAATTTAATTTTTATGAATTTAAATTAATAAATTATATATGGGTTTTTTAATTTCAGATTTTCATGAATTAAATGATATCAAACACATTAGGTTTTAAAGGGAAATATATAATTTAAAATCATGGGATGTTACATTCTCTCCCCTTAAATAAATTTTATCCACACAGTCTTTATTATCAATTAATAATAAAATTAGTTAATAGTATCTAAATGATAGGAATGACTCAAGATATAATATAAAATGATATTTCTAAATTAATATCTGAGTTGTGACTAGAAAACACATATTTTCCCCGTATTATGTTTACCAATTTCTTCATCTTTCCTTTGGAACTTGTTTCTTTATGACCTTATTTTCCTCACATAAATAAACATATAGTTCCTTTTAAGTGTTAAAATTAACAATTCATACTATATTTTTAAAAAAAAATTAAGTTTAATCTTATTTCCTTCATCATCACCACTTAAAATTCCATGATACTCCACCATTTTATTCTTTGGGTTGTTTGGAAACTAAACTAAGTTCTTGTATTCAAACATAATTAGTGATATGTGATTAGGCATAACAATAAAATATCTCATTATAGCTCTTAACCCATTAGATTTATCTTTAGTAAAATTTCCACATTGTCCTTAATATCCCTTATTGAATTTTTTTCTTTGGTCTTAAACCATTAATAAAACCAAAAGGTGTTAATCATGAGTGAAGAAACATTAACACCCTAATATAATTACTGTATGATTAATCCAACCTCAAAATTTTGTACTCTTTAAAATTATTAGGTTATCTTTTAGTTCAACCAAAATAACTCTTAGTTCAATCAAGGTTTCGTAAGGTTTAGTTCTCTTATATTACTTGACTTAATTTCTTAATATAATAAATATTTCATAATCGGTTTTAAAGAGAATGCTATTTACCAAAGCATATTTTTTGAGAGTTTTTATCCAGTTGTTCTATCTTAGTCCTACTCATCATACACCAATGTAAATATTGGGTTGATGTGAAACTATATTGTTTACTGTGATTACCTCTAGGTGTATATTTTCCATAACCACATCAACTTTACACTGTACAATCTAGTAAGTAATTGATAGAAAGCCAAACAATCTATACATTAGTAAAAATTTATGATATTATCTTATACTTAGATTTATCCCTTATAATTGTAACTATGATTTTCATTAAAGTTCTCATATCCTATTACTTAAAAATCCTAAAATATTCAACATTACCTCAACCAAACCAAAGGTTTATCTACACCTTTTACATTATGATCAAAATTAATTTATCAACCCTTTATGACATATATAACTATTAAATTTTCATTAATCGATGAAATACTAATCTCTAAAATTATCTAAACCTTGTTTTAATTCCAACTATAGTACCCGAGATATAACCATCCCACAATTACATGACTTAAAGAAAATATTTCATTACATAAATTCGATTGACCATTTAGGTATATATATTTATCGAATTATGAAAACAAATTAAATAATAAATCCAATTTATTTCTCCTCCAATAGAAAATATTCTTTTTGAAAAATAAAATAATTAATCCAAAATAAGTCTTCAACATCTTTCACAAATTCTCCACACATGCTATTCTTCAAGACATATCATGTGTAATTTTTTTTCATAACTTGGGGAAATATAAACATAAGAAGGGTGAGATAAAATTCACAGTAAGGGAAAGGATATAATTAAATATATAATAGAATAAATAAGGCCTGAATAATATAGAAGGAAATAAATGATAATAAAATAATTCCATAAAACTAATCATGTTTGCTTGAAACAGTTGTATGGATTGAATAACTATATAAATAATCATTAAGAAAAAAATAACTGAATCCTTGGTTATGAAATATATATTTCCCTACATTTTTTTCATTATTTTTAAACCTAAGAAAAGATATTATTCTTACTATAAATGTCAAAACTAATATACTATTCTTATATTCAAGTTTGAAACCAATAAATCATGCTTGTATTGGATCTGAATACAAGAAAAACCCAAACACTTTTTATCATGAGACTAACCTATGCATCAGGAGGCTATATAATTTTGGGACCAACCCATCACTTCATTATTTCTAAAGTATTCACCATATAAAATATATTAATCTCAATACAATGTATAATCAATATGACTTATGAATAAATAAACATATGTATTAAGATAAAAACATATTAAACGTAAATACTTTCCCAGTAAAAAAATGGGATTACATAGACATAATATATCTAGAGGAATAAATTGCATGTTTGAATAACACATAACCCAAGTGAAACACAAAGAATGTAAAAGGATGATGATGTTGATGAAAAAAACCTTTGAAATTGTAAATATTAAATAATAAACTAAATTCCATGAATAAAGAGAGAATCATTATATAATGTATCAAATAGGTAGTGTACACAACATATTAAATAAGGTAGGTGTATAACTCAAACAATTTCTTAAAGAAGGATGCTTTTAGACACAACCTTTGTGATTTTCATAAATCTTAAATCAAAACTCCATGAAAGAGGAAAAATGAAGTGAAACATTGAATATTATAAATAAATAAATAATCCTGATATAATACATTAAAAAGTAGTTATTAAACCATAAAAGGAAACATGGTTTACATTATGAAACATGCTTCAGTGGAATCAAAATTTGAGATATAAAACCCTTATAGTAAAGTTAACATAAGTATAAAAATAAAAAAAGATAGTTACCATGAAATGTACATTAAAATACCATGAAATAAAATATATTCATTACAATTGATGAAAATTGTGGTAGTGAATGCACCATAAAATGAAATTTTGGTGTGAAATATTAAACATGTATCATATAATTGAATATAGAGACAAATAACCCTTACAACCTTAGTATCTTTTGAATTGAAATCCAATAAAATAAGCAACATGATAAGGATATTAAAACCCAATTAATTACATGAATATGGTAAAATGAATCCATTAGGCATTAATCACACTGTATCAAAGATATCATGGTGGAAAATATGAAATAGATCTCATGAAATTAAATTTTAGGCAAATAACCCCTTATGACATTATAAACATTCAAATAAAAACCCTTGAAAGATATTATTAAAAATGATAAATTAAATATAATGAATAATCAGTGGTGATGAGAAAAAATATTAAATAGTTATTAGATACATCATAAATGGGAAAACATTATTTATAATAAGAAATATGTTTCAAGGGGTGAAAATTTAGGCAATAAATCGTTACCATAATTCATTATTATTCAAAATATACTCTAATATCCTGTATAAAAAATAACTATCTTAATCAACCATTTGGGAAACATATTTGTATATATTTTACTTTATACCATTCATTTTTAACTATTCATTATAAATATATTAGTTGTTTATTTTTTATTTTCATCATTAGGTGCTAGAAACTCTGATTTGTTTTCTCATACTAGTTTTGTAATGGCATGGTCAATTCTTGTTTATTAACAAAAATTTCACCATTCCCAGATTATATAAGGTACTATAATCATGGTTTTTAATGATTCATCATAACCCATTTTCATTTGGTAAATGATAAAGGTATGGATTTTGAAAATGGAATTTATGAAGGGATAGTTTTAGTTTGTTTAAGGATTAAAAGGTGATATATTAATAAATATATTAAATATCAATAATACAATTATAGATTCATTAAAACATATTAAACACATTATTATTACATGATATTATCACTATTTAATATTTCTAATTTATTCATTACATAAATATTATACATCGTTAACATATGTGGTAAAAAAACCCAAATAAGAACATGTTATAGTGATTTATTGAGTAAGGAACTATTTTTATATAAAAATAATATAAATTTTATAGAATTTTAAACCTTCCGTAATATTCATATATCTACATTAAATTCATTATTAGAACCATCCATGATGGGTTGTGATGAAAAATGAAATTCTTCATTCATGGAGGTGGTTGTCCACATGTATGCATGATTAACATTTTCATTTCTCAATGAATGGGATGGATTGAAGTTATATTGTAATGCCCTATGGGTTTGGGTATGATATATTTTTATGGTTTGAAAATTTTCACTTTGAGTTATTGGGTTTCATAGGTAATTTGGGGTTTTATTGGTTTTCAATAGGAATGTGTGTTGTGGTGGGTATGATTAGTGACATGGAATGAGTTCACTGCACCATGGAGTGATCTCACTATATTGTAGTGACCTAGAGGAGTAGTTTTAGTTCCATTTCAATATTCATCATGGACTTGTCATTTAATAGGGGATATGATATAGGCATTCTATATGATTGACCTCTACAACATGGAGAATGAGGCTATGACGTATGGGTCGTGTGGGGGGTGGGAGTGGGTTGGGGGAGAGTTCAGGAGATTCTAACAAAAATAGTGTAGTTATTACCCAGGGTTTAGAATACAACATTAACCATCTTCGGTAGTGGGGATATTCAGTATTGTGGTATTGGATGTTCAATAACCTCCTCTGTTGAAAAATAGGATCTGTGTCCTTAGATCTCGGACTGGTTTTCATGACCAGGGCTATGATAGGGTCTAGGAGGATGCACTGTGGTCTTATATTCTATGTAATGGATACCTAGAAACCCCTACAGACCACATATTCTTCCAATATTATCTCTTTAAACATAGTTTTTCCAAAGATTTTTTTGAGGCCTTTGAGGCTCTTTTCTGATAAGATTCTACCTTGGGTATTGTAGATCAACTCTTGGTGGTTCTTCTCTATTCCTAAGGTAAGTATCTATATAAAAAGGTTCTAATTCATGAATAACTTGGTGTTATATTTCAATTCCTTGTTTTATATTATTAAAAAGATTTCATTTGATATCAATGTGGACTTTATTCATGGGATCTATGTTTCAAAGGTATTTTATTGAAAAATAGTTTTTGAAACATCATGTATGGATGACATGACTTAAATGAAGTTTTTATTACCAATTCATTTTCAAGAATGAAATTGGCGATGATTCAATTTAAAAAATAATTTATAAATTTTCATCAAGGTTTCCAAAAGGTTTTTTGGAAAGAATGGCACATTGGGGACCTTATATGCCACAGGAAATGGACATATCACTTCAGAGTATGTAATTCCACTAGAGTTTTTGTGATATTGGAATACCTTTATTAGAATAAATATTAGTTAGATCCACTTTATTTCCATTTTAGTATCATTTTTTATTTATAGTATATATTCCCATAGGTTTGATCCCAATATTATAGTTTTTCATTAATTCTTAGTTTTAAACATTATGGTTTTCTTCATGGTTGGTTTCTCACATGTTTATATTATGGTCTATCCATGGATAGTTTTATTTATACTATCATGCTTTTGTTACATAAACTTTCAATATTCATTACTTGGGAAAATATGAACCACCTTAATGTAAAACCTTATTTTTTATGAAAATTTTTTATATTATGAAAATTATTTATGAATTTGATTTGTTTTAGACCTAGATCTAATGTTTTCATGGTATTAGACTCTGTATAGATTCCTTAGTGAAATATTACTGAGATTTGTGCTCACACCATACTTTTTTTATTTTGGAATTTCTAGATATTATTTTATTGGATTTAGGTAAAGAGAAGGAAATTATGGAACATTAGAGTTTCTCTTTCTTTTTTGTCACCTTCATAGAGGGATGATTTAGTTGCGGCAGATGATCACATAGTGATGTGTTTTAGTATTATCTTGTTTTATCTCTAATGTTTAGTATTTTTATCCTGACATTGTAATTATCAAAGATATGTACCTTTTCTTCCACATTACACTATTATTTTACCTTATTCTAGTTGTTCATGTTTCTGGTTTTAGATGTTTTTGTTTCACCTCACAATGTTGTGGTATGATTTTGATGACTTTTTTCATTGATATAGGTTTCTTCATTAATAAAATGGAATCAGAGCCCAATACCCATCTAGAATTATAGTGGAACTACCTAGGTTTAAGGTGTGGGGTCCACAATGATGGAATTATTCATTAAAGGGAGGAGTGTGAATCACATCTAGAAAAGCTAGAAATAAAAGACTAAATGTTAATACCCAATTCAATAAGGTGAACCTTTCTTTTCCCGAGTCTACCTTATTATAACTCCATATTTAAGAATTATTTTTATGGAGTAGTGTTTAAGATTGGTTGAATCCTAAAACATTTCTCAGGTTTTTTGTAAATGAGGAGAAAACACACAGAAAAAAACTTGTTATCTTATGGGGAGAGACATTAGTTTGATAAGTGACCCCATTGGTTAATAGATTTAGGTGTTTTGGGAAAGAAACCATGGTATTACAAGAGACCCATGAAATCAGTAGACTAGGTTCACGGTCTGAGGAGGTTGGGTCATTACAGAATGGTATTAGATCAAGCTACCCAAGATGAAGTGTTATAAAACTTCCTCAGTTTGGTTTAGGGACTTTGGTAGATAGAATTTAGGACTATTGGAATTAGTAAAGTTAGTTTTTGAGGGTGCCTGGATAACTCAATTTCATTTCTAAACCTAAGTTACCATGGGTGGTCATGAATTTTTACCAAGCACAAAACATGATGTTTGAGGTTGTTTGAATAAACTATATTGGGAGTTTATTTTAATGAACCAATTAATTTTTTATTTTATTTTATTTTATTTATAGGATCCATAATTGTTTTAAAATATTTATATTTAAAGTCATTGGTTTGGATTCTTGAATTTACTCTTTTGATGTTGAAATTTTCTCAGATGATGACTAGTTATTATATTCTTCCATAAGATAATATCCTCTAGAAGATATATTTTGAATATGAGTGTGGAAGCTATGATACATGTTCTTTTGGATAATACCCTAGTGGACCCTTCTAAGGTGGAATATTTAATCTTCACTTTTCAGACTCTAGGCAAGGTGGGTACTAGACACCAAGGATAAAAGGTGGATCATGGCTCAAAATTTACAAAGAAGAATCCACCTATCTTACAATGTGACAAAGGAACCTAGGAATCTGAAGAGTTACTTTAGAATATTTAAAGGATATTCCACATTCAAAAAACCCCAATGACTATAAAGGAGGTTTTTTCACATATTTGATGGAATTACTGGGAAGGAGGTAGTGGGATTCTATCATGCAAGCGAAGCTGCATGAATATCATACCTGGAAATCCTTTAAAAATATCTTTAACTAATAGTTTTACACTGAAACATTCAATTTGGTGAAGAATATAGTGTTTATAACCCTCTAGAAAGGGGAGTTTATAGTTCTGGAGTATTCCACCTACTTCACTAATTTAGTGCACCCAACACCTGAGATTGTTATAGATGATTACATTAAGGACCTAAGGTTTAAGATAGGTTTGAGGGACGAAATTTAGTCAATCCAGATTTTATTAATCCTTCAAAAAATTTTAAAGGCTATTGAAAAATTATCTATGGATGGGTCATATATAGTTGGGAGAATATTTTTGGGTGTGTATTTTTCTTGTGAAACTATTTATTGTGGTGTGTCTTCTAATAAAAAATGGAAGTGCAAGGGAGATGATTTTTCTTTCAGAATAGTTTCAAGGGATTCATTAAGAAAACAATAGGTTATCTTATATTATTGTAGAAGTCCCGGATATACCAATCCTAACCATATGTAAGATCCCTATACTTTAAATCATTATGGATAATTAGGCCATCTCAGGTTTTTTTTGGAATTATTTCCCAAAGAAGTGAGGCGAGATCCACCCACACCAAGGATTCTCAAGTTAATTTTGATGCCTCCAAGGGTGGTGAGTCTTACTCTAAGGCCACATGGTATGTTAATGTGGCTAAGAAATCTTAGGTATAAGATGATACTGGATGTATTCATGCAGTGAAGTATGTACTACTAGAATATGAAGAAGGGTTAGATAGTGTTAGAGGTTTGGTTTTTATTTTTTCTTCTATGGTGTTAGTTTTGTTTTGATACTTATGCCACTAATTATTTTATATCATAAAATTTGGTTGATATCTTAGTATTTGATTTATAACCTATTATATTTTTATTGGATCATTCCAAACCTTAGGGAAAGAGTTCAGAACAAGGTTTCAAATATCCCACATATCAGGTGATGAGAGCCGACTTTAAAGTGGCACGAGATTTATTTATTCTTGATCTTGAAGTTTTTTACTAAATTATTTGTATTGATTGGATGATCAGTGTTAGAGAACATATTAATGATCATCATCATCAAGTTTGGTTTCTGTATTTTTTAGGGTGAATGAGACTCTAGACTGGGAAGGAAAGGGCCTGTTATTCGTATAGTAGAATAATTTCATGCCAATTGTTAGAGATTTTCATTGATGTTGTTGGATCTTACTTGAGAATACTACTTCTTTCTATGGTGTGTTAATACAATGAGGTCATTCATAATAATTTTTCAAGGTTAACACCACATATAGAGATTGAGTTTACTATTCTCCCACTTCATGGTACGATTTCTATTTCTATTCCACCTTATCACATACCACTTGATGATTAAATTAAACTTAATGTTCATCTTGCAGACCCTAATTCCAAGGGATTTATGCATCTTAGCATGTAACCATGGGATTAACCTACTGCCCTTTCTAGGAAAGAAGATTTGAGCCTCAGGCTTTGTGTGAATTATATAAAGTTAAATATAGTGAGCATTAAGAAAAAGTATCCTTACTGAGAATTGATGATCTATTTGATAAACTCATAGGGGACTATTAGGTTCTAAAGATCAAAATCTATTTGGGGTATCATCAGTTGAGAGTCTAAGAAGATGATATACATAAGAGAGTGTTTAAGAGATAGTATGGGAATTTTGAGTTTTAGTTTATACCATTCAGTCTTACTAACACTCCAGGGTTTTTATGGAACTGATAAACCAAATATTTCATTTGTTCTTAGACTCATTTTTATATGTGTTTTTGGATGATATTTTAGTGTAATTTTGGTTAGAGGAGGAGCACCAATATGATTTGGATATCATCGTTAGAACCTTTAGAGAAGATTTATCATATAGAAATATTTCCAAATGGTATTTTTTGATCTATTAAGTGAATTTTATAGGAAATGTTATATCAGAGAGTGGAATCTAAGTGGATTTTGAAATGATACATGTGGAAATGTTTTGGGATCATCCCATAAATGTGCTTTAGATCCTGAGATTTTTATAATTGGAAGGTTATTATAGGTGGTTTTTAAGAAATTTTCCACGATTTCAAATCCAATAAAATATTTAACCTGTAAGTGCATAAAGTTTCAGTGGAATGAAATGTTTCATAGATATTTTGTGAAACTAAAGATGAGGTTTAATTCAACTCTAGTTTTAATTATTCCAGAATAGGGTTTAGGTTATGATGTGTTGTGTGATGTCTATAGATTGATTTTAGGGTGTTTCTTAATGTTGAGAAATTAAGTGGTGGAATATGTCTCTCACCAAATTTTCCCTCATGAGATGAACTATCCTTACCACTATCCTGAATTGGTAGCAGATATGAATGCACTCAAAACATGGCATCACTATATCCTTAAGGATTAATTTATGATATTTTTCGACCATAAGACCTTGAAGTATATTTTTACTTATAGGTATTTAAATTTTAGATAGAAAATCTTGGTTTAGTATCTTAAGAATTTATATTTTGATATTTATTACCCTCATGGGAAAGAGAACATGGTTTTTGATGCATTGAGTAGGAAATTACCATCTCAAGCCCAGAGTAAATCAGTAGAGGAATGATCTCTGATGATTTTTTATTTGATATAGGCTTAGGAATATAATTGAATGGTGTGTATGTTTATTTATCTTCCGTGAATGATGAATATTATTTTTATGAGTTGGTTTTTCCTGAGAAGGTACATGTAACAGAGTGCCAATTCTATTAAAAAATCCTAAATGGTTAGTAGACCTTGGGAGAGGTTTCAATCCTCTTACGACACTTTGTATTTCTAAAGAAAGTTAGTCATTCTAATTTCTCATTTGGATGAGTTAATGGGTAGTGTAAACTGGTCTTGTTGGTCTATTAAATGAGGGACTACCTAGATGTATCCTGACCTAATATGTTAGTATCGGTGGTTGAGGATTAGGTAGTTGATTGTAAATTTTGTCTCATGCTGTCTGACTTGTTAGAGAATTAAGGAAGATCACCAAATACGTTCTGGTTTGTTCCAAACATTTCCCATTCTAGTTTGGATGTGGGATGATATTTCTATAGACTTATTCATTAGTTTCCAAAAGACACATAGTGGGAAGAATGAGATTTGGGTGATTATTAAATAGATTATGAAATTGTCTTATTTTTTTTCTATCAAGGTTTTGATGGAGGTGAAACAAATCAGATATGTGTATGTATGAGAGGTTGTGAGACTACATGGGGTTCCCTATATAATTTTTTCTAATGGGGATCCATAAATATTAGTTTTAAAGAGGTGACATGTTACCATTTGAAATTAAGAGCGACATATCACCCATATACTGATGAGAAGATTAAAAGATCTATTCATATTCATTATGATATGCTTTGAGCAACTGTTATTTATTTTTTTGGTTCCGAGGAGAAGAATCATCCTCTATCTAAATTTATCTATAACAATAGTTATCAACCATAGGTTAAGATAGTTCCATTTTAAGAATTGTATGGGGGCCATGTAGATCTACTTTACACTGGGAAGAGTTTGGAGAGAGAATCTTAATTGGATTGATCCTTGTTCAAGTTATGAAGGAAAATGTGAATTAGATATAGAAGAGTTTGATCACAACATAGATTCATAAAAAATCCTACATGGACCATCATTATCGGCCACAAGAGTTTGAGGTTGGTGATTAGGCCTTTATTCAAGTTTCACCTTGCTTGGGACACTTTTTGTTAGGAATGCATGGTAAGATAACATCTTGAATTATTGTATCCTTTAAGATCATTGAAAAAATTGGAATTTTGATAGATCAGTTGGACATAACATATCACTTGTTATATATTCATGACGTGTTTCATGTTTCACATTAGATGTGGTATCAACCAAACCCTTCCCATGAGTCTAAATAGGAGGATGTTGATCTTGATCCCAACACCTCCATTGTTGAGAAACCATTTCATATTAAATATTTCTAAGATAAATTAACACATGGTAAAAAAATTACTTAGGTCCTTTAACTATTTCAGTGATAATGGGATAACCATGAAACATAGGTGAGAGAATTTTTAATACAACAACATTAAACCTCTCTTTTTGTGAGTCTAATACCTTATCCAATTTCTGGGGATGAAAATAATTTATGCTGAGGAAAATTGTGATTCCCTATGAGTTTGGGTAAACTCTCATTATAATGTTTAAAAGTTTTCTCTTTGAGTTTGAAATTATTGGATTTAATTTGAAGTATTCTTATTTTTCTAAAGAGAGATATGTCGTGGAGGGTATGGAATAATATACAGAGTGAGATGGCTATGACATAGTTCAATTGGATCTGGTGTAGTGTCCTAGAAGATAAGTTTTGGTGCTAATTCCATATTAAACATGGGTACTCTATGGAACATGGGTTACGATATCGGTATTCTGTGCAGTTGACCTCTATAACATGGAGAAAGAGGCTACAATGTTGGGGTATTGTAGCTCAGAGATTGGGTAGTTCTGATAAAAATGAGAAAACTGCACCATGGGGAGTAGGATCTTGTATATCCCCTCTTCGATAGTGGGACTCTATGTTGTAGTGGTTGTGGATGTGCTATAGCCCATCTACAATAAAACTGGATTTTAGTGATACTTGTTAGAGTATTTCATGTTAAAATTAATAATAAACTAATTAAATGGTCAAGGAAAATATCATGAGATAATATTTGTAAATACATCCTTTTGGATAAGAAAAATAAACCTTTATAAATTTTGAATTCACCTAATCATATTAAGTACATGATTTTATATGGGTATACTGTTACCCATTATTCACTTAAATAATTACTTAGATATTTCCTAGTTCTCCTTCCTAGCCTATTTTTGATAAAACATCATTAATTGTGTAATCATGTTGAATCTGATTATTGTTACAAACTTTTTTTTTTCAATTATAAATTCATGGTTTCTAGAATGAAACTTGAGATATCATTGAAACATTTTTTATTATTACTATAAGCATCTCGCCCCTAGGGTATCATCAATATCAATTTATTTAGGGATTTCTTGTTTTATCATATATAACTTATCATGCCTAAGAACCATCCTCATGTTTTAATACTAATCTATGAAGTTGTTTCTTTTTATATTTTCCATTTCAAGGATAGACCTCATAGAGAGGTTTTAATTTTTGTTATTAGTTTTCATTTTTCAAAATATTAAATAATACTTTTTATTAATGTCATGTATTTAAAAGTATTCAATAAATAATTTTAGTGTACATATTACTCCACCATAACCCTTACTATGTATGGTGAACTAATATCTAAAAATCTCCACTATATGGTTTAGTTATGGAATTTATTACAAATATTTTTAATTTTATTGAGAAACACTTTTCAAATAAAAATTCATGCTACTCTTATATGGATGAGTGGTGTATCCCATGACCTATAAATTCATCCCATGAATTTACCCAATGCCTTGCCTTTGTGATTTAGAACTCATAAATAAACCTATAATGAGAGACCCACATGTCCCATGAGATAAGTTACTCCCTCAATTTATATTTGATAGATCATATGTTCCTATATTTGACATAAACCACCCTGTTTGATCTATCATGGTTTTAAAGAGTTCAAACATTGTAATTCATAAACTTAACAGTTTTGGAGAGTTTTTAAATTTAGTTTCAGCATTTTAATTTTGGAATCCCTTGAATATAAAAAATACCTTAGTAAACAATTGATGATTCTTCATCAAGTGAACTAACAAAGGGGGAGTTATGAGTTTATCTCAGTTGAGAAACTGTCATCTTAACATTTATCTTGACACTAATATTCTTAAAACTCTCACAAAATTTATTCAATCGATTGGTTTAATTTTTAGATAACTTTAACATTAGGATCATGCCATGATTTTTTTCTTATAACAATTAATTCATGAGTTTTGAAAGCAATTTTATGTTTTATTTATTAGAAACATGATATTGGATGAGTTATAAGAGAATTATAATTGAGATGATAAAAACGAATTATGATTTTTAATATAAAGAGAATTATGATGTAAAAGATATCATTATGTTGTGATTAGTTGCATAAGTGGAGTATTATACTCTTATATAGATACACAATATTGTGTTCTCGAATTTTGATCCATGAAGGGTTTACTCTAAGAATTGTAAGACAATTATAGATGAGATAATACAAAGGAATGAATATTTTATGAGCTATAGAAAATAACAATGTGAAAGAGATCATTTTGTTATTGTTAGTTGAACCATGGGAGTATTTTAATCTTATAAGACACACTATTTCATAACATCCAATGTTTTATAGTGAATGTTTTTTATAAGGTTTTTTTGGATAAGGCTCATGCCACATTGAGTTGCCATAGAATTTATTTGTGAGGTTTTCTATGGGATATAAAGTTAGTCATGCCACAAGTAGAAACACCACACAATGACTATTCAATCAAGACACAAAGATGATATGTTTTGAAAATTTCAAATGTGATAATTTTGGAGGAAAAATATATAATGTTGCAAAGATACTATCCTTTTCACAAAATTTATATCCTATATATGAAGAGATATAATGTTCATACCATAATACTACCTTTCACGCTATCATTGGGGAGTAAATTTTATGGATATTTTAAGAGATATTAGCTTACAATTGTGGAACTGGGGATAATGAAATAATATAGGGTAATAATTCTTTAACAACTGGGTTTTTATATATGTGGTGATCTTTCCATATAATAGTGTAATAAAACTTTTCCATAACTCACCATTCATTTTATATACAATTATAGTGAGATTGTGGCTAGGATTGAGTAAAAGAATAATGGTGGACACATAATTCAAATTCTAGAGGCACTTGAGGTGGGGAGTGAAGATTTAATTACTTATTGGAACTTATTTATGTTTCCTACATCTAGAATTTTGGAAAACATTCTTTCTTAATTTCATCTTTTTATTGATAATATGAAAACAAAATTCAAAATGGAATCAAAACCATTATAGCCAAAGGACTAGACACATGATAATAAGAGTGAGTAAACTCTATAAAAACCCTAGTTCCATGCATGTTTCTTCCCAATATATCTATTGCAGTCTCTTAAATGGGATATAATTCCATCTATAGAAGGAGTGGATGGTTGAATATCTTAATTGTATCAACTTGGACATTATTGATATCACTGTGACCAATTTACATATTCCCCAAATTGGGATATCATAAAATTTTCTGGACATGAAGAATATTGTATTTGATAGGATAGAGAAAAATTAGTTACAATCATCACTCTCTAAGAAGGAGTTAACATGAGTTAAAGTTATAAAAGATGAAAATAATTTGTGTAAAACACCATGATATCAATGATAAATATAATAAATATAAATATTCATGAATTAAAAATTGTATTACTAAGTTTGAGTATGTTCAATTTTAATTAGATGAAATAGTGGTTGACATAACATAAAATTTTCATATTTTAATTCTATTATTTATTTATCATATCTCTTGAAATTTCAATGTACATAAGAATTTACTACATTTTTAGTTTTTTTGGAATATTTTGTTCAGTAATGTAAGTATGACCTTAACCGTGATATTAATTATTGAAATATATTTTTATTTAATTTTCATGGACATACCTTAATTTAGGTTTTTTATTTGTAGTTGGAATTTGAGCACCCATGATGGTTGATTTTTTTCCTAGATATATATAAAAGTAACCCTTTCTATGCAGCAACTACATAAGATATTTTCCTTTAACATAAGAACTGAAGGAGAATCCCATTTGAGTGTGATTAAATGGAAAATGTTAAATATCCTATATGAGTAAACAATAATTATTTAAGAATAATCAGGATCTGTGTGACATTTCTATACTTTTCCATGGAATGTAAGAACTACTAATGGTTACATAAGATCAAATGCATAATTTTAAAAGCTAAATAAAATTAAACTCATGCTACATAAGATAAATTAGAACCTTTATAAGAATAACTTGTAATTAAAATAAGCAATGTAATATTTTTATATACTCACATAAATAATTTTCTTATCCATATCCACATATTAATAAACTGAAAATACCAAGAGTAGTGTAATAATCAATATAAAAGTTTAACAGTTACATATGATTGTTTAGAAACTATAAAAGAGTAACATATTACTATGTATGTTTTTATAATTACCCAAATTTATCAAAGAAGAGAATAGATCCATGTATATAGATGAATAGGAAGATCTATGTGACCTATAATCTTGGAACCTCAGCCATAAGTAATATTGAATATTATAATATCTAAATAGATATATAAATATCTAAAAAATAGTCCTTATTAAATGAGATCTAGTAAAGGGGAGGAAGAAGGATTTCATGGGAACTGAATATCATATCAATTCAAATATTAGGAATTAATAAAATAATTTTTTATGATATCATTTTTATGTGAATAAATCATATAGAGGAAAAAATAAGCATGAATCTAATACAACAGTCAAATGGAGACTTTGAACCTAATAAATTTGGGAGGGCCCCTTAGGGAATAAATTTTTAGGGCTCCAAAATTATATATAATGTTTGTTTTATATTTTCTTTTCTTTTTTCATTATATACTTGTGTTCTTACATCATAATCTCAATATCTCCTTGATGATGGAGAGTTAACCCCTATGTGGGTGGACCAAGGGGGAGGAACCAATGTAGTTTTAATAGGTTTGAATATAATGTAATGTTCTTATTTTTGTTTTCATGATGAGATAATGGTTATAGTTTTTTAATAGGATAAATCAGTTATAATTAGTCTTTCACTCTTATTCAACACTTCCCCTTTATCTCTACTATGGTTCATTTAGTTTTTTCCTTTATTGTGTTTTCCTTCATATTTTGGAGTTGGTTATAAAATTTGATAGTGTAATGGTGCTTATTAGTCAGGAAAAATATATATCTAATATTTTTGAGGCCTACATAGGTGAGTTGTTAAGTACTCATACTCATTATTGAGGTATATTGTCTATCACCCATTATAATAAAATAATGGGGAACCTTTTACATGCAATTGTAATACACTGAACCCTTAAATTTGAAAATAGTGGGATATGGATTGCTAAATGATATTGATTTTTTCTTTTGGGTGAGAAAAAGAATATGAGAAGAATAATTAATACTAAAAAGAAGCTATAATTCTAGTAAATTCCATGAGGAAAATCCATCATTATATACTGACCTTGAATTTACATTTCATTTATACATCCTTAATTTCCTTTAAATTCAAGAACACAACTCCCATTTTCCCATTTTTAATTTAAATAGGAATTATAAAATATATAATAATTGAATAAGAATAATTAATTTTTTCCCAACTTCCTGAGAGAAAATCTCGGTTTTCTATTATGGTGCCGTCTATGAGAAATAAAAAACTATTTTTTAGTGGTTCATAATAATTTCTATCAAAATTTGGATCCTTTTCTATTAAGTTAAGTGATTCATTCACTATTTTTAGACACTTTGTAAACATCAATTTTTTATTTTCATATAAAAAACCAAAAAAAATGATTATGAGTGTTTGAATCCCTGATAATAAGACAAATAGTAAAATCTGAAAAGAGTGTCAAGGAAGAATTCCCAGATATATAGTAACCACAATACATACCCATAATTTTGTGAATAAGAGACAATAGTTGTAACACACTGTTTGGAAAAATAGCTAGTTCCCTATTTTGTAAGGGAAGTGATCTAAAGTCAAAACAATGAAAATGAGTATCCCATATACAAATAATAACCAAATGGAATCACTAAAGGACTTTTGATGTGAAAGGAAATAAAGTATGGTATCCAGAATAATAAAATGTAAGAGATAATGGTATAAATGGAATAAATCAACTCTATTATTTAATATATGATGATAATAAATTAATAGGAGGATAAAAACCCATTGGGTAAAGAAGTAAAGAATCTGAAATTTCATATTATGGAGGTGGAGGAATGTCTTGAAGAGTATATTAGTAAAAATATCAATGGACCAATTTTTTTATGTGGTTATTGACAATGTAGTTAAGGTGACTTCAAAATAAGACTACAAAGTCATGATAATATATTATAACCCAGGTGATCTAAGATAGATATTGATGTTGTGTTTTGATTAATCCATTTGTAGTGAAGAATGGTACAAATTTTAATTCTTATGTTTAAATTTGGGTAGGAGAATAATATTTTATGAGAATCTACATTTTTGATGATTTTCATTATTCAGATAAATTAGAAATGTTTTGATTATGTTTGGTGGATTTGATGAGGTTATGTGAATAATTTCATGTAAAATAAATTCTTTCATGTATAAATTATGAAAACATGTAAAAAATTTGTGGTAGATAGTTTCTTCAAAGGAAGTATGTATTATATAGTCCGCAAGATGAAATTATATGGTAGTCTGTTCAAAGAAAGGAATTATTTGACCAAAAACAAAACACACATAGTAGGTCACTTCCATAGAATAAGAAGTAGTGGTATGTGAATCTTGTAGTGGGTTTTTTACATGAAATTGATCATGTAAATACCATGTATTAAAAAATTATTGAGTCTTGGTTTTGGAAACCATTTTATAGGAAATACATTATAAAAAATGGATGGAGAAGTTACAATATCCAAATTTCTAATGGTTTGAATAAAGATTTTGGACGTGACAATAATAGTTTGAGATGTTTGAATATAGTACTACAAAATGTTGTATAGGATGAGGTTATCACATGGTACTAATGGAAGGAGGTAGTGTGGGAAAAAGAAAATTTGAGTTGGATTCATCCTATGAGATCATTGGAAGGGGGATTGATACACTAAAATACTAGTTTTAGGTAGTGGGAGACTTTGATGTTGTGGAGGGTTTTTGTATATAGATAGGATCAAGTGGAATCCATCTTGTGAAGATTAGGATAAACACTACCAAAAACACCAAACATATACTATTATTTATTAGTGGGATAGTTCATCCATTTATGGAAACACTATAAATTTTAAACATCCTCAGTTTGTCATGAATAAAATTGATACACTATTCCCCCCATGAATTATGAGGTAAGTATGAACCACATAAAATTATGATGTTCTCATAACTTTTAGTTTTATATCAATTTCTTCTTCTAATAATATTTCCTATTATCTCATCCAGAGTTTCTATATTTTGGTGTGGAGGTTTGAGTGTGATTTCCTTCTAGGATATTTAATCTATAACATGAGTTTTCATTCTAGAAATTTGTTCCACATGGTATGTTTTGGGGTCTATAATGTGTGGTAATTTTACCAGATGGTGGATGTAAATCTAATAAGTGGTATCAGATCTCATAGTTGAAGTGTTCTATAAATAGTGGACCTAATGAAGGTGTTTTATAACTTGTTTTAGTAGTAATATTCTATCCATTACCATATAGGATAAGATCAGTAAGAAAATCCTGACCTCTTTCTATATTTTATTTATAGGTAGGGGGAGTTCAAACATTCCAAGTTAATGGAATCCTATGAGAGTAAATTCTATATAGATAAGTTCCTTGGGACATATTTTGGGTTCTAAAGGACACAAATGGGGAATTACATTATGTAGTAGGACCTTGATATTTTTTACTAGTTATAATATAGAATCAAAGAAAGTAAAAGAATAGGAGAGGCTCAACAAGAAAGCGCTGAGGTTAATTCAAATATCACTCACTTATAAGGAGAAATTTTACATATGGAAGGTGAAAATAGATTTTGAAGTTATTAATACCCTTACAAACATATATGAAAAACCAATAAAAATGAACCAGGTATTCTTATTAAAGAGACTATCTGGCATGCACATGTTAGAAGGGAAGCTTAACCCTAATCATGTTAACAATTTTAATATTATATTGTACCAATTGGAGTTAGTAAAAGTAAGCTTAAAAAATTAAGAATAGGAATTCCTGTCACTCTCTTCACTCACCGAATCAAGGGATGCAATAGTGACCACTGTGGTCAATTCTAATGGAAAGGAAAAATTAAAGTTCATGGATTTTAGAGACCTGATCTCGAATGAGGAAATTAATCATAATTATATCCAAGTATCTTATATGAATGAATACAATGAATAATTAAGAGGAAATACAAGTAGATAAAAGAGTCATTAGAAGGGAAAAGGAAGGATGATTTAGAGCAGGAGTATCTTAGTGGATGGTACTCCCTTATGATGAAATTGTGGGAGGAAAGGCCACTTGAAAAGGAATTTTAGTGAAAAATTGATAATTTCAAAAATCATACTTATGTAAATATGTTTGTGAACCCTATGTTGTATTATTAGAGTAGTTTTATCCTAATTGATTCTAGTTCATTGGGGTTTTGTTTATAGACTTCACTTCATTATACATCTGAGAGAGAAATCGTGAGAAATTATTCTTCTAGAGGGTAGGGTAAGGTATATATTATGGATGATAATTATCTAGATATAATGTGTAAAGGCCATACATTGATCTATAAAAGGAATGAAATGGTTCTAGATTTGAAGGATGTGTAACACATATTGAGGATGAGAAAAATATAATCTTATTGGGTCAAATCGATGATTCGGTTTTTTGTAAAATGTTCAAGGATGGTGAATGGAAAATTTCATATGTATCTATTGTTATATAAAAATGAGTTAAGGTAAGGAATCTACCCCAAAAAAGGGTATTAAAAGGATCATTACATGTAGGAGAGTTTACCTTCACTAAAAATATGCAAGTTTATCCAGGGGAGTTCAGTGAGAAAGGGATGAAAATCATTACTAAAAAAGGTATGTTAAATATTTACATCCTAGAGTATGGAACATGTGATGATTTTATCATTGGTACGTAGTGTAAGTGGTATCTATGGATGGAACAAGACATGTCAAAACACTTAAAGTTGGAGTTGGTTCACATGGATATTTGGGGGCTATCTCTAGTTTTTCCTCAGAGAGGATCACTATTCTATGTGAGACTCATCAACAATTACACACATAAAGGTGGGTAAAAATTGTCATGAATAAATATGATTTCTTTAAAATCTTTATGCTGTGTAGGCTAAGGGAGTAAAATATATCATAAATTAGTCAATGTGCTAACAGTTGGATAATGGTCGGAATTAAGGAAGCAATGAGTTCCAAATATACCATGTGAGAAAGAGGATTTAGTTTGAGAAGACTAGGCTTGGAAATTTTGAATAAAATTTACTTATAGAGAGGATAAACTAAATGTTGTTTGATAATTATAGTTTCAAATAGATTCATAGATAGTTCACCAAGATGTTTTTGGATGAATTAGTGAATTGTGAAAATTTCTCAATTGAATGTTTTCATCCTAAATTAAACATCAACTTACAAAGATATGTCAATTTAGAAAGAAGGTATATTTAATCCACCTCAAATTATTTGGGGAACTACCCTATGATCACCAAGATTCCATGTAATGAGAATAAAAGGAGGCTAAGTTTTGAAAATTTTACTTTGTTGGATAATGAGATGAAGAGTTCAATATACAAATATGGGATAATTACTCTTAGAATTTTATCAGAAGTAAAAAATGCGATCTTAAATAAATATATCCTTTAAAATTATATTAACCTACTAGAATGTTTTAGTGAAATAAAATTATCATCAAAATATTCTTTTTAGTTGAATTAATATATGAGAGATGTTTTTTTAGAGAATCCAGGAAACATATTAGTTATAGAAACACCAAAAAATCTTGGGGATGTACCAAAAATTAGTGTAGTTCTATTGGTGTTTCATTGGTTAGAAGCACTAAAAAGTTTACCGGCTGAAAATGATAGATAAAAATATTTGGGATTTATAACTTTGGAATTTATAGTACCAGAATAAGCTTAGCCATAAGGAAAATTGAAGTGATATACGATAGAGTGAAGCCTAGTGAAAATGCATGAAAGTAGTTCATACTATATTATTATAACAGGATGTAAGGTGTTTAGAAGAATTTTAATATTGGGAGCTATCCATGAGGGATATAATTTATTGTATCTATGTGTCCTAAACATGGGAGCTGAAAGAGAGGACATCTAAGAATAAAGTCTTTCAAAACAAATTGGTTTATTAGTTGAAGAAATAGAAAAATATTAGTTAGAGGTAAAAGGAAAGGATAGTCATAAAAGGTTTTCAAAAAATATAAAGGGTTTATTTCTCATAGTTTTTCTCTTTGGTAGTTAATCTCATTATTATCCAAATGGTGTTAAGAATGGTTATATCTGGATATCTATATCTGGAGCAGATGAAAATGAAGATAAAATTTATTCATAGAGACCTTGAGTAGTAAATATCTATAGAACAACTAGATAGTTTTAAATAAAATAATAAATAGGGAATTTTGTGATATCTAAAACATATCCTTTATGGTTTAAAATAATAATTTATGAATTAGAATAGAAATTCAATGAATTTATAAAATAGTAGACGTTTTTCTAGATAAATGATTATCCTTTATTCTGTTGGAAGGATCTTGGTGATTGGAGTTTTATTTTTCTACGTATCTATATAGATATCATGATTATTTCAAGTTTGATAAAGGAAAGGATAAAAATATTGATAGTAGAGTTGTTAGGGTTTTTTGATATGAAGGACCTCGGTTCAACAAGAAAGATTTTAGGGATGTGGATAATGATTTAATAAAGTTTCATTACTTTATACCAACTCCAATCATATTACACTTGGAAAGTGGTGGATCACTTTGGAATGTTTGAGAAAAAACTGGTGACCACACCTCTAGTTTGACACATCAAGCTTAGTAGGGATAATTCACCATTAATAGAAGCTGAGGATAAGTATATAGTGAAGGTCCATATGCATTAAACCAAAAATATTTGATGCAGTCCATGTTTATTACTTAGTTGGACATTGTGAAAGTAGTGGGAGTTTCTAAAAGGTTTATGTAGAACATTAAAAAATGAAATTAGATGGATATGGAGTGTAATATATAGTACATAAAATCTTTGAAATACATGAAAATTTTGTTCGAAATATATGATCCTTTTCATAGTTTTACAAACTTAAATTTTGGTGGAGATTGAGACACATAAAATAGAACCAATGGGAATGTGTTTAATTTTAATAGAGTGAAATTGAGTTATATGGAAAAGCTTAAAATGGTAGTTTCACTCTTGATAATGGAAGTTGAGTACATCATATTGAAAAAATTAGGGAAGAAGTTGGTCTGGTTGAATGGGTTTCTTGAGGATAACAGAAGGGGGAAATAAGTTGAAGTGTTTTATTGATTCATAGAGTGGAATACCCTTAATTGAAAATGTGATGATTCATTATTGATAAAATAAAATTTAGTTCAAGTATTACATCATCTGAAATTTGTTAAAGGTCATAGTGATAGATATTTAGAAGATAGAGTAAACTCAAAATCCATCAGACATATTGAAAAATGTAATTAATTAAGTAGTACTGAAGTGATGTTTTTCCTCAATCGGTTTGGGTTGACTAAAAGATAATGGTGGGGGGAATTACATAAATATTAAATAAACATTTAGGTAACGGATGGAGGTTTACACAATCTTATGAAGAATATGGTGGAAGAAGCTTGGAAAATATTTCATAAGTGGGATATTGTTTGGATTTGGTTGTGAAAATCATTTCCTGAACAAGAAATTAAAACCAATAGATGGAGAAGTGATAATAGACTATTTTAGAGTTGTGTTTATTAAGATGAAGAACATATTAAAAATACTTACATACATATGAATGTAGGATAATGTGAAATTTTGTGGATTGAGGTCTTCAAATGGTACAACCAAAAGGAGGAAGTGTAAAAAAAAGTTGAGTTAGATTAATTCTTCAAGATCATCAGAAGTGGGAAAAATTCACCAATATATCATATTGAGGTGGTGGGAGTCTATGAACAAGTGGAGGGTTCATCCATGAAGATATGATCAGGTGGAATCCATCCCATGAATATCAAATGGAGGTGACTACCTGAAGCACTGGATGTATCCTTCTATTTATTAGTGGGATGATTTGTACATCTATAGACACACTATTAATTATTACCATCCTCTATTTATTTTAATTTAAGGCAAAGAAAAGTTTTCCCAAAGGATTCATATGGAATTCTAAACCCTGTAAAATTGTGTTGTTCTTTAGCCTTTTTAGTTTTGATTTTAATCGTTTCTTATGATAGTCTTTCATGTTCTCTTTTTAGAGGTTTTGTGTTGTGTTGTGGTGGATGGGTGTGATTTTATTCCACTATCTAGATTAAAAATTTTGATATTTTATTTTGGGACTTTTTTCCATGTTTTTTGATATTTTGGATATAATTTATTGTTTTTTATCAGATAATGTCAATTGACCCTGTAGAAATCATTCATGAAGTGGTGCTATGCGAAGAGGAATTATACCAAAGGAATTTTTATTATTTGGTAACTGGTGAGTTTTGAGGGGGGTTTTCTGATAAATACCCAAATAATTACCTTATAATATATTGATAAAAAATAAAATAAAGGATAATTGAGTAATAAAAATATAAATAAATACTGAATCATGCACGAAGAAGAGGAGTGTGTGAAGTAGACCCATGCAAAATATAGAGAAGTGTACAGAAAAAACCAGTGTGTTAAAAAAATTGTTCATGGAGTATTTTTCATAGTGAAGTTTTTATAATTAGTTTACATTCCTAAAATTGTGAATTATTTTCAGGAAGGGGGTTCCATGTAGAAGTTTCTTGATGGGGGTTCTACTTAGGAGTTGTGTGAAACAATTTTTTTAAGAGAAGTATATTATGTAGTGAACATTATACCACACATAACTTATTCCCACATTAATGGAAGTTACTTTAGGGATCATGGTTTGTATTAGATAATTTTATTTAGTTTTTCATGATTAAAATCAATGAAATATTTTTTATGATATGGAAGCAACCAATATATAAATAAACTGAAGTTATTTCAGTCTCAAGTAGTGTGTGAAGGAGAATTAAATGTTAGTGTTTTGAGGGATGAATTTATCTACTCCATATATAAAATTATAATGGTAGTTTTATTTTCACATAGTGACTGTGGATGAAATATTTCTTCCACAAAACTGTTGAAAATTAGAGTATTCTGGTATGCCAACACAATTACATTTGTATGAACCTTGGACTAGCCCTTAGTGGTGAACTAAGTAAAATAATTTCTTTTTTTAGTTATGAATTAGTTTTTATGAGGGATTTAGATATAATTAGGAAAAGTTTAATTATTTATTTGCAACATGGGAACACTTTCCTTATTATGTTATCAAATGTTCACACCTTCATTCTCCCCTCCACTGTTAAGGTATTTTGGGTTGAAACTAGTGGTATCAAACCTGAAGTTACTGGCATTGAATCTATCATTAGGAGTTATAGAAAACTATATCAATGTAATGTGAGTTACAGTATTTTATGGAATAAATTACCAGATTTGGAAGAACATATTGAGATCAAAATTATGATATCTTGGTCTAGAGGTTTTATCTACTACTATACATGATAAATATAATAGTAATGTATCCGATCTGGCTATGATAAAATAAGACATGAAGCTCCTTGATGTCTACGACAAAAATCAAATTTATGTGTCTAGTTATATGTAAAATTAGATCTATATAAAGGTGATGATTTTAAATATTTGTTAGTCCATGTGAGATAAACTGGATAATATATATAAAGGTGAAAACATGGTGAAGGAAGAAACATTTCATGTTTCTTATAATAAATTTGATAATGTGAAAATTTAATTATATGAGAATATTGATAGATTATTCAATAAAATAATTGGTGTTGTTTTGAAAATATAGTGAATTGGTGAATAGTTTAAATATATTTATATTTCAAAGAAGATCATGTAGATACTTACACCTTTTTACAATCCAAATATTTCTTCTTTTGAAAATAAGAAATTATCTGAAGTTTCACTAGACGATATGTGATGTAGTATAGTTGATTATGAGATGTGTGTTAATGTGAACAGATTAAAAATTTACTTAAATAAATTATATAATTTTAATGCTATAATTTTTTATATTTCAAAAGGTGTGTATTAGGATGAATCTGTGTGTGATATATTTCTTTCTCTTATGGAAAGAAAATTCATGAGAAAAAATGTTATATTTTAAGGGAAAATACCTTTATATTGTTTTTGGTGTTGTAAAGTAAGGATAATTCTAGTAAGGTGTCTGATGATTTTTTATAGTGATGATAATGATGACTAAATCGTTTAAAATCCCAAAAGGAGGTTCCTTCCTAAGAGCAATTTCAAACTAGAAAATTCATCCAGAAATAAATTTCTATGGATTAGATTATTAAAAAAAGAAGAATAATATAATTAATATTTTATTGAGGAATTAGAAATAAAATTTAAATCAAACCGTAATGATTCTATGTTGGATACCATTTAAAAGTTAGAATCTAAATATGAAATTGTCAAGGAACCTAAAGTTATGATTTATCTTAAGGTGAATATTAAAGGGGTTCTTTATAACACTAAATCTTTCATTATATAAAGTAGAAATTTTATTCTAATAAAAATATAACATAATGCACATTTTAATATAATTTTTTCATGAAAAAGCACAATTTTATTTGATGAATATCGATTTTGAACTTACTAGGTAAAAATAAGCTATGAATGAGTTTTAGAAACTTTCAGTTAGAAATATGATTTTATAAATAATTAAAAATGTAGTTTTTAACTATTCATAACTTTATTTATGATAATGTGATATAATATTTATTATTTAACATGTATTCACCATCAATTTGATAAAAATAAAGATAAAATCATTCTGAGGTAAAATGGATATTATTCAGAAACTATTTTTAAACGCCTAATGTATTTCATTTTTATTGAATTGAAATAATATTTAACGAAAAATTATTTAAATGATGTTTATATATTATATATCTAAGTATATTAATTTAAATCTATATAATTATTATTACACGTCATATAGTTAATGTAAGATCATCTAATGCTTGAAAAACTCATTTTTGACTCATTTTGTGGGTATATTGTCAAATTAAATTCTACCACTTCTATGAATTTAATTTCAAAAAAATTTATTAAATATTTCTAATTAATATATATAAATTTATAATAAGGAAAATTTCATTTTTTGTAAAAATAATAGTAAAACCAATAAAATTGTTTCATAATGGTTATGGTTAAAAGTAGTGTACTGGGGGGGGGGTTACCTAAAAATATAAGGGTTAAAATGACCTAGAAATTTTTTGAAACCCTATTGGTTGGTGGTATATAGACACTAACCTTATTTATATATAATATGAGTAATTTTGGAGTATTGTATTTAAAAAAAGTGACATAATATTATTTTAAAACATTAAAAATGTAAAAGTGTGCCACTCACATCAATTATAAAAGGGAATCTCTTCCCTTCACTTTTTTCACACCTCTTTTGCCATTTAACTAGACCAAAACCTACCCAAGTATCTCCCCAAAATCATTATCCACATTATAGAGACACTGGTCTTCCTAAAATATGAACCATAGGGTTCTTAATAAGAGATCCAAAATAGGTTTTTCTAGGAGAAAGTAATCATTATCACTAAGATATTTCTTTTTTTATTTCTTCTTTTATCACCATTAATTATGTCTTAATAAATCCAATATAATAACAAAAATATAAAACATATAATTTTTATTTTTTTATTTTTATGGAATAATATTTATCTAACCCCTTATCCATCAAATGAGAAACAAAACCGCCACTAAAGTGTAAGGCGGACTACCGCCGCACGAACCAATGTAGTCTGTTTTCCATCACTAAATTGAATGGATAATCACAACAATATAAATAATGAATATATATGATACTGATGAATTATTTTTTATTCCTTAAAATTAATATATCATCAACTTCCTCACCCTTTCACTCATTAATAAAATCATTACATCGCTCAAGTATACGTTTGACCTACCATCATTACAAAACAATGTGATTCATTTTCTATGTCCAAATTTAAAGAATGATTATAAAAATTTATCTAATGAATAAATATGAAATTTATAATATTAATATATCTATATATAATATGTAAATATATCCTGTACACAATTACTAAAAACATCCATGATAAAACATGCAAGAGGAAACAAAGTAGTTAACTCCTAAAATAATGGTAATAATGAAATATTTTTAGGGAACATGTGATATGATATTATTAGAGGATAATATATCATATTATAAACATTAATATGGTTTTGTTATAAATTAATAACATTTTTAAAACCATTATATAATACTTTTAATCATGTTCAACAAAAGGGATGCGTGAGGTAAGATATATCATCTCAATTTCCACTCAATTGAGGAATATTTGGTATTATGAACCTATTTACTTTTATGTGTTGTATATAATTCCCATTTTATATATTTAACATGAATAAATATTTTATAATGGTGATTAATGTTTCAATTAACGTTTATTATTTAAATGTGTTATAATTTAAAAGCCACCAATGAATTAAGGATTTATTTTACAATCTCAATTTTTGGGATTAATTGTTTTTCAATGGAGGAATTTTATAATATATTATTCATAAAAACCATATATTTTTATATATTATGTATATTTAAAGAGATTTCATATTTTCTTCTTACTATTCCTTAATTTGGTAATTAGATATAGTAATGAAATATTAAAACAAAATCTGATCATATTTCACTTTTTGATTGTGTACATTTTTATTCTATGTATACATTTTTTTAATTTTTTTTGAAAAACTAATTTTAATTAAATAAAAGGAAATTTTATGTTATCCTTAATTTTTTTAAAAGGTTTTAAATAAATATTTATAATTTTTTTCTAAAGGTTCATTTTTGACATTCATTACAAAAAGTCAAAAAGAATTTTTTTAATTCAAATAGCATTAATAGAGTTTCTCACCATAGTAACTATTTTAAAATATTTAGGTTCTTTTATATGTTTTAAATAGGTTTAAAAAAATAAATATTCAATGAAAAAATAATTTAAAGTAGACAAATTTATTAGAAAACCTATATTCCGATGAATTGATGATCATCTTTCATCTTTTACTATTTTTTGGTTGTTAACTTTCTCTTGAAATATTAATTTTCTTTTTATAAATGTACATTTCATTTCTATTAAATATACATATTAATTTTATCATGTATATAATTATTTCTTAAAAAATATATCACTTCTACATACAGTGTTTTAGTTTGAGAATTATTTGATTGACTGAAGAAATATTAATATTTCGTATTCTTTATTCAATACAGTCTTTTGTAAATAAGGAATGTTGTTTATAAATTTAATTGAGAATTAAATATATGATGAATACATTGTAAATATAGTGATGGGTGTGGCCCATAATTATATATCCCCTCGATTCATCAATACGTCATATGAGACAAACTAGTTGGGTAAATTTAAAGAGTATTTGGTATATGCCTACCCATCGATTGAACTATCTTGGTGTAAGGTCTTGGTGGTATATATGTCGTGATGTATGAGATCATAAAATATAATTTTAATAATTTAATTATTTTATAATTTAGTTATTATTATAGAATATATTACTACATTGATATTATTTATGGATTCAGTTTGTACTCAAGTTGTTGATTTAATGACATTTTTTTCCATAAATTAACCTTTACATGTTGAGTTATCCTTATTAAATAATGATAGATTCTTCTATATGTAACCATTATTAAGGATTCAATATCACCCTTTTTTCCCATTCACCAGGAAATGATGAATAATTATTTGAATGCGTTCAATTATTCCAAATGTTTTATGTTATTATGTTCAATATTTTATTTCAAATGTAAAAATAGGAATCGTATATGTACCTAGATATTCAAGACTAACAAACCGATAAGTAATTTGGGACTAAATATCTTATATATTTTCCAATATAATTAATTTAACACCAACTTGGGGTTACTTGAGTTGGGGATGTTACAGTTGGTATCAAAATAAGATTAGTAGAAATCGTGAGAACTAGATTTAGGGAAACATAGATTAAGGAACATAACCCTTTGACAAACATTGAGGATATGTCTAATTTTAGGATAATTTCATTATGTTTTTGTTAAGTTGGACATAACATGGGGTCTCTAAGCAGTATATCCCTATCTAGATACTATAAGTTGATGTGATTTTGGAGAAGTTTCATATTGGGTTCATAACCCTGAAAAGAGTTGGTTGATTAAATCTCAACCATCATTATAGTGAATAGTGAGTGTTCCCTTATGGAACACCTAGTTTGACACTACTAGGGGATATTCTTGTGTTAATTCAAAATTTCTTCAAATATAATTATAAAATATTTGAAAATAATTTTATGATTTAAATATATTCCCAAATAAACCATGCTTATAATTTTTTGATTAACAATGCATAGATTTTCAATTTATGTTAAGTGTTACACTTGATTTTTAATTATATATTATGATTTTGAATTCATAATATTGTAATCTAATTTAGTATATTATATTTTTTAGAAATGGTGAATGAAAGAAATAACTATATCAACAATAATGGACAGTGTATAAATTTTACTGTTGATCAAGCCAATACAACTGGTCTTAGGGTTGAGTAGATTATAACAATATTATAGAAGCTGACCTAGGTTATGACTAATAACCTTAAACATATAGGGAAACATGATTTTCCATGACAAGATACACCTATATTGGATTGTTTCGTAGGATATAATCCCCCATTATTTAGTGAAACTATGAATCCATGGGTAGCTAAATAATGGATTAAGTCCCTTGAAAAGATATTTTTTGATTATGTATGTAATGAAAAGTAAAATGGTATAATTATATTAAATTTTATCAAAGGTGATGCTAATCAATTGTGTATGTTGATCCAAAATACCAGGGAGAAAGAATAAATTGAACAAATGGAATGAATAGATTCTAAAATAACCATATTTGATAAATCTTTCCCTCATGAGAATTGAACTGAAATGAAGATAAAGTTATTTAGCTTAAAGAAAAATTAAGTATAAATTTTTGTATATTATAATAATAACTTTACAATAAAAAATAGTTATAATACATATTACATATGTAATATGAAAATTATTATTAAATATTTATTTGAAGGAATTAATCAAAGTCTCGAAAGGGCACCTATTTCCCAATAGTTTTTATAATGTGATGAAATGTTTTTATGAACCATAAAAAAAGAGAATGTATTTTATAGATCCTATATATTCAATGAATTTAAAGAGAATAATTTGTGTTTATAACACCTATAAAAAGGTAACTCAGCAAATAAAAAGAAGAAGAAATTTACTTCATGTGAAAATTTTGGAAAGAAACATCCTAGAAAATGTGTAAAGGGCATGTTAGTTTGTTATAAGTGTGGAGATAAGGGTCATATAACTAATTAATGTACGGAAAATAAAGATATCAATACTATCAAATGATTTAACTATAATGAAATGTGGAATTATTTAATCCAATTTCTATATAGTTATGTGAAGTTACCATAGAAGATAATAAGGGGAGATGGCCAAGCTTTTGCGATCACTACAGTAGAAATTGAAGTTCATAAAGATGTAGTGGATGTTAATTTAATCATATATTCAAATTTATCTAATGAAATATTTTATTATAGATCATTACAATCTTTTATGTCTTTTAAATTTTCTAATACCCCCCAAATTTAAAATGGAGTTTTCAGTCAAAACACTAAGTGTAAATCTCACAACAAAAATGATGTGTCAATAAATTCCCATTATGAAATATAAAAATTCCATATTAATAGAACCTATTATTATACCTATGGTCTATTTTTATGTAATCTTTAGTATGTATTAGATTTCAAAATATTATATAAAAATTTATTTCAAAGAGAAGGAACTTATGATTCTTGATGAAGATGTGGAATTCATTATCCTTAGAGGGGAGACTTCATTATCTGATTCATGTTGAGAACCACCCTTAGTATCTCTTCTTAATGATATTATTTTGGAATAAAAAATTAAAAAAACCACATATGAGAAAGGTAATACAAAAATTGAGGATGTACCTATTGTATAAAAATACATTAATGTATTTTTAAAAGAATTTCATAGAAATAAACCATAGAGTGAAGTTGAGTTTTTCATTGATTTAATTCCTATTGTATGACCTATATCGAATACTTTTTATAGCATGACCATTGTGGAATTAGTGTAATTAAAGAAACAACTAAAGGATTTGTGTAATAAGGAACTTATATGCCCTAATGTTTCAACTATGGCATCCGTTGTTCTTTTAATTATGAAGAAATATGGATCCACAAGATTGTGCGTCAATTATAGTGATATTAATTTTATTAAAAAAAAGAACAAGTATCCTATGCCTCAAATTAATGAATTATAAGACCAACTTCATAGAGCTCCATATTTTTCAAAGATTGAACTTTGATTTGGGTATCATTAATTATGAGTAAATAAGGAAGATATCCTTAGGACAACATTTAAACTAAGAGATGGACAATATGGGTTTACTATAATTCTATTTGAATCGACTAATGAACCCTTTATTTTTATTGAACTAATGAATAGATTATTAATCTAATTTATTTATTATTTTTTTGTGGTATTTATTTATGATATCTTGGTGTATTATTAAATATTTTAGGACCATGATAATCAATTGAATGTCATTATTTATAACCATACAAGAAAATTTTAAAATGGGAAATTTAAAAAGAATAAATTTTGTCTTTAGAAATTTTATTTTCTTGTCTATATTGTCTCTGGGGATGGAATATCAGTTGATCCAATAAATGAAAATACTTTCAAATGATGACCTACACCAATGGATATAATTTAGGTTTGTGGTTTCATTAATTTGGTATGTTACCATCGAATATTTTTTCCAAACCTTTCATGATGGTCTATCCCATTAACTGTAACAACCTGAGATTTTATGAGATTTATTATTTTTAATTTCATTTATGACTTGTGTTTTACGCTACACAAAAATTATCTTGTTCTCTACGCAACACCGTATTCGATTACAGTATACGCAACACTATTCTTCGCTCGTGTTACACACAATTTCCAGTTCACAACATTAAGTATAGATTTTGTTTAATGTATAAATGAAATAAGTTTTGAATTATGTTATATGCAACACTAAGGGGAGCTTGAACTACACACATCCCTAACTTGGCTTGCATTACACGCAATCACGGCCTTCCTCGATAGCATGGGTAGTACGCAATACTGGGTTTCACTAAACAAGATAGTACTATAATATTATTATAAACTAGCCGTTATGAATAGTAATACCCACTTTTTGAAATTTTATAAATTTTATCTTTCAAAATGTACTTCAGTTTTGGATTCAAAATATCAAAATTAGCCTAGGGTGAAGTTTTGGTATTTTTTTGAAAACTTTCTTTCTTTGATGAATAGTGAAAACACTAGGTTACTATTTAAAAACCGACTGTTTATTTAAATAATTATTTATTTTATTTAAATTTATTTTTTGTAAAAATTGATACATAATAACTATATAAGTTCAATTTAATTAATTGGAGTCATTTTATAATAATTTTAGATATATAACAATTTTATTGAACATTTCACCGTCTTTTACCCACCTCCTATGAGAATTTGTAAATTTACATAAAACTTAATTTTATCACTTCTGTGAGTGGAATTTCAAAAATCTGAGAGACAAGGTTAATATCAAGGAGGAAAATGTGGTTCAATAAGATAAAAATTATTTTTGGTGAATAGTAGCTTTTTACTTTTATTTACCACGGTTAAAAGTAAATAGGGAAATTAAGGGTAAAAATGTTATTATTATTACCCTAAAACTTGACCTAATTCTATTTTATAAGTGTAATTAGACCAAAAAAAACCTTAGGAATAAAATATTCTCCTTTATCTCCACTTGGATTAGATTAGGACATTTGTTATTTTTTTTAAAGAAGAGTTAAAATAGTTAAAATCAAAGTTTAATAACTAAAACATTTTTAATATAGGGTTATACATAATATAAATTCGACAATAAATATTAATTAGAAACATAAAAATATTTCCTACATAATGATATTTTTTTTTATAATTTTTAAACATTAAATAAATTAACTTATTTATGACACAATGATGATGCAGTAATTACCTTATTAATGAAATATTAACATAATTGATGTTATAAATACCAAAATAAATGTAATTTGAGACTTTTTATGAATTCCAATATTTTTTTATGTTACTATGACATGTTATTATTTATTCAATTAACATTTTTCAAAATAATCATGATTTTATGATTTTCACAAAAATCAATTACCAAATAGTGTCAAAATTGACATAAAATAGTTTTTAAAACAAATATTATATTATTAATTGTTATTCTATTCATAAAAATATAAGGTTCATCCAATACTTATATAAGATTATATATATTAATAATTAACCACTTTGGGTTCATTTTTATTGTTATAGTAATTTCATTAACCATATAGTGTAAGAAAACAAGAAGACATGGTAAAAGTTAAATTATTTAACTTAGAGTTAAATCTAAATGATTAGTTTAAAATAGTAACCTAAACTTGTCTAAAACCTATTGGTTGAGAGGATTTCTACCCATACCCACTTTATTATCTAAATAAGTCACTTTAGAGAAATTTTAAACCGAATATGACTTTATTATAAAATAATATTTTAAGTTTTTTCTAAAGTGCCCCTCTCCTCCCTTATAAAAGGGCTCCTCTTCCCTCTTCTCTTCACAACACCTTGAGCCTTCAAGCTTGGCCAACCTCTACCCATTCCTCTTATCCAATTACCTATAAACATTATGGATGTTTTTTTCTTTTCAAAAGACCAACTCTAGTCCCTTAAGAGGAAGCTTAAAGGAGGTGCGTCGAAGAAGAGGTAATCTCTTCTACCGATTCTTTCAAGTTTCTTTCTTCTTCAACTTCTTATTTTTCAGTTGTTTCATTGTAAAGTAATACAATAAGTATAAATAATATACTTATATGATATTATAAATATGAAACAACCCAATTTCACCTTCTATCCGTCCTATAGAAAACGAAATCACCGCGCGTGTGTACGTACGGAAAACCGTCTCCACGCCGTGGTGTAATTAGTTTTTCCAGCACCACCTTACTTGGATGGGTATAATGGTGTAAATAATAACTATATATGGTTATTATAACATCATAATGACTCTAAGATATTATATCATCCACTCTAATTATATTAAAAAATTATGGGAACAATATCATCGCTCGTGCGTACGTACGGACTACCGTCTCCACGAACGCGATGAGATTCATTTTCCATGATTAACCATTAAAGTATGATTATAAAGTATATAAATAATAAATAATAATGAAATATATTAAATAATAATGATACATGATTTATTTACATATATGTTTCATTTAATTAATTCCATTCAATTCAATAAGGAAACGAAAACATCGTTCATGCGTACGTAACTCCTACCATCTCCATGAACGATGTATTTCATTTCATTTATAGATCTATAATATATATTTATATACTGAATATATATTATATATAAATAATTTTTTACATTCTGGAATTATTTAAATCAGTATATGAGTAATAATATCAAGAACAACAAGTCAAACCACGTACGATAAATGAAACGATTTTACCCAAAATGCTGCTTTAACATGGAATTTACAAAAGAACGGGTAATATAAAGTAATAAGTGAACCATATATGATATCATAACAATGAATATGATTCTTTAATAATTCAATGACATTATTTAAATCATTATACATGAATTTTATATACATCCGAAGCATATCAGTCATAAGGTAGTGGATAATTATTCAATCTCGTTCTTATCTGAGATTGTTTATTCGTAAGTATTTACTGGGGTTATATTTTTCATCCATGTCCATAAAATGTTTTTCATAAAGTGTTTAATTTTCATCCATGTATTTTAATGTCATTTTTAGCCCTCTTTGACTTTCACTTTGTGTTATGGAAGTAATATTTCTTTTGTTTACCAAACGTGGTACTTTTTGACTTTTTTGTTAAAAGTACAAGGAGAATGTTTTTTTAACTTATATGGCACAAACATATTTCTATGGTTTCATAATACCTTTTATTAATAAAGATTACTCTACAATATTTCATGATTATTTTCAATAAAAACCTTTTCATTTAAAATTGTGTGGCATTTTGTGAAAAGAAAATGATTTTGAAGAAGAAAGGATATTTTCCTCCAGAATTCATCTCAAGTGTTTTATCAAAACTATTTTCCATATAAGATGAAATTATTTAGAATGTTTATGTTTCAAGTATTATGTCTCTATTATTTAAATGGTTGTATTTTTATTATGATCAAATGATATCCATTTTTTTTATGGATTATGTCACGATGGGATGATGTTTATGAAACCCATTTTATTCTTTGGGTTATGATGAATGATTTATGATTGTTTTGGGGAACACGTAAGAATGATTTCAATATGAGATGGGTGGAACCTATATCTCTCTCAAATGCATTGGCTAAAGATTTATATCTCATGATAATGACATGACTGGAATGCTAAGTTAATCCGGTTCAGTGATACATGACTGGAACGAGGAGTGAACTCGATTCAAAAAGGGACTTTGTCCACTAAGATGGTCTTGGTAGCAATGCCTTGGCTACTATGGAAATCATATCATGTACTTAATGGTTTTACACAATTAAATGTTTTATTCCCATTATATTTTATCATGATTGGTGTTACTTTATGATATATTACTTACATACTTACAAGATTTATGTCATTGCTCAAGATTTTTATGTTTAGATTTTATGTTCTACTTTTGCATTCAAATGTTTATGGATTATTTTATGTTCTCTATGTTTACCCTTACAGAGAATTTGAGCTCACCCTTTTTATGTTTTATTTTCCCCAGGATATAAATAAAGGTTTTAGGTAAGAAAACAAAAGAGGAAGATATTTATGGGACATGTTGAAGATCTTTCACCATGATTAGAAAATTATTTTTCCGAGTTTCCAAATACACTAAACTATTACGGTCCTCATGTGTTTGTTTTTGTTATGTATTAAGTATTCCACAAAAGTAATGTAATGTTTATGTACGTCATGTTTGTGGTATCTACTATTGGTATTAGAGGAAAGGTTTAGTTAACCTTTAGAAACTAGGATGCAAAAACTTTAGTGAGATCCCTAGAGATATTTCTAGGGATGTCCCTAATGTTAAGTATAAGTATAGGTTATAGTCATAGAATTACGGTAAATATAATAGAATTAAACCTCAGATTGTAGAGATTCAAAGTACTCCCCCTTCATTATGTTGTTTTTCTAGTACGAGTTTTGCCTCTCATACTATTCTTTTTGGGTTTTAAGAAATGGCAGGAAACATGGGGATTCATATTAATGGAGAATATGGTGGACAATGGAATGATATTCTTCATGAGAAACCAAATCCAATGAGATTTTTATGTCCAAATATCGTTATTATTCCTAATCAGTAATCTCATAATATGATCAATAATATCAAATTTGGTAAGTTTCTCGACTCGGCTAATAAGAGAAAGATGGAGTTTCATGATGATCATAGAGGAAAAGAAGTTCAATTTCCCTCATGTAAATCATGTGGGAGGAGGCATCAAGGAGAATGTTTCAAATCAACTAGAAGATTCTTTGGGTGTGTAAAGGAAGGACACAAAGCCAGTAATTGTAAAGGAAAAGGTTCAGTTAACACCAAGGACAAGGATAATGGTATAGATAAGACATCAACAATGGTTAAATGTTTTAAATGTGGAATGTATGAGAATTATGAAAACCAATGACCTAGGGGATAGTCTCATGAAGAGAATCATCATGGTCATATGGGTATTATTTATGTTGATGATGATGAAGAAACTACAAATGATATGTGAGATGAAAGAATTGTTGAAGTTTGGTCAATGGTTTAAGAAGGCAGTGGAATGATTTTATGTTTATCAAGAGTAATTTTTTATAGGTAATGTTACTATGGAATAAAGACACATCTAAGGATTGTTACATTATTGTTTTTCCTAAAGTATTTGAAATTATATGTTGAATGGTACTGGTAACCATGAAAGGGTATTCATATATTTTTGGAAAGAAGATGATATTCACACAATGAAAGGATAAAGAGATAATGAAATGTTTGTTAGTATTAATGAGCTCATGACTGATATAAGGACAAAGTTATATCATAGTTTGAGTATATAGAAATTTTGGGATTTTGGTATGTGGAAATAGTTAACTTTTGATAGCATTCATGTTTTCACTATGGTTCTATGGTAATTCTTTTTTCAAGAGAATACATGATTAAGGTATTCACATGTTTGTAATGTGTCCAACCACTACTGGAAATTGCACCTATACCCACGGTTTGAAACCGTGGGTATAGCCCTTGAAACCGTGGGTATAGGGTATACCCACGGTTTCGCCAACCGCGGGCTGGAATGCCGTCGCAATAGCCCTATACCCACGGTTTTTAAAAAACCGTGGGTATAGACCCAGAAATTTTTATATTACCCACGGTTCATTGAACCGTAGGTATATATGTATACCCACGGTTTTATAACCGTGGGTATAGTTTGCAGCTCCGGTATATATGTATACCCACGGTTTTATAACCGTGGGTACAGTTTTTTGCAGCTCCAAAATATACCCACGGTTCACTTGAACCGTGGGTATATATGTATTCCCACGGTTCTATAACCGTGGGTACAGTTTTTTGCAGCTCCAGAATATACCCACGGTTCACTTGAACCGTGGGTATATATGTTTCCAGCGCCAGAATATTTCCACGGTTCAAATGAACCGTGGGTATTTGCAATGTCCCCCGCAACAACGCAGGCCTGGCAGCAGGCTCTGCAATTCTACCTGAAGACAAAATATAAGAACAAAATATAAGAACAAAAAGTATGCAGCTTGCAATTGAGAAAGTTCCGCCAAGTTCTGTTTTCCGCTTAACAAATTTCTGATCATCCTACATGGAACAATGTGCAAGTTAAAAATAAGTCTAATTATAGGCATTGAAAACATTACATGGCTATAGCTTGAAACCGCAGGGAAAAAATGAAGCAATACAGATACTACCAGCACAATGGGAATAATGGATATTGCATTAAAGATGTTCAACAAGAATAGTGATTTGGAGACAGGAATTTCATAATAAAAGAAACTTGCAAGCTGCACAGCATAAATTAAAACGCATTAAAACATCAATAAAAGCCATGGAAATGAAAACATCTAGCAAAAAGTTGTGCCAGCCCCCCTGCTAGCCCCCCCCCGCCAGCTCCCCCCCTGCCCACTGCTTGTCCCCCTGCCAGCCCCCGCCCCCCCTGCCCCTGCCAGCCCCCCCTCCCCCCTGCTTGTCCCCCTGCCAGCCCCCGCCCCCCTGCCCCTGCCAGCCCCCCCTCCCCCCTGCTTGTCCCCCTGCCAGCCCCCCCTCCCCCTGCTTGTCCCCCTGCCAGCCCCCCCCTTCCCCCTGCTTGTCCCCCTGCCAGCCCCCCTGCCCCTGCCAGCCCCCCCTCCCCCTGCTTGTCCCCCTGCCAGCCCCCCCTGCCCCTTGCTTGTCCCCCGCCAGCCCCCCCCCCCCTGCCCACTGCTTGTCCCCCTGCCAGCCCCCCTCTGCTTGTCCCCCTGCCATCCCCCGCCCCCCCTGCCCCTGCCAGCCCCCCTCCCCCCTGCTTGTCCCCCTGCCAGCCCCCCCCCCTCCCCCTGCTTGTCCCCCTGCCAGCCCCCCCCCCTTCCCCCTTCTTGTCCCCCTGCCAGCCCCCCCTGCCCCTGCCAGCCCCCCCCCCCCTTCCCCCTGCTTGTCCCCCTGCCAGCCCCCCCTGCCCCTGCCAGCCCCCCCCTTCCCCCTTCTTGTCCCCCTGCCAGCCCCCCCTGCCCCTGCCAGCCCCCCCCCCCCCTTCCCCCTGCTTGTCCCCCTGCCAGCCCCCCCTGCCCCTGCCAGCCCCCCCCCTTCCCCCTGCTTGTCCCCCTGCCAGCCCCCCCTGCTTGTCCCCCTGCCAGCCCCCCCTGCCACCTGCTTGTCCCCCTGCCAGCCCCCCCTGCTTGTCCCCCTGCCAGCCCCCCCGCCCCCTGCTTGTCCCCCCACCCAGCCCCCCCTGCCCCCTGCCAGCCCCCCCACCCTGCCCCCTGCTTGTCCCCCCCCCCCCCACCCTGCCCCCTGCTTGTCCCCCTGCCAGCCCCCTGCTTGTCCCCCTGCCAGCCCCCCCTGCCCCCTGCTAGGCCCCCTATCAGTCCCCTGCTAGGCCCCCTGTCAGTCCCCTGCTAGTCCCCCTGCCCCCTGATCTGATAACCAAGTTTATCTGATCTGATAACCACAACATCTTCAACACTGCCAGATTCAGGTTTAACAGGTACCAATTCACCAATTCTGACATGTTTAGCAGCATGAGATAAGACAGGAACAGACTGAACCACATCAGATTTACAGACCATGTTTATCACCCCTTCCCCCTGCTGGACACCCCCTCCCTCTGCTGGACAACCCCCCCTGCTGGACACCCCCCCTGCTGGACACCCCCCACAACCATTCAGCCCAACCGGATCGGGAAACACCAATCCAACAAAATCCTCATCCGCGACAGTTGCAGGCTACAAGCATTCAGTAGGGATTAATGGAAGAAATCAACATTAATGGAAGCATGAGAAAAACTCACATGATCCTAAAACTAGAAGGATTCATGTGAAAGGGGTGCCCCAAGGCAAGGTATGTACTGGAAATGCTTGCAGGGACAGTCCAAGCAGCAAGGTGATTTGGAGAAAGAAAAATCAACCTATAGTGAAAAGAAAAATCCTTGGTGGTAAAGCTGTCCAAGGAAAAACAGGTTGTGTTTTGGGTTGTGAAGAAGACAACAAACCTAAAGAAGTGGAGACACAATCCATGGGGTAAGTGTGCTCACAAATCATATATTTTAGAGCTGAAAAAAGATCTGGTTTAGAGCTGGAAGTTGCATGCAGCAATGGTATCAATTCATGCTAAAAGTGGACACCCCAGGACAGACCCCCCCCCCCCAAACCAAGACCCCCCAGGACAGACCCCCCCCAGACCCTGGACACCCCAGGACAAACGCCCCCCCCCTCACTGGACCCCCTAGACACCCCATGGACAGACCCCCCCCCCCAAACCCAAACCCACTCCCCACCCTTGACACCCCCCTGCACCCCCAGTACCACCTGCACCCAGCCCCCCCCCAGGATATTATTTGACATTACATCTACAATTGGCATTCCCATCAAAATGGATAGAGCAACTGAGGAGGCACATTATGGGTATTTCGCTAGAATAATGTGCATTTTGCTAGAGTTCTTCTAGAAGTGGACCTTAATTCCACCCTCATTGATCGGGTTGTGTTATCCACAAATGAAGATGACTTGTTTTTGAAAATTGAGTATGAACAACTACCTCCCCCCCCTGCCCCCTGCTAGCCCCCCCCCTGCCCCCCGCCAGCCCCCCCCCCCCCCCCCCAGCCCCCCCTGCCCCCTACCAGTCCCCCCTGTCTGGACACCCCCCCTGCCCCCTGCTAGCCCCCCCTGCCCCCTGCTAGCCCCCCCTGCCAGCCCCCCCTGTCCCCCAGCCAGCACCCCCCCTGTCCCCATGCCAGCCCCCCCTGCCCCTGCTTGTCCCCCTGCCATCCCCCCCTGCCCCCTGCTAGTCCCCCCGCCAGCCCCCCTGCCCCCTACCAGTCCCCCCTGCCTGGACACCCCTCCCCCCTGCTTGTCCCCACTTGCCACCCCCCTGCTAGTCCCCCCTGCCCCCTGCTGGTCCCCCCCTGCCCCCTGCTAGTCCCCCCCTGCCACCCCCTGCATGTCTCCCTGCCAGCCCCCCCCTGCCACCCCCTGCTTGTCCCCCTGCCAGCCCCCCCTGCCCCTGCCAGCCCCCCCTGCCCCCTGCTTGCCCCCACCCCCTGGCCCCCTGCTTGCCCCCCTGCCAGCCCCCCCCCCCCCCCCCATGCCCCCTGCTTGTCCCCCTGCCAGCCCCCCCCATGCCCCCTGCTTGTCCCCCTGCCAGCCCCCCCTGCCCCTGCTTGTCCCCCTTCCTGCCCCCTGCCCCCTGCTTGTCCCCCTCCCAGCCCCCCCTGCCCCTGCCAGCCCCCCCTGCCCCCCCTGCCCCTGCTTGCCCCCACCCCCTGGCCCCCTGCTTGCCCCCCTGCCAGCCCCCCCCCCCCATGCCCCCTGCTTGTCCCCCTGCCAGCCCCCCCATGCCCCCTGCTTGTCCCCCTGCCAGCCCCCCCTGCCCCCTGCTTGTCCCCCTGCCTGCCCCCCTGCCCCCTGCTTGTCCCCCTGCCAGCCCCCCCTGCCCCCTACCAGCCCCCCCCCCCACCCTGCCCCCTGCTTGTCCCCCTGCCAGAGTTCTTCTTTATTGGTTCATTTCTTGAAGCATTCTTAATTGAGTTTGTAATGTTCATGTTATATAGCATCAACGAAATGGTATTTTGGTTAGATAACAGGGATACAGGCTGTTCATAATAGTTCATATTATCTACAGATTTAGCACCAACAAAAGTTAAATTAATAGAATGAAGAGTAGGTGTACCTGGGTCCTTTGAATCATCTATATTCTGCATCTTGATAGCGTCCAGATCTAATGGAAGGGGCCTCTGCCCGATGGGTTCAAAATGTGCCTGCATTAGCGTGGGGTCTTGTACAGAGGTTGTGCTTCCTTTTGTATGTTTTATAGGTTCCAGTGTCAAGGTACCTTGTTTATCAATGTTAGTGTGTTTTGTTTGTGCCTTATCCTAAAGAGACTTTAGACTAATATGAGGATTCCTATTTTTTATAGGACAACCAGTGGTATGAATGACGTTTAGATTAGTGGAGAGTTTTCTGGTTTTTATAGCAGTGCCAGTGGCATCCAGAGTTTTAGAGTCATAGGTGTAGTGAGCAGAGGAAAAAGAACCTAAACCATTTGTCTGATTGTTTGACTCATTTATTATCTCTTGGTTTGGTGTGAAATTTAGTCAAAAGCAGACATTGAATTTCGGTGAGGTTTGGAGATCTAGAAATGTGTAGGAATACCTAGAGGAATAAAATATGCCAGACAATTCCAAACCAATGTTTTCAGTTGAATTGAGCTTTTGTACCACCTGCTATGCACGTTTTGTGGAAAGATGGATGAGAGGCAGCGCTGAGAGGAGATATAGTTTAGGAAGGAGGAAATACGAAAAATTATAGAGCTAACCATTCAATGTTTCTCTAAGGAGGAGTAACCGCCGCAGGGTGTCGTCCTGGAGCAGGGCCAAATCACGGCGTGACCGCGGCGTGACCGCGGCGTGACCGCGGCGTGACCGCGGCGTGACCGCGGCGTGACCGCGGCGTGACCGCGGCGTGACCGCGGCGTGACCGCGGCGTGACCGCGTCCTGACCGCGGCGTGACCGCGGCGTGACCGCGGCGTGACCGCGGCGTGACCGCGGCGTGACCGCGGCGTGACCGCAGCGTGACCGCAGCGTGTTGGCCCGGTCCAGCGACATCCGCGGGGCAACATCTTCCAGTTAGATTCAAATAGGATGATATGGATGGCATGAGAGGATGTTTTCTCAGAAGATTTAAAGAAATGAATGCTAATCTGTGATGAATAGAGGATTGGATGACCCCTGATATACCTAATTCGGTGAGGTTTGGAGATCTAGAAATGTGTAGGAATACCTAGAGGAATAAAATATGCCCGACAATTCCAAACCAATGTTTTCAGTTGAATTGAGCTTTTGTACCACCTGCTATGCACGTTTTGTGGAAAGATGGATGAGAGGCAGCGCTGAGAGGAGATATAGTTTAGGAATGAGGAAATACGAAAAATTATAGAGCTAACCATTCAATGTTTCTCTAAGGAGGAGTAACCGCCGCAGGGTGTCGTCCTGGAGCAGGGCCAAATCACGGCGTGACCGCGGCGTGACCGCGGCGTGACCGCGGCGTGACTGCGGCGTGACCGCGGCGTGACCGCGTCCTGACCGCGGCGTGACCGCGGCGTGACCGCGGCGTGACCGCGGAGTGACCGCGGCGTGACCGCGGCGTGACCGCGTCCTGACCGCGGCGTGACCGCGGCGTGACCGCGGCGTGACCGCGGCGTGACCGCGGCGTGACCGCAGTGTGTTGGCCCGGTCCAGCGACATCCGCGGGGCAACATCTTCCAGTTAGTTTCAAATAGGATGATATGGATGGCATGAGACGATGTTTTCTCAGAAGATTTAAAGAAATGAATGCTAATCTGTGATGAATAGAGGATTGGATGACCCCTGATATACCTAATTCGGTGAGGTTTGGAGATCTAGAAATGTGTAGGAATACCTAGAGGAATAAAATATGCCAGACAATTCCAAACCAATGTTTTCAGTTGAATTGAGCTTTTTTACCACCTGCTATGCACGTTTTGTGGAAAGATGGATGAGAGGCAGCGCTGAGAGGAGATATAGTTTAGGAATGAGGAAATACGAAAAATTATAGAGCTAACCATTCAATGTTTCTCTAAGGAGGAGTAACCGCCGCAGGGTGTCGTCCTGGAGCAGGGCCAAATCACGGCGTGACCGCGGCGTGACCGCGTCCTGACCGCGGCGTGACCGCGGCGTGACCGCGGCGTGACCGCGGCGTGACCGCGGCGTGACCGCGGCGTGACCGCGGCGTGACCGCGTCCTGACCGCGGCGTGACCGCGGCGTGACCGCGGCGTGACCGCGGCGTGACCGCAGCGTGACCGCAGCGTGTTGGCCCGGTCCAGCGACATCCGCGGGGCAACATCTTCCAGTTAGTTTCAAATAGGATGATATGGATGGCATGAGAGGATGTTTTCTCAGAAGATTTAAAGAAATGAATGCTAATCTGTGATGAATAGAGGATTGGATGACCCCTGATATACCTAATTCGGTGAGGTTTGGAGATCTAGAAATGTGTAGGAATACCTAGAGGAATAAAATATGCCAGAAAATTCCAAACCAATGTTTTCAGTTGAATTGAGCTTTTGTACCACCTGCTATGCACGTTTTGTGAAAGATGGATGAGAGGCAGCGCTGAGAGGAGATATAGTTTAGGAATGAGGAAATACGAAAAATTATAGAGCTAACCATTCAATGTTTCTCTAAGGAGGAGTAACCGCCGCAGGGTGTCGTCCTGGAGCAGGGCCAAATCACGGCGTGACCGCGGCGTGACCGCGGCGTGACCGCGGCGTGACCGCGGCGTGACCGCGTCCTGACCGCGGCGTGACCGCGGCGTGACCGCAGCGTGTTGGCCCGGTCCAGCGACATCCGCGGGGCAACATCTTCCACTTAGTTTCAAATAGGATGATATGGATGGCATGAGAGGATGTTTTCTCAGATGATTTAAAGAAATGAATGCTAATCTGTGATGAATAGAGGATTGGATGACCCCTGATATACCTAATTCGGTGAGGTTTGGAGATCTAGAAATGTGTAGGAATACCTAGAGGAATAAAATATGCCAGAGTAACCAAATGAGGAGTAACCGCCGCAAGGTGTCGTCCTGCTTGTCCCCCTGCCAGCAACAGATGGAAAACATATTCAGCACAAAAGTGATCGGAAATGCCAACCAAATGAAAGAAGCTAGATTAAAACCAATAACCAACGAGCAGGAAAAAAAAATTGGACATTCAGAATGCATGTGTGTTCAATGATTCCAATATCTAAAGTGTGTTTCAGCTAGACTCTTAACTCAAAGAAGAATTCACATAGATGAGTCATGCATGAATAAGCTCAAATGACGTGTTAGATTGGCACATAGATTTGTCATCTCACCTTGATAAAGATCGAATGGCAAACCACTGATTGGTAATCATACTTTAATTTTCTACAGTCTGTACATGCAACAAATAAAACCATGAATTATTATTAATGAATATATAAGACTCATAAGCAATGAAATGTCATATAGAAATTTTGTTATTACTACATGACAATAAAATACTAAAGTTCAGATTAAAATGCAGAATAAAAAGCCTGAATATGATGATAAGAAATACCAGTCAGTTTCTTCTCCATGCTTGTAAATTGAAGGCATTCATTCCATCAGCCCATGCACATTCACCAATATTTTGGTTCATCGCTATGCTGGGATGAGAACAATCAAAGTATGTCGAGAAACTCTTAGACATGACCCACAAAAATCAATATACAGTGGAGTCAATAGTTAAAACATATCACCTGCATTCATATGTTGGATGAAAAGGGGGTCAACTCCATGATTTTACGACCAATAACCTGCATTCATATAGTGTGTAAATGCAAATGAAAAATGATGCATGGTAGGGAGGTTTATTCCACAATTTTAGGAAAACATACCTGTTGTAGAGATCTCGCACTTATTAGTGCAGGATTCCCACTGCCCAGCCCCTCCCCCCCTCCCTACTACCCCCCCACTGCCCAGCCCCCCCCCCCCACTGCCCAGCCCCCCCCCCCCCCCCCACTGCCCAACCCCCCCCCCCCCCCCACTGCCAGCCCCCCCCCACTGCCCAGCCCCCCCCCCCCCCCACTGCCCAGCCACCCCCCCACTGCCCAGCCCCCCCCTCCCCCCTTGCCCAGCCACCCCCTCCCCTCCCCACTACCCAGCACCCCCCCTGCCCAGCCACCCCCTCCCCCCTCCCCCTCCCCCTCCCCCTCCTGCCCAGCCCTCCCCCCACTACCCAGCCCCCCCCCCACTGCCCACCCCCCCCCCCCCCACTGCCCACCCCCCCCCACTGCCCAGCCCCCCCTCCCCCCTTGCCCAGCCACCCCCCTCCCCTCCCCACTGCCCAGCACCCCCCCCTCCCCCCCTACCCAGCCACCCCCTCCCCCCTCCCCCTCCCCCTCCCCCTCCCCCTCCTGCCCAGCCCTCCCCCCCACTGCCCATCCCCCCACTGCCCAGCCCTCCCAC